>OZ038509.1:41633891-41656391 GCA_964036315.1 Acanthosepion esculentum | reverse complement strand
GACTTAAGTAATTTTTTATAAGCTGACCACATTGCCAGTCCCTTGAGCTGGCCATGTAATTACTTCAAACATTATTTTTAGTGGATGCCCATATTTGAGTAGACACTTTTGTTTTAAACAGTATTTATTTGGTTTCCTAGCCGACACATTTGAGAAAATTTATTAAAGGAAATGTGCTTTCTGACAGGATTTGAACCTGCATCCCCCTTTGCAGGAGAAACCATCATCTGATCCTGCATCCCCCTTTGCAGGAGAAACCATCATCTGATCCTGCATGCTTTAACCTCTCAGTGACAAAAAGTTTTGCAATTGAGCAAAGTTCCATTGCCTTTAAAGCAAATTCACTCATTCGGATTTTCTTGAAATGGCATATTGATTCAGTTTCACAACTGAAATGTAAACAAAGCAGTTTTCAAAGAATTAATGGATTTTATTTTTGCATCAAATGTATTTCTATTACTTCAAACATTATTTTTAGGGGATGCCCATATTTGAGTAGATGCTCAGTTTTATTTTAAAATGTATTTATTTTGACTACCGATTTCACACTCAGCAAATTTTCTTTAATAAGTTTTCTCAAGTGTGCAGAACAGTAGATTTATTTATATTTTATTTTAAATATCGTAAAATAAAATAATTCAAATCAATAAATAAGTAAACAAATTAAGTAAATAATAAACAAATTACAAATGTACACGTAAACACAAGAAAATGTAACAATAACAATCAACAACAGAGTAATCAATAATAAATAACGAGTAAAAATAAGTTAACAAACAACACTATAAATTAGCAACAGAACCACATTCAGATCCACAATTATTTCTATTCAATAATCCCTAGAATAATTTGAAACAGCCATTACCTCCCATCCAATAACTATTAGAATAATACAAAAAGTGTGCTTGAAGCGGGGCGCTGGTTGAGAAAAAGTTCTGGGAAATTGATTTAAAAGGTGTTCATATTATATTCCTCAATTATTTTTTTCAAGGTTAAAAATCTATCCATCATCGCTTGACATGGAGGTGTTAAAAACCTATCAACATAAACAAGCTACTGTCGAGTTGAAAAATGCATTTCTCTGATATTTGAAACATTAAAAAAAATAACTTGTTTCAAATCAGATTAATTATACTTTAAATCTGCTAATATTCCTCAAATAAAGTTTCAGAAAAGTATATTATGTTTTGTGAAGATTTTTTAATAAAAGAGATTTACATTTTATAATACTTTGCTAAAAATGTCACCAAAATCAAAAATTTTAGAGATTTCAAAAACAATTTCTTCCAATCAATTTAAATTAGTATTTTGCTTATTGGAAATATTAAATTTAATCTCTCAGCTTGAAATTAAAACTAAAATAAAAGCTTCAAGAAATATTTTTTTATTATTAAAAATTCATTTTAATCATTAGGTATTATGTTTTCATGGGGGTCCCTATATTAATACTGGAATAATTATTTCAGGTAGTAGCAGATCCTTATACTTGACTCCATCTTATACTTGGAAGAAGGAAATATCAAGAGAAAAAGCTATAACTATGGGACATATGGGCATTTTGTTAAGACAATATTTAAAACTAAATGCTCAAAAGTTGGTAAAAGCTATGAATCTAATTTTTGGTATCAGTAATTATGACATCAACCCCCCCCCCCAGCTTTCATACTGAGTGCAGTGTTGATTTTTTTTTTTTTTTTCTTTTTTTTTTCTTTTAAAAAAAAAAAAGGGTGTGTGTGAAAAATCCACTTGCCTTAATGGGACGTTACTACCCACCTCTTTGGGCCACATATAAGCTCCTGGTTTAAAGTCAGTAATGCACATACCCTTTTTTTTACCATAAAACTTTGAGCACAGGCCTCAGGGAAATTCATTTGTCTCCTTCAAATAACGTGAAAGGACCTGTCACAATTATGGAAATCAAATCCCCAAAATGCTTATTGTAGAAATGAAGCCATAATGAATAATATGGAAACTGTTTCTCGTTGGCTAAAAACGATAACCACCATTCTGAATAATGGCTAATGGCAAAATGGAATCCACCTGTCTGATTGGCCAAAAAAAACACCAATAGCCAGAAGAAAAAAATTAAACAAATTCTGATTGGTCAGAATTCATACATTAAATTGAATAAAAGGATCTCATTTGCATAGGAACAAATGTTGTTGACAATTCTTGCAATCATGTGGAAGTTATGCCATAATGCTAGACAAGAAATGATTGCTCTTGGCTGGGCTAATGAGAGGGAAAACCTGATGTCATGGAGACCCGTAACTTTCACAAACCTAAGAATAGACATCACTGAGAAGCATTCTGGTGCACAATATCTGCATATCAAATGAATGCATGCCTTCAGTATATTAGAATTATTGTGCAGTTGGTAAGACATTTTAAGTTAATTTTCCCACTAGGTGCTTGACGATTAAAGTGCTGTGTGGCAAAGCTGAACAAATAGCTTTATGACATACTAGAATAGGTGATTAAGAGTAAATAGGGTCGGGAGAGACGGGTGGAGTTATGGATAGCAGCTCGGATTGGGGAATCGGAGAGCCAAGTTTGAATTCCAGTCAAATTCATTATGTTCACTTATGTGCTAATACCCTTGGGAAAGGTATGAATCCTCTTCTCCTCCTAGCTATGGGAAAATAGCAGAACAGACCGGGTTCTATAGCCTTGAATGGCAACTGGTCTACTGCAGAAAGAAATGACAACCTACTGTGGGGACAAGATCTGCATCATCAGTCATGTATCAAAAGATACATGATCGCTTAAGCATGTATCACACATGGCACATAACTGAACTGATGATCAGATAAGAGAAAGTAACAGAAGATTATACTGTGCCACATTTAAAAAACTGAATAGTTTTTCAGCCTTGTAAATTAGCATTTTAATTTTCATCTAAGCTTGCAATTGAATCCAACATGCAGGTGAGAAATACATAACTATTAGGTTTAGTCATAAGTAACATCCATTTACTGAACCAATTGTAATGACAAATGTGTCCTTCTAACTATTAATCATATGCGTCAGTTAATATATTCTGAGTGTATTAACACATGACAATGTTCAACACAAAAGGATAAATCTCCACACTGCCCCCGTCCTGGGTACGACATTAAACTGCATTCAACAGCAAGGCCTCTGATCAGGTGGTTTTGAGGAAGCATGGAACAACCTCTTAATTGCTGGTGTTCCCAGGTCCACCCTGACCCGGGGTGGTAGCACCTGTTGGGGGGTCCCAGATATGGGAAAATAGTGAACTTCCAGGTCTTTTCCAGCACATTGAAACAATGATGTTGCCAACTACACTTTTTGAAACAATATGATGTTGCCAGCTATACGTTTTTGAAACAATATGATGTTGCCAGCTATACGTTTTTGAAACAATATGATGTTGCCAGCTATACGTTTTTGAAACAATATGATGTTGCCAGCTATACGTTTTTGAAACAATATGATGTTGCCAGCCATACGTTTTTGAAACAATGATGTTGCCAGCTATACGTTTTTGATATATTTAGTAAATATTGGATCTGGCATTAAATAACCCATAGTGGTTGATATGCCATAAACCCCCAAACAACCAAATCAACCATCCACACTGTCCCACTCCAAAGCTGAATGTTAAGTTGTTAAATAGCTAAATGTATATTTACTACCCAGCACAAGTATTGAACTGATAGCCTTCAGCTAATGTAAACTGGTCTTTTAATAAGTTGACCTGTTCCACCTGCAGTTGAAATGGGTTCTGTCCATTGAGTTCTAGATAAACTTATGGGTTTTCCACTGAGGAGGGCGCATATCAATCCATTTGCCTTTGGCTGGGGTTGGTATTCTTCTGTTAAGCCCAAGCCTCAAGGAGGCCTTCTCTCCAGGTAGTATCTCTCCCTCGGGAGGGGATTGGGTTTATTGTCTGGGGTCCCCCAAAGTATGGCGATTAAACCCACTTTAAAACTTGACCTTGTGTCATATCCAATTGCAAAGTGGATACCCTGGTAAATATCTATCAATCTATTTGCCTGGTGATGTTATATCAGATTAGATCGACACGGAAGAATGGTAATTTTTTTTTTCTGTGGTAGGATCATTGGTATGTTCTTCATTCAGAGTTCTTAAAATACATTGAGACACTAAATGCACATTTATATGTCCAGTAGCTTCAACATGTCCATAAAAATTTGGTTGAAAAGTGTCCTGTGCTTGTCAATAGGAAAAATATTGTTCCTCCATGACAGTGCAAAGTCATATACAGTAAGAACAACACAGAAAATAATTTTGGAACTTGGTCTGTTCTACCTCATCTGCAATACACACTTGAATTTTCTCAACCGATTATAACCTTTTTTGGTCACTGCAAAATGTTTTGATGGGGAAATTTTCTCTTATAAAAAACCATATTCTAGCATTTGTCAAATGCTTTTTCATATTTTACCCAAAAGGTCTCGAAATGCTTCAACATGTCATTACAAATAATGGTGAATATTTAATATATCTGTTTAATAAATGTGAATGTCAGTGTGTCACAGTGTCATACTTTTTCAACTTTACTTGTAGAGGCCGTAGCCCAACATATCATACTATTTTGGAATTGGGCCAACTCTGTGAGAAAGTTAAAAACATTCTGGGCCAAATCCAGAACCACAATCCAGAAATTTTGGATTCCCAAGTTTTCATTACTGTGATTGTTTTCAGATTCCACCATCTTGACTTCTACTGATAAAAACAATTAAAGGTACACAACTCTCTAACTTTCAATAGTTCATGTTCAAACGAAAAAAAATTACTGTTCTCAAATTAGTGTTTCAAAATAAAATTGTCTGTGTTTACACTTTTTTCCTAGATGCCATAGCCTAACATATGGAATTGAGCCGACTTCATGAGCAAATTAAAAATATTTGTTTGGGATCTGGCTCACAATCCTGAAATTTTGGATTCCCAAGTTTTCATTACTTCGATTGTTTTTGGTTATATATAATTTCTTTTTTTTTTTTTTTTTTTTTTTTTTTTTTTTTTACGGTAACAATTTTTGAAATAAATTCCGGAATAATTGAAATTGATTTCAAAATCCAACAAAAGTCATCCATGAAATAAAAATAATTGTTTGTATGGAAAGTAAGGACCTACATACGTCAAATTAATTTGTGGCAGAAGAAATATTGTTGAACTTTTAAAAGGTAAGCTTAAATATTAATGCAATACTTAAATGGAGCAATCAATTTTGAGTTCTTCTGTAGTTTATTGTTGCCTATCACATCTACTCCTGTCTCCCTATTGTGATGAAGGCACAATCAAGAGACCTCCACAGGAGCTAGCTTAAATGCCGCCCAATAATGTGGTTTTTAAGTTAGTAATTAAATAAAATGTTATTGTACTTTATTTTTATTTATTTATTTATTTATTAAGACTAAATTAATAAACAAAAATGGAAACAATTTATAACTCAACATAATATTGCAGTCATGAAGCAGGCTAATATTTTTATAAGCTCACCTTTCATCAGGTTCACACTCCTCCCCAGTTTTAACAGTAGTAAAGGTTTATCCCTTGTTTTCTGTTTAGGATTGGGTTTCCATTTTTTTCTAAAATCTCATTCTCTGTCACTCCCAGGAACCCCTTGTGGCTTAGTGGCATTATCAACCTGCTTGGGATGAAATGATTAAAAAAAGAAAAGAAAAAAAACAATCTCATACCTACATTTGTCTGGGATCATTGACCGAGCAGCCAGTGCTACTCGTTACGCTTTTCTTGACTCCCTGGCCATCAGGATGGGATCAAAGTGTAGTATCTGTTCTCCCCATCACTAATGGTAACATTAGCCGTTTCCTTATAATGAAACATTCAGCATTCATTTACTACTACTCGTTACGCTTTTCTTCACTCCCTGGCCATCGGACTGGGATCAAAGTGTAGTATCTGTTCTCCTCATCTCTAATGGTAACATTAGCCGTTTCCTTATAATGAAACATTCGGCATTCATTGACCGAGCAGCCAGTGCTACTCGTTATGCTTTTCTTCACTCCCTGACCATCGGACTGGGATCAAAGTGTAGTGTCTGTTCTCCTCATCTCTAATGGTAACATTAGCCATTTCCTTATAAAGAAACATTCGGCATTCATTGACCGAGCAGCCACCACTGCTTTTGGTTGTAATTTATAAAATCTGTCTAGTAAAACAATTTTTCCAGGAAATATTTTTCTAATGTCCCCTAAAATGTTATTGCTCTTTGTTGTATTGATGAGGATTTCCTTCGTAACCTTTTTGCTTGTCATCCTGTGGAATATCAGCGTCTTGATTGTGCCATTATTTTCTCTTTGAATTGTTGCCTTCGATGAAAGTCCTCAAGAATACAGTTTCTGCTATTTGGCATAGTTCCTTGGTTGTGATTCTGTAGCACAAGTCCACAATGTTCAAAGAAGGATGATCTTCTTTAAGACCGACAGGTTTCATTTGCTGAAGACCTTTTTATTATCAATGATCTCTGTAACTTTGCATAAAACCTGTTTGCTTATCTTTTCAGTTTTTCATAAGGCTGATTGATATGCAGTTGACTGATTGCACAAGCAATAAAGTCCTGAGTAAATGCTGGGAAATTTTGCATCAACTTTCTCTTTGAAACACCTGTTCCCATACAATTCAATGTGATGTGGCTGTAAGCCACATCACATTGAAACACCTGTTTGCATACGATTAGTAAAGTTAAGCAGTGTGGAGCCTGATCAGTACTAGATGGGTGACTGCTTGAGAATACCAGGTACTGTAAGCTTGTATGCATGTGTGGTGTAATGCATAATGGTTCAGAATTGTTAATTGGAGCCAAAATCCAATTCCTGTTTTGTTCATTATATTCATTTACATGCATATAACCATTGGAAAGGTATGAATCCACCTCGTCTTCCACCAGCTAAGGGTTAATTAGCAAGATTTGTATCATTAAATCCTTATCTACCAAAAAATTGTTTCAATCTTAAAATATTTTTTCTTTTTAAATAACCTGCAAACGGTTGAAAAACTGTAGATAATGAATCCATCAATTGTTGGATTATTTAAAAAGAAATGTTGAGGTTGGAATAAAATTCCTCTTTCTTTTTTTTTTCTTTTTACAAAGACAGGTGTGTAGAACTAACGGAATAAAAGAAAAATTGGTTTTGCTCAAGGAAGGATTGAGTTTCATAAATTTCTTGAAAATTAAAGCTAACCCCTGCCCCCCTCCTCCCGCCTCTCAATTATAAGATTGGTAAACTGCAATCTGACACAAAATATTCAAAAAATGTTTCATTTCTAAATTCCAAGGGAACTTAGTATTAACCCATGCCCCATTCATTTGCTGTAATCATAACTTCTGTCTTTTATAGATTATTAAGGGAATATGTGTGCCATGATATAAGTAGGGTATTATTTTTAAATAAATATATCAAAACTTTCACTTACTCTAATAATTGCGTACATTGTAACCAGGGCACATTCTAAAAGTATGTCATTGGTGTGATTCTAAAATGGCAAGCCTGAAAGTCTTGGCAAAGATTATCATCCTTTGAACATTGTTGACTGCCACCACAGATTCACAAAGAACTGCATCAAATAACAGAAGCCACAACACTTGAGGACTACCAACTGTTAAGTTGTTGATTGGCTCAGGTGTGTCTTTACTAACCTAGCACTAGTATTGAACCGGAAGCATGCTGGGCTCATAACTCAGAGGTTGTAAGTATGCTTCTGCCACCAATATTAATCTAATCGAATTCACAAGGCAAACAGATTTATAGACAGTGATTTACCAAACGTAGCTTGGATGTGGCACAAGGCTGAAAGTAAGGGGGCACCCAGTGAGGATCGAACTCACTGTTCATTCGTAATTGTTCTAGTGAGACAAGCTTGCTAACCATTACACCACCTTATTATAGCTATATAGTTATATATTTATAGCTATCCCCAGTGGGATGAAGCCATAAGTTTATGTAGAACTCAATGGACAGAACCCATTTCAACTGCAGGTGGAACAGGTAAATTTATTAAAGCACAAATTCACATTAGCTGAAAAGCTATCAGTTCAATACTCGAGCTGGCTAGCAAATACACACCTGAGCCATTCAGCAACTTAACACCAGCAAAAACTAAAATGCCTAACATATGCAATTCGAAGAGAAACTAATGGCATAATCAAAATGCTAACATTCCACACTACTTAAAATGAAAAGTTAGGAAGAAAACTCCCATCAGTACTAGAAAGAGCTATAACAGCTAATGGACTTGAGAAATCTATTTTTCTGGAAATTTGTTTAAGCTGAAGGCATTAAATAACCTGTAGAGATTGATATGTTGCTAAACAAAATGAACCTACTACACAAAAAAGAGTGTGTGTAATGACTGGATGATTGTGTCTGATTATGGCAGTCTGCTAGTTTGCAGTTAAGATTTTCCCACCAAAGAGCCCACTTTTAGTTTATACTACAACTGTGCTGAATGGACCTTAGTTACAGTTTCAGAGAAAGATTGCACAATCTGGTATGATCATCATTTTGAACAAAGCCACTACATTTAAGCCCTCAATCATATAATAACTAGCATTACTTTTAGCTTGAAATTTATAAAAGGTTTCTTTTAATGAATCTGAGAATAAACTTCTCAGATTCAGTTATTGCTCTTTTTAGTACTGGTAGAGATTTCCTTCCTAATCTTTTGTTTAAGTTAGTGTGGAAAGTCAACATCTTGATTATATCATTTTAGTTAAATGTGCTACGCATTTTAGTTGTTGCTGTTGTTGGCTTTTGATGTGGCTTTTGTTGTGGCTTTTGTTGTGGCTTTTGTTGTTTGTTAAAATTCTTTTTCTTATAAAGGTGAAATAGAATTATTTTCTTAATTGCTTAGAAGGAAACTGCTAATATTACCATTAGAAGCAATGATATAGAATCAACTGGAAAATTTTGGTATCATTTTAAAGCAATTAAAGTATAGTAAACTCATGCAGTTGTATTCAATTTAGATATTTAGAAACCCAGACATGTCTACTTATTTTTGTTAGTTAAATATGAATGGGTGGGGCCATCATCCATTGTAATTTTTGTTTAGTCCGAAAGGACAGATGTTGGATTGTTTGCGTACAGTTAACTTTTACAACTTTATAATTGTACTTGTCTATATTTGGTAGTCTATACTTCCATTGAAACCCATTTCAGATGACACATAACAAGGTCATTTTAGGTATTTGCTGAGCTTACTATATACAACAGGATATGCATATAGTATAACCAATGTCGGCGCTGAAAGTGAAATTGACCAGCCAAGTTCAAATTCCAAGTGAGTCTTTTACATCCACATTTGTACAAATTCCCTTGGGAAAAGCATGAATACCATATATATTCATATATAGTAATTGTTTTTATGATTTTTTTATTATTTTTTTTTAAATGCCAAAATCTAGGGAGTCACACTATACAGAGGTAATTTTTTTTTGAAGAGGTTAAAAATCCTGCATTTTCGGTGACTATACATAAGTAATGTTTTTTCCTGTAGGGTTTAAAGTTCATGAAAAAAAATTCAGCAGTTGCACTGTACATGAAGTTGGCTTATACACAAGTATATACAATACTTTTCTTCTCCAGTTATGGGTTAAACAGCAAGGTAGACTGGGCTCTTTAGACTTTGGTGGCAACTAATCTAAGAGAAAGAAACTCTGAATTCTAAACTGTACAAGAGACATTGGGGACACCACTGCATCATCTTTTCCAAGTAGTCACAGCAATTCACAGATAATAAAGAAAAGGAAACTGTGGAGTCATGATCACCTGTCTCCAAGAGACATGGCATTTAAAAAAATAAATAAGGAAAAACAAAAAGGAAAGTAAATTCCACCTGTTGGGCAAGGTCACAAATGTAGGGTATCTAATGAGGATCAACCTCACTACAGTAGTAATGGTCAGATAAACTTGGTAACCTCTAGTCCATAATAGTAAGGTGTCCTTTCAATATTCTTTATTATGATGCTCAATAATTTCTAATGGGTGAAAACTGTTTTTCCTTCATTCACACTTGGCTAGTTCTGGAGTTAAATGTCATGGAGGCCCCTTGTTGAGTTGTTTCATGGCCGGCTAATCCTTTTCCATTTAATTCTTGGTGAAAACAGATATGGGGATATTGGTCCGGAAATAAATGACTGAATCAAGCTAAAGAGGTTAAGAGTCTTCTTCCTCTCTGGAGAGGGAGGCATGTCATCTTGTTTGCTGTGGGTTTCAGCTACAACTGCTCTGGGGTGTTAAAGTAGGTTAATTAATGGGTAATTGAGATCAGATTAAAAATGATTGGGCCCATGCCTAACATTTTAGTGTTTTTGTTTTGCTTTTAACACAAACTTTTCTATTTAGAGTTTTTTTTTCCTGCTCTCTATTAGTCTCTCTATTCCTGCTCTCTATTAGTCTCTCTATTCCTGCTCTCTATTAGTGTCTCTATTCCTGCTCTCTGTTAGTCTCTCTATTCCTGCTCTCTGTTAGTCTCTCTATTCCTGCTCTCTGTTAGTCTCTCTATTCCTGCTCTCTGTTAGTCTCTCTATTCCTGCTCTCTGTTAGTCTCTCTATTCCTGCTCTCTGTTAGTCTCTCTATTTCCTGCTCTCTATTAGTCTCTCTATTCCTGCTTTCTATTAGTCTCTCTATTCCTGCTCTCTATTAGTCTCTCTATTCCTGCTCTCTATTAGTCTCTCTATTCCTGCTCTCTATTAGTCTCTCTATTCCTGCTCTCTGTTAGTCTCTCTATTCCTGCTCTCTGTTAGTCTCTCTATTCCTGCTCTCTGTTAGTCTCTCTATTCCTGCTCTCTATTAGTCTCTCTATTCCTGCTCTCTGTTAGTCTCTCTATTCCTGCTCTCTGTTAGTCTCTCTATTCCTGCTCTCTGTTAGTCTCTCTATTCCGGCTCTCTATTAGTCTCTCTATTCCTGCTTTCTATTAGTCTCTCTATTCCTGCTTTCTATTAGTCTCTCTATTCCTGCTTTGTATTAGTCTCTCTATTCCTGCTTTGTATTAGTCTCTCTATTTCTGCTTTGTATTAGTCTCTCTATTTCTGCTTTGTATTAGTCTCTCTATTTCTGCTTTGTATTAGTCTCTCTATTCCTGCTTTGTATTAGTCTCTCTATTCCTGCTCTCTGTTAGTCTCTCTATTCCTGCTCTCTATTAGTCTCTCTATTCCTGCTCTCTATTAGTCTCTCTATTCCTGCTCTCTATTAGTCTCTCTATTTCTGCTCTCTATTAGTCTCTCTATTCCTGCTTTCTATTAGTCTCTCTATTCCTGCTTTGTATTAGTCTCTCTATTCCTGCTCTCTGTTAGTCTCTCTATTCCTGCTCTCTGTTAGTGTCTCTATTCCTGCTCTCTGTTAGTGTCTCTATTCCTGCTCTCTGTTAGTGTCTCTATTCCTGCTCTCTGTTAGTGTCTCTATTCCTGCTCTCTATTAGTCTCTCTATTCCTGCTCTCTGTTAGTCTCTCTATTCCTGCTCTCTGTTAGTCTCTCTATTCCTGCTCGCTATTAGTCTCTCTATTCCTGCTCTCTGTTAGTCTCTCTATACCTTCCACCATTAATACTTTTATTTCTATCAATCTCTGTCTCCACTTTTATTCTCTTTGTGTTTCTTCTTTGCCCTCTTTCTCAATTTTCTGATATTTCTTTTTTTTTATCTAATGTTGCTTTCTTTTTTTCTTCTTTTCTTCTTTTCTCTCTCATGTTTCTTTTTTTTATCTCATGTTGCCATTTGTTTCTTTTTCTTCTCCCTCTATTTCATCTCTAGCCCTCCCCAGCCTGTGTTAGTTCTTTATACTACTTCCCAGCAACTCTCCTATGCACACATATTCTATATCAAGCCTTCTTCAGGGTGGTACCCTTTGGAAATTAATTTTTGATATCCTAGCAACATGCTAAGGAGGTGATTGTCTGCAAAACATTTGAATTAAATTCATCATCGCAAGCCTTTCCTTTTCTTTTTGAACCAGAATAAAAATACTTAATCGCTTTCCAGATTTTGAGGCACACCCTGTTTCCAAAAGGCCTTTTTATGCATTAACTCTTTGCAATTGCAGTATTTAATAATGGTTTCTTCCACAATGGATATGTTTTCGTTACTTTTTTTCCCTTTTATTTTTCTGCTGAAATTAAAATTCAAGTTATATGTAAGATGTATATTTATGCTGCAAAGATTAAAGACTTTATAAGCTTATATTGTACTAGCAATATAAGCCTTCTTCGACCAGGTGTTTCATTACTGGGATTCTTTTCCGTTCAATTAGAGCAGTTTAAGTTTAAAGTCAGCCCACCTGAAAATCAATATTAGTAACAACAATTTGGTGCAACTGAGGGGCACATCCCCAAATGGGAGGGAGTAACAATTTGAATGAGGGGTAGCCCTGAAAATGGCTGTCTTTGCGTTCTTAATCTTGCAAGGAAGAAACCTCTTGCATGGACTGTCATAATAATAATATACGACAATTTTTATTTATAATATAATTTTTTTTATAATACTAATAATCTTTTGCATTAGATTTCAACTCTCTAAATAGATTGTACGCTGCTTTTTACAGACATTAAATTTTGCCTTTGATTTTTGCGCAAAGTGTAAAAAATCATTTTTTTTTTTTTTTTCACCTTCAAGGTTGTAATTTTTTCCAGCCAATTTGGCCCCAAAACCGGCACAGAAAAATTATCTATCAAACAATAAAAATTTAAAAACTGTGAAAACTGTGGAAACGCATGAATAACATCCAAACACACACACACATTTTGAAAATTATAGATAAAGAAGATTGTATGGCTGGTTGCTCATATACAACTATGCCTGTCTGTTAGAGTGACTCACCAGTTCCTGTTGTGGACACTTTGTTTGTTCAATACTCTCAGAGCCAACCTTTGATTTATAATGCAATAATGCTGAGAAGACCTTAGTTACGGTCTCTGAGAGAAAATACATAATCTGGCGTGATCAACAGTTATAACAAGCCAGTATGCTGAAACCATTGGTCACAATGTCTTGCGGCTTTGTGTTACCACAACCATTGATGGCTTCCCAACAGTTGCATCTACCCAATTACAATCACAAGGCTTGGGTCAAACTGTGGTATGGTTTTCAGGAACTTCCTAATGGTGATACATGCAATGGTCATCTCACCATGCTGAAGTCACTTTTGACAAAAACATAGTGAGATTAAAACTGAGTCTCATGATCTGCCCAGTAAAATGTTACTGCCCACTAAACAGAGACTTAAATTCATATTTAAGTAACCACTGATGATGGAAACAAAAAGGAAAAAAACATCTTGATACATCAGTGCAGAATAACATGAGAATAACTCATAAAGCATAAAGCTTTATGCTTCAAAAAACATTAATGATGCTTCAAAAAACATTTTCCAAAACTTTCAGTCAGTTTAAGTTTCTTTCTTATGACAACTATTGATGCACAAATTATTCCAACTTTTATCACAATGTTTCACCTTGAACAAGGTCGATGTTGTATCAGAATGCAGACCACAACTGCAGAAAATTTGTGATAAAGACAACAAGATGGGGACAATATGATAAACAGATTAAGATATTTTACTTATCGTCAAAGACATCAAAGTCCTGAAGATTACAGTTTTATTTTTAAATTTTGACCTCACAACAGTTTCGGTCTAAAGTTTATCTACAATATCCCTAAAGTACGGACACATAGGCAAAAGATTTTTCAATAAATTAAATTTTCAGCAACATTTTATTGAATTGGAATATTAACAAATAACATCTTCAATATGATTTCCATCATTTGTGATGCAAAGGTTGATGCACTTTGCAAGATTCAAATGAATTTGATGCAATAACTCTACATTGCCATCAATTTTAGCACATTCTCTCTTTATGTGTTCAATCAAGTGTGTTGCATGTGCGATTTTCATTGAGTACACCTTCTTCTTTAACATAACCCAGAAAACAAAGTCAATTCTTTCTTCTTTCAACAAAAACATGTTTAATCTGTAGAGGTAAAAAAATAGGTAATAAGATTTCCTCTGTGTCCAGACTTTAGGGACACCCTGTATAAATTCATAGAATTATATGATTAGGCAACATTTTGGTAGTTACCATTTTCTTTACTGTATCCCTTGATTTTATGATCACATAAATGGTAATATGGTGAGGGTCTTTTAATTACGCTACTTAATTGCAGTGAGAAGCTCACTTCTTCTTCAGATAAGTGATTTTCCAAGGAATCATAGCATGTGTCTGGTTCAGGTTCAGTCATCTTCATCTGGAGAGCCATATTTTGCCAAAAATACCTTGTAATACAAAGAGCAAGTCACAAAAGCCATAAGGTCACACACAGATTAATGTGTTGCAACCAACAGACAAAAAAAAGCCAAGACTTGCACTGGTGACACACAGGAATTTTTAAAACCTGCTACTGGACCTCAGCACTTTTGATTGGTTGAGACTTAAACACTTGTTGAATATTCATATGCATGTTTACCACCTATAATACCAACCAAGACTAAGTAGGTAGCCTACTTTTTTTTTAATTTTTTTATTTTACAAAATTGTATTGCTAATAATTTTTAGTTTTTTAACGAGAAAATTGCTGGTATTATTTTTTTATGTATTGCTGGTAATATATATATATTTTTAAATGTATTGCTGTTAATTTTTTTAACTATGAAAATGTATTGCAGGCACTCTCACTACAAAAATGCATTTTTACACCTTTATAGTGCCCTGACTCCAGTTTGGTAGGTTAACCACTCGCCCATAGTTGGAATACTAACAGGTGCTATGATCAGGGTAGACCTGGAAGCCACAGCAATTAAGAGGCGGTTCCGCACTCCTCAAAACCTCCCAATAAGAGGCCTTGCAGCCGGATGTCGTTTAT
This sequence comes from Acanthosepion esculentum, assembly GCA_964036315.1. Taxonomy (NCBI): domain Eukaryota; kingdom Metazoa; phylum Mollusca; class Cephalopoda; order Sepiida; family Sepiidae; genus Acanthosepion; species Acanthosepion esculentum. The sequence continues at coordinate 41,641,524 of OZ038509.1, read as the reverse complement.
TGTTATACTCAGGACAGGACATATTTATTATTTTGTAGGTGTAAACAATCTGTTATTATATAATTTCTTTTTTCTTATATAACTGCTGCCTCTCCCAAAAGAATAATCACAAATAAATTTAACGAGAGCAAACAAAGTTATGTATTCCTCAAAGAATATCTTTGCAAAACATAGAAAGTAACAAAATCACTTGAAAACAAACTGGGGGATACTAAGATCAGTGGTAAAAGCAATGCCAGGAATAACTCCAAGAGATGGCGTCAACATGAATTAGACAACAGATGAAGATAAGACAGATTATAGAAATGATTAAACAACATAAATGAAGTAAGAAGGATAAAGAATGGAGCAAAAGGTTGGTTGATTGGGGGCCTAATGTATAACAAACACATTAGGAAAAGACCAGATTAAAGATGGAGAGAAAGGATAGAGGGGTTTGCTGGTAAGACATATTAGCAAATAACAGCCAAGAATATGCTGACTGTATTCCCTGTAGAAGGGTAAGATTTTTTTTTTTTTTTTTTTTTAAATCATTTCACTCCAGGCAAGGTGATGAAGCAACTAAGATGTAAGAGGTTACTGAAAGTGAAACAAACTGAGAAAATGCTACTAAGAAAGAACAATAAAAGAACTGGATTCAAAAAGACAGAAGATGATGATTGATGTTGCATTTAAATTTCTGATAATCATAGTTAACAGGAAAGCAAGAAACCAGAAGAGAGCTCCACAAGCGAGAAGTCTGAGAGAAGAAACTGTTAGCTACATGTGACTAAGTTCTATGCTATTTCAACTGTAAAATGAGACCTAGCTACCAATCTAGTACTGCACTTAAATTCAAGAAGTCAAGGCACTAAAAGGAAAAGTAGAGAACAATTACCTATCATGAAAGTGTTGTGACCAAGTGAATGGTTAAGAAATAACAAAACAAGAGATTGCAGATAAATAGTGTATTGAACAGTAAATACAACAGAAGAGTGTGACACGACCCCAAAATTCAACAAATAGATTTAATCTATGACAAATAAACAAATATACAAGATAAAAAATGAAAATAAATAAAAACAAGCAAAACAATTTGACCCAAATAAATAAGCAAACAACCGACTTCCGGTAAATGGCCGCCATAATAGACTACCAACAATAAGCTATATAAACAAATTTTTACTACGTTAACAAAAAACACCGATCAAAATAAAAAATAAATAAATATATAAGATAAAAATAAAATTAAAAAAAACAAACAAACAAAAAAACAAGCAAAATAATTTGACATAAATAAATAAACAAATAAGCGACTTCCGGTAAAAGTAACCGCCAAAATAGACTACCCATAATGCACCACTGACCCATATATATAAATAGCCGAGAAAAATAACAGCACTAGTCGCCTGACGATTGCACTAGCATGAAACAGACTGTCGCCTCTAAGTGCTGACTTCCATGTCCACTTTTATATATATATATATATATATATATATATATATATATATATATATATATATATATATATTTGTGTGTGTGAAGATAAAGAACAAATAGTAAACATATTTCAATCTAACATGTTTCACTTTTATTAAAGCTTTGTTAGAGATTGAGAGAAAACCGAAAACAGACAAAAACATTGGTACTTTCAGTTTTTTGGGGGTCATTTCTCATTGGTCAGTCACATATCAAGTGCATTAAAACCATAGATATTTCTATATGTATGTAAATACTCTTGTATGTCTAAGCAGGCATCAGATGGTAATGTGTATCCATAACTGTGTATGTGTATCTGTCTAGTAGGCAGAGTTCTAATGTCTTTACCTTGTGCAGTCAGTATGGCACAGCTGGGTGGAATTTCACTTTAATCTGGGATTGATCTTTTTAAGAACCTACTCTCTGTATTAGATAGATATAAGTTAGATTCTTTCAGAATGGATTAAAAGATGACAATGTAATGTAATGTTTTAGGTGTGTGTTTATAGTGCGTAATAATGTTATTATTAATCTTTAAAAATATTTTCTCCTTTTAAGAATTGTTTTTTTTTTTGTTTTAATTAGGGTGGGATTAATGAAATCAAAACTGTCCAACATAATTTCTATGCAATCTGAAAGAGTTTGATTGTTTGTCCAAATGCAAATTTCTCTTGTGTTCATAGATGCAGGTTTTGAGTTGACATGATATCTCCCCTGCATAGACCTTTTTACATTGTGAACAATTTATTTGATATTTCCGATTGTCTTGGAGGTGGTGGCAATAATCTTAGTATTAGGGATGATTAATTTGTTTGCAAGTTTAAGTATAGATCTTGACATTAAATAACTCAACAAGGGCTGATATATCGTAAAACCAATCCACCGAAACCGATGGTTGAAAGAGGCAAAAATCTTGTTCAGCTGAGGACCTGCAATGGCAGATGCTGTTGTTACTGAAACAGGTCTTTATATATTCCTTTTATCTGTAAGATGGATGAAGAAAAAGGCAAGGAAGATTTATTATTGTGAATATATTTCTGACAGGTAACCGGAAAGTGATATTTATTCTGTAGGATATACAGAAATGTGGCACAAGGCCGAAGGGGGGACTGGGGAAAAGAGACGGTCTTCTTCTGTCTTAACTATAACTTAGCTAGCCGCAAACACTGACCCAATCGTCCGAACAATATTCCTTACACCAAAACACCACATTCATCCGTACCTTTCTTACTACAACCACCATAATACCTCACTGTCTCTATGAAAATACTAACTCGTCCCCATATTTACAATTCAATGTCTGTGGTGGGGAGGGGAATAAAATAACAATTTTAAAAATTAACCCCAATGAGTATATACAAATGAATACAAAATATTTACAAGAAACTAAAGAAAATGTTATTAGTAAATAAAACCCCCACAATGACTAAATGTGGCAGAAATACCAGTTCACTGGCTGAAATCAATGCGGGACTATAATATTATAGGACATTCATCCATCCCAAGCACACACACTGACACGCACTCATTCAGACACAACAACAAATACGCAAACACTCACCGGAAAGCATCTTTAGCACTAAACAGTTGTCGACTTAAGAATGTCCATGTTGAAGGGAATTGGTGGGGGTGGGGGGAGAGGTCTTGGAACGACCAGAAGTGAAAGTAATTTAAGATGCAGCATTGATTTAGTTTTCTCTCTTATTTTTTTCATCTTTCTCAATTTTTCTACTTTTAGGTTTCAATGCAAAAAGTAAAAAAAATTTTTTTTAAATTTGAGACCACCCTCCTCCTCCTCCTCCAAAAAAAAAATATATATATATATATATATATATTCACACCCACTTATAAAAAAATACCCTTCCCATCTCAAAAAAACCATTACTTTAGTTCAACGTGTGATATTTCCTGTAGATTTAAGTTTAAAAATACCAGCTCTGTTACCATCTCTTAATTTCTGAGGGTGAGAAAAAGAAAAGACTGACTTTTACCAGCATTTCTCTCTCCACTCCCTCTCCCCACACCCACTCTTCACATCACTTGACAGATTTCCAGCGGACCAAAAACTGCAAGTATTTAGCTTAGAACTGTTTTCTAGGGTGAAGGTTATCTAGTTGCAGAATTTAATTCCTTGACCAAATGTAACATCCCGTTGTATGAGCAGCGGGTGTTTGGGGGGAGCTTCTTTTACTTTGCAAACTCTATTTGCAACACGACTTTCCTGTATTACAGTTTAACTCATTTCTATTCTGCACAACATTATCAAGAGAGAAAAACTAAATGGTATTTATTTTTGTAATAAAAGAAAAAATGAAGCTCACAATATTCCTAAATCAATATTATTAAGATCTTCTATTGATCTGAAAGTATAGGCTATATCAAGGTTTCTCGAACTTCAGTCGAGATGGATGTCTTCCTTTTCCTTAACAGAAAACTAATGCTGTTGTAAAAAAAGAATAAGAAAACAATATAAATCATTTCCTAATAAAATGAAAATGTAAAGAATACAAAAAAAAAAAATGTAAGATTTTGCCTTTTTCAAAATTTATTCATCAACGAAAATCAAAAGAAAACGGCATAAAAGAGTACAGTTCATTTTATATCAATTGAAAATGTTTTTTTTTTTTTACATTAAATCATTTCTGTCTGACATTCTGAGATGAGGAATTATTTTAATAATACATTATTTACCTATTCAGTCTAGGTGTATTTATTTTGACTAGTGGTATCCATGAAAGTCCCACGGTTTTACTGTTTTTCAGGTCTCCTAACTCTATGGAATGTAAAAAATTTAAATGAGTGCTTTATAGTATAATTACAATTATATTTGTTTGTTCCTGATTTTTTTTTGACAGCAGCACCAGCATGGAACAATCCTGGATATCATCATTTCTCCCCTCAGGTGTATTCATATATTTCCCCAAGGGTATTTGCACTTTAGTGAATATAACGAACCCAAAACTAATTGGTACTTGGCTCTCAGATTTCTAATTCCTAGCCGCTATCCATTACAGCACGCACACATCCAAGCTTACAGCACCGGGTATTCTCAAGCAGTCACTCATCTAGTGACTGACCAAGCTCAATGTTGCTTAACTTTGGTGACTGTATAAGTGAACGGAGAGAATATAGTGAATGAGACTGTTGAAATAATAATAACTTCAAGAAATGTAAAAATTTTAAATGAGTACTTTATAGTAGAATTATATTCTTTCATATTTATATCTCCTGATTTTTTGACAGCAGGATCAGCAATGCAATAATAATGGCAAGGTGTAGCGGTGGTGCAAACTAAGAAACTAACTAATGAAGTGAGGGAAGGTATGGTTTTCCTAATTGAATTTTCTGATGAATATTAATGTTAATGGAGAGTTGTATGACAATAAAATATCCGTAGAAATTCCCCTATCACATTGTTAAATATTTGAGCATAACAACTTTAATAAAATATTGCAATAACTATCATGAAAAGATATGAAATTGACAACTTTTTCCATTTCACTGAAACAGTCCTTAAACACAGTTATCTTCCCTTCTTTCTTTTGTACGGAAACCAAGTAGCAACTTTGATATGTCTTTCTAAACAATCAATAGAATAGTCCATTATTTATGAGGTATTGGCAGGTGATGTTAAACACTTCTTTCTTTCTTTCATTTTCTCATTGAAACCAGGTAGCATCTTTGATAATATGTCATTTCCGTCTTTGCATGCTCAAAATGAAATCATCCATTATTTATGAGATATTGGCAGGGTGTAATTGTCATGTGAATTAACAAAGGGAGGGACAAACCGAATTATAATAGGATTATTAGAATCACATTGTTTTGGCCAATATACCTTCTATCTTCAGGTGTTAGCTATTATCTGTCATTAACCTTCACAGAAATTTAAAACCAACTGTTCAGAGCCCCCCCCCCTCCAAAAAAAAAAAGATATTGTTCTCATTCTTCTGTCCATTTCGGGAGGCATATCACATCAGTTAATTCACCCTTGTGATGTGACATTTGATTGGGCTTATGTTGGATGAATGTGATGATGATGATGATAGGTGGACCATTGTCAGGATCATAAAATCAATGCAAACTCCCCGATCTTTTCCTTAGCTGCATAGTAGGGCTATATACAATTTTGAATTCAGAGTTGCCCTTCTCCTAGACTGGTTGCCAACCAAGGCTACAGAATCCAGATTGCCCTAATATTTACTCATAATTGGAGTTTTTTTTTATTTTTTTTTTTTTTATTCAGAATTGTCCTCCTAGAATGGTTGCCACCCAGAGCTATAGCAACCATTCTGTCCTGCTATTTACTTATAGCTGGAGTGGGGAGAAGTTTTGGATTCATACTTTTCCCAAGAGTATTTGCATACAAGTGAATGTAACAAACTCAACTGGGATTCTAACTCAGCTTTCTGATTTCTTGGTCCAGGCCATATCCATTACTCCACACGCCTTCTCGTAGCATTTGGAAGTTTCCAGAATACACCTTTAACCAATTCTGAGTACGATGACATTGTGCATCGTCCTGCTGGAATATCCCATCATTGTTAGGAGACACGGCGTCCATGATTGGGTGTAAATTGTCATGAAACAGTGCAATGTTACAATCACCAATCAATGACATATTTAAGTGGACCAGCACCCCCGACTCATGTTTAGTAAAGACACCCGCATACCATTATGGAACAACTACCAGCTTGTACAGTGTCTTGTTGACAACTGGGGTCCATAACCTTATGGAGTTTGCACCACATGTGAAGCCTATTAGCCTGAAACAACTGGACCCATGACTTGAACTGGACATCACCAGTTAACAAGCTCAAGAAAAAAAAAACAATTTTATGAAAAAGAATGGTATTTTTAACCATTTTAACCATACCCTATCTTCCTTTAGAAATATTACTGCTGATACTGATCTGAAACTTCTGTTCATGATCTTGTGATGATGATGATTTGTAAAAGACAGGAAAAAAAGGAATGAGAAATAAGAAAATAGTGACAGATTTGTTAAAAAAAAAAAAAAAATGAAAACAAACAAATGAAAAACAACCTATTCCTGTTTTTGTGGAGAATGTTTCCTTGTGTTTCCTCTTTCAGCCAATTATATTCTGTGGGTGAGGATTAGAATTGAAGGGTCAAGGATTTGGCTGGGTGTTCCTTGTCTATTTTTGTCTTAAGAGGAGGAAAGGGTTGAATTTCACTTTTTCAGTTTTCTTCCACTTCACTGTCATTATTTTCTTAAATGGCTTGTAAATTTAACTGATTATATGCACACACACACACACACACACACACACACACACACACACACGGATCTATTAGTAAAAACAATGACACAAGGAAACTTATTTTTTCAGTTGCGGAACTTGGTCAAGGCAAATGTTGAAGTTTGAGAAGCCTACACTATTTACATTGTTTGGACTATCATCCTCATCTTTGTTTCCATATTTATCACGTTTCGGCCGTTGTATGCTCCAGCCTTCTTCAGGTGGTTGGAATGTCGAACTGGACCCTTAATCTCAAGTGTTTCTGTTTAATAGCCAGCGGGTGGTTCTTTTTGAATTCAGGTTTTCTATGCAGCCTCCACTTTGACGGAAGGGGAATGGTGAAGTAAAGGAGTGGATGAGGGGGTTCTGGTAAGCAAGTGACAACAAATCCAGAAGTAGGATGTATCCGGGTGCTGGTTTATATTAACTAATGTGTGAGATCAGAGTGAGCTCTAGTCTGCCCTTGGTGGGAAACTGACTTGTCTAGTGTGTAGTTCCAGTGCCGTTAATTCATATTGCTCACCATCATGTTGAGATGAGTAGATAAGCAAGGAGTTGAAGAGAAGAGCTGAGCTGCTAGACTAACATAGCAGAAGTTGTCTCAAGTATCACTTATCTATCCACCCAGATGAACAGGCAAAACCCTGAATAAAGAAGCCTTTCTCTCTCTCTCTCACTCTCTCATGTGTGTGTGTGTGTGTGTATATATATATATATATATATATATATATATATATATATATATAATTTTATCATATAGACAAAACCATTTTACTCACAACAAAGATGAAACTTGGTTTCAGTGCATTTTAACTGCACATCTACGGGTGAGGGTTGGAAATACTGAAACCAAGTTTCATCTTTGTTGTGAGTAAAATGGTTTTGTCTATATGATAAAATTATAATAAATA
>OZ038509.1:41578891-41626391 GCA_964036315.1 Acanthosepion esculentum | reverse complement strand
CCAAAAAAAAAAAAAAAAAAAATTCTTACAATCTAAAAATTATTTTCTGGCTTTAAATGTCTGGCAAAATGTGGATAAGTTGTAGAAAATGGATCAATCTCTGAAATACTGATTAGCTGCACAGGCCTGTTTTTTAGATTTTATTACATTCTTCTCGTCACTGTCAAACAGAGAAAAATGGTGTGGTTTGGACTAATTACAAGGCATGACAGCCTGTGCAAGTCTATCATACAAGGCACCGTTGAAGGTGGACGTAGGAGAGGGTGCCAATGCAAAAACTGGTTGGACAATGTCAAACAATGGACAGGTATGACTATACCAGAATTGCTGGACTGTTGTGGAGGAGATTTAGTGTGGCTTCTGCATTCAGATGCCCCCGCCCCCATGATTACAAAAGTGAAGGGGATGATGATGATGATGTTCTTTTGGAATATGAATGTATAGAAACTACTGTGGCCATAAAGTGAGTGATCAGTTTATATATTGATTGTTATATAAAATTGATCCTCCCAGTTTGTATCCTCATAATTTCTTGTTTATCAATTTCTGATTAGGTATGAATCCACTTCTTCCCCCTCCAGCTATGGGTTAATTAGTAAGATTCTTACAATCTAAAAATATTTTCTAGTTTTAAATAACCTTCAAAGGGTTGATAAGCCGTAGAAAACGAATCGGTCAATGAAATGCTGATTAGCTACAAAGGCACATCTTTTAGATTGATTCCTATTCTCTGGAATATATATATATATATATATATATATATATATATATATATATATATATAGAAATTACTGTGGCCACAAAATGAGGGTTCGGTTTATACATTGATTGCAATATAGAATCCATCCCCCACTTTATATCCAAATTATAATTTTTTGTTTATCAAATTCTGATTAGGTATGAATTGACTTCGTCTCCTCCTAGCTATGGGTTAATCAGTAAGACGTGTATCAGTAAATAATTATCTCCTCACACCCTAAAATAAATTCTTACAATGTAAAAATATTTTCTTGCTTTACATAACCTTCAAAGGGTTGATTAGTTGTAGACAATGATCCTGTTTTTGTAAGTTTGGTTAAAACAAATTTTCTTATTTTGCATGTATCATCCAAACATATAAAGCTTTCTCAGAAACGCATGATTAGGATAATTTAAATAGCAACTTAGAACAATAATGACTCGACACTTATCTTTTTATTGTTTGATAGTGTTTTGTCAAGTCACATGCTAATTAATGTAAACAGACATTCAACTTGGGATAGGCGGTGGGTTTGTTATCAGGAAATAATTAAGCACTTAAAGATGGGAACGGGGGGGGGGGAGAAAAATAAAAGAAACTCCAGATTTTTGGAACCATTTACTCAAGATTTTTCTTAGCCATAGCTTCATTTATTCTCTCAACTATTATTATTATTTTTTTTTTATTTTTTTTTTTTAATTTTTTTTTTTAATTTTTTTTTTTTTTTTAGGGCAAAGAGAAATTCATGTCATGGTAATATTAGCCGTTTCCTTATAAGGAAACTTTTGACATTTATTGATTGTGCAGCCAATGCTACTTTCAGTTGAAATTTATAAAATCTTGAGCATTTTTCAGGAAAATATGTTTCCCCAAGTCCAGTCACTGTTATCGCTCTTTCCAGTATTGATGGCGGTTTCCTTCCTTGCCTTTTGTTTGTAGTGTGGAATGTCAACATCTTGTCATTATTTTCTCTTCAAGTTTCATGTGCTGTCCATTTTTGTTATTGCCGCTGTTGAAAATCCTCAAGTGATGTATCTTCTGTTATTAAGTTGAGTTCTTTGTGATTCTGCAGTGCCAATCCACATGGTTCAAAGGATGGTCCTCACTAAGGCTTAATTTGTTCAAAACTATTTTTAATTATATGGGGTTTTATTACGGCAGCTATTTTTCATTTATGCATGTTTGATGAAAAAAAACAATTAATGTTCCTGGTTGATTTTTTTTAATTTTTTATTTTATTTACTTTTTCATTGTTTCTAATAGTTTTTCTGGTTTCCAGTTTGTACTTCTAAATATATCTTCCCATGTCTAAACACTTTCCGCTAACACTGGCTATTTTCAAGGACTTTTTGCTGATGTCATCAGTTTAATTTTTTAATATATTGTGTTTTGTGTTTTATTGAATTTTGTGTGTTCATGTGAGAGTTTGTGTCTTTTACATTTTTTTGTTATTTGGCTGCTTTTTATACTCAATGCTTTGAGTAATTGCAGTTGCTTTTTACAGTTTATGTGGTATAGTTTGTACTTAAACTGATTATATTTTGTAATAAATGTAGTATTTTAAATGAACAAACAATCGGGATTTGAAATTTGATCCTCTTGCCATCAGTTTGTGGTGGGGATTTTGCTAAGAGCCAAAAATAAATAAATACACACAATTTCTACTTCAGAATTTTGAATTATGCTCACCAGATTTTCAGATCTTCCATATAGCTATTGTTGCACCATTTCCTCCAATCATGTGATTCAGCCAATAATAAAAAATTAAAAAAATTCTTACAATCTAAAAATATTTTCTGGCTTTAAATAACCTAAAAAAGATTTGATAAGTGACAAAAAAAAACAAAAAAAAACGTTTGTCTTCTAAAAATAACTTTTTAAAAAAGTAAAAGTGAATAATTTTTTAAAATTTTTATAGAATTTTATAATTTAAACCCAGAAATATCAGTTACAAACTTATTGAGTTTGTTGTAACCATTGTTATTGTCTGCCATTTCACATTACAATTATCTGCTATCTACACCAAGAGACTCACTAAACCCAAAGAGATAATCATAACTAGAGATTAAGAGACTCCTGGACAAATGAAAAACAGACACCAGCTTTTCTAAGTCAAAATGCTTGTATACTATTTTCTCTTGTAAATCGTAAGTCATAATGTTTATTGAATGTATGAGACTTTATTCCTGAAAATATTTCTTATAAGATTGTTTATGATATAAATATTTGTTCCCTGAAAAGTAATATCTTACAAAATATTTATTTAAAAAAAAGAAAAGAAATCTAAATAAGTTGCAATTTTAAATTTTACCTATTGTTAAAAGTTTGCAAGCATAATTAAGCATTAAAATAACTTTCCCATACATTTTTCTTTTCTTTTTATCTTTAGCCATAAGAGAAAAACATTTACACGCAAGTTTTATTGTTGCATACATGTTTTATTGTTGCATACATGTTTTGTCACCAAAGATTTATATAAATATAACAAAAATCAGGGTGTGCAATAATTTTTATTCATGTATATAATTTCTTTTTAAAGAAATCAATCAATGAATGCCAAAAGTTTCCTTATAAGGAAACGGCTAATATTACCGTGACATGAATTGCTCTTTGCCCCCCCCCCAAATAGTTGAGAGAATAAATGAGGCTATGGCTATGGCTAAGAAAAATCTAAAGTATATGGTTCCAAAAATCTGGAGTTTCTTTTATTTTTCTCCCCCATTCCCATCTTTAAATGCTTAATTATTTCCTGATAACAACTTAACAATAATAACTTCAGTTTGTCATCACAAAGTCCATATAAATAGCTAAAGTTTTTTTCTGAATTTTTACTCTTTATGCATATTTAACCTTTAGCACTCTGCATTATTAATGTTACTTTCCTTTCCGCTGCATACTTTTTAAAAGGCTTCTCAGTTGCAGTATTGTTATTGTTAATTTCACTCAGTTGTTTTCTGTTGCCATAGAAAGATATGACAACACAACTATGAAATTCAAGCGCAGGGATCAGTCACCATCAGTGGCAGGATAAGATTTTTGTACAGAAAATGAAGTCACATACAGTCATAAAGGTTAATATCGTAATGGCCTACAAAAGCAATGAAGAGAAATATGCAGATTTGCATTTCACTAACACAGAAATAGAACGCTAAAAATATAAAAGTAACATTTTGATACACGGTCGTTTAATGGATAGCACTTTGGAAGAGAGAGCTGTGTTTGCATCCCAGTAGAGTTTGTCACATTCACTAATGTGCAAATACCTTGGGAGAGGTACGAATCCATCTCTTCTCCTCCCGGCTATGGGTTAAATAGCAGGATAGATAGGGGCCTATCGCCTTAGTTGGCATCCAGTCTAGGTGAAGGAAAACCAGCCTGAAGAGAATAGAGCTCCATCTACCTACCTTGCCAGATGATGCATCTGCTGTTATAGCTGCAGTACCTGTTGTATCCCTATGGCTCTAGTGGGTTATGCAACTTGTGTGTGTGTGTGAGGAATATAAATAATTAAAATGATTAAAAATTTTTATTATTTAACTTTTGTATTAAACTAGCCCATGAATTAACACCAAAAAGTAACACCAGTAATGTACAAATTCAATATTAATAATCATAATTATATATTATTATTATTATTAAGTGCTACTACTAGATTGGTAGCTACTTTAAAGTAGATGCAATTGTAATTTCTATGTTAACAGTTTCTTCTCTTGCTTGTGGAACTCTCTTCTGGCCTCTTGCTTTCCAATTAAATTGGATCCTCAAAAGTTTAAATGCAAATGTGAATCTTTATTTTCAATCTTATTTCCTGTCCTTTTAATGTTCTCTCTCCTTAATAATTTTTTCCAAAATTCTTTCACACTCAGTAACCTCTTGTATCTTAGTGGCTTTATTGCCTTGCTATACTATTTAGTTCATATCTGGGTGGAGAAAAGATGAATTCATACCTTTCCCAAGGAATTTGTGCAAAAGTGAATTCCACGAACTGTACTGGTGTTTGAACCTGGCTTATTGATTCTCATTGTAAGCCTCTATTACGCCATCTGCACATTCAGCATTCATAGAAGTATCCGAGTAAAACAGACACACACACAGGAGATCTGGAATCAAGAGCCTTCCAGGTTTGAGCAACCTTATCACAGATTTCTGATGATGATTTATATTTTAATTTGTTGAAGAGTTTTAATGTTTAATTTTAACTCTTAGCTATATATAAAAAAAAATGTGTCTGAACAAATTTCTCTCATTGATGGAAATTTATCTATTAATTACTGAACAAAAAAAGAAAAGAAAATACAATGCCTATAGCATTGATATTGATTTGGATGCAAAAAGACTTTTCCTTATAGATTTATTGGAAATCACTCACTAGAAGCCTCAAGTAGAATTTGTATATATTAACCATTGCAAAAGATCTTGGAAAAATGGTCAGCTCCCTGTGCCACACTAGAAAGTACCTGACTCCTCTGTCCATGCTCTCTGTCCTCTCAAGAGTACAAAAATGGGGTGTTGTTGCTATATCTGTGCAGGAGCTACCCAATCCTCATTTTCTAGTCTTGACAGAGGTCAAAAGAGCTTATATGGACTTGTAGTTGATGAATCATTTTCTACCCTACACCTGCTTTCCAACAGACCAATGTCTCTAACCTTGTGCTAATCCATCAGGTGAACAACACTCCTTGGTTCCACCAGTCCTGGCCTTGACCACTAGAGCCAATATACTGGATCTACTCATCCTCATTTCTTTCATATTCCATTGGTGAAGAGGAAGTTCCACTCACTGCTTCTTCCTCAGAACAGACTCCCAAGTGGATGCTCACCTGATCACTACAATCTTAATCTCTTCAAGTCTAGGGTCAACTGTTGTATATCTTACATATCTTCATAATATGTTTGTCTTGCTCCCTTACAGCAACATCATTTAGTAATAATCTATCTTGAGTGGCACTTGGGCCATGTAGCAATAGTATTTTTTTAAAAAAACTTTGAACACTGTCTCTCATCAAATCAATACGAATGTAGGTCAAAATACTTGCCCCTATTGGTAAAAGGCTGTGAAAGACTAGCTGATTCAATAGGGTGCTGAAAATTTCTTGGAATCTGACCCACTTCTCCCCAACCAGACCAAACATCAGAATTTTTTTTTCTGCAGTATGGATGAACATCCTCTTTGTGTCAATTTAAACTGACACCATTTTTTTTAACATATTTCTAAACTATAATTATAAAATATGATTTTGCAAAGTGAAATATTTCATTGAAACATGTTGGAAAATTTCCAAGTTTTCATCTGTAATCAAGAGAATACAAACTTTAAGCAAAATGGTCAGAATATATGGAAAAATAAAGGTGTCGGTTTAAACCAGTGTTTCACAACCTTTTTTACTTCAGGTTGCACTTGTATAATAACTAAAACTCTGGGGAATCACTTTCAATTTTAATAAGGAAACATTAGTCATGAAATATGAAAAAAGAAAAATAATAAAGAAGACTCTTGAAATAAGGATTTATTTTTAAAACATTATATTGTTTTTTTTTGTTTTTTTTTTAGACATGTTTGTGTGAAATATGTGCTTGATGTGTCTTGATAACTTTTTGAATGATAGGCCTTATATATTATGCCTTGAGGAAAGCAAAGAGGAAAGGTTTATTCCTGACTTATTAAAGATTAAGGAGTTTAATATCAAGTTTAAAATATCAAATGATAATTTGACAAGCATGGAAGCCATGTGCTTGGTGCCTCTTTTTTATAAATAAACATTTTTAAATATAAAAATAATTCATAAATCACTCTTCTGTTAACTTGAGGCACACCTGGCTACCTTTCAGGGTGTATAAGTGCACGCAGGCACCCTGATTGAGAAACACTGGTTTTAAACTGACACAAGGGGATAGGGTTAAAGAAACTCTATAAACAATGCGCCACATGTGTTGAATCACAAGTGACTGTGGAATAGCAGATGTTATGGCTCAAGAATTGACCAGTAACTTTTCAGCACTACCCTGTACATTTCTAAAGGAAGCAAGAGTTATCTACTCTTGCTTTGGACAATCTGAAATCACTTTTTACTCAAAATGTGATGCTGGCTAACTTGCATTTGCTAATTTTGATTCTTACAACAAAACCATTTTGCCATTAAACTTGTTAACCACATTACCCGCATCTATTTTGCACTATGGAAATGCAACGTAACTTTGCCCCAATTTTTTTTCTTTCTTTCCTTTTTTCTTTCTTTCCTTTTTTCTTTCTTTCCTTTTTTCTTTCTTTCCCTTTTTTCTTTCTTTCCTTTTTTCTTTCTTTCCTTTTTTCTTTCTTTGCTTTTTTTCTTTCTTTGCTTTTTTTCTTTCTTTGCTTTTTTTCTTTCTTTGCTTTTTTTCTTTCTTTGCTTTTTTTCTTTCTTTGCTTTTTTTCTTTCTTTGCTTTTTTTCTTTCTTTGCTTTTTTTCTTTCTTTGCTTTTTTTCTTTCTTTGCTTTTTTTCTTTCTTTGCTTTTTTTCTTTCTTTGCTTTTTTTCTTTCTTTGCTTTTTTTCTTTCTTTGCTTTTTTTCTTTCTTTGCTTTTTTTCTTTCTTTGCTTTTTTTCTTTCTTTGCTTTTTTTCTTTCTTTGCTTTTTTTCTTTCTTTGCTTTTTTTCTTTCTTTGCTTTTTTTCTTTCTTTGCTTTTTTTCTTTCTTTGCTTTTTTTCTTTCTTTGCTTTTAATCTAGTTCATCCAAGCAAGACAGTAAAGTCACTAAAACGCAAAGTGTTACTGGTTGTGTAAAATTTAGAAAACAGAAATATTACTAATGGGCAAGAACAAAAACAGTAATCATGAGGACAGTAGATAGTGATTGACATTGCATTGAGATTGCATGGAACTGGAAGGGAGTTCTACAAGCAAGAAGTGCGAGAAAAGAAACTTAGCATAGAACTTACATTTACATCTAGCTAACTCAGTTGTAAATTTGAGATCTCGATGCCAGTCTAGTACTGTGCTTACATTCAAAAAGTAGCTATCATAGTGAAGAACACATCTAAACAATTACTGTGAAAGTATTTATAGAAAAGGCACAGGAAAGCAATCTTACAGCAGTGGGAAAAGTAACTGATGCCAAGATGTCAGACCTACAATATATCCTTTAAGTGTCAAGTCTTCTTTTCTCATAATGTCTCCCCAAAATTTAAACTGTCTCTTTCTAATTTTAAGTACATGTCCTTTTTGTTCCCATTTTCCTTAAAACTTCCTCATTACTCATGTTCTCTATGGAATTCTCAGCATCCTTCTGTACATCACCAATCTACAGAAGTTAATCTGCTTTTGACATAACCAATATGCTTTTAAATGTTCTTTCTTTTGTAACTTAAATCATGAAGAATGTTTCTTGTTTCATTTCTGCTTGTAAAAATGAACACTTGGAAAAGCAACAGACAGCTGTTCATTTAGGTGTCTGCTTCCTAATTAAGAAGTTAGGACACCTCAGGGGTCATAAGTTGATATCCTGCTTCAGCTCGGTTGGTCAAGTGGATAAAAGCTATTTCTAAATATACAAACAGTGACTAGAAATTTAAATTTTTTTTTTTTTTTTTTTTTTTTTACAGTCTTGTCTTGACTTGATCAAACTTGCTGTTGTTGTTGCCTTAACATGATAAGACAAGAGTTCAATGCCAAATAGATAAAGTGTTTTTGCTGGTTTGAACTGTTGTAAAGAGTTGTATCAATTTAATGTGTGTCTGTTTGAAATGATGATTTTTCACCTTATCCCCACCTACTTTGCCCATGCTAATCCCTTTGGTGATAAAGACCGGAATTTATTAAATTCAAGTTTTGCCTTTTATCTCAGACGAATATCACTTTGAAATTACATTTACCTTCCATTGGTGAGTTCTTTGCAGTTGTATCTTTATTTTTGTTTTTTCAGTCACTGATTTGGCCAATAAGCTCTCCAGCCTTCCTGTAAGCTAAAATCTTATCCTCATCCATTCTTAGTTTCTATATTGGTATATTTTTTTTAGAATTTTTAATTGACTAGAGAGACTATTACTGTATATAGCAAGGTACTAACATATTCTTTTTATTATCGAGATGAAGTATTACTAGCTGTTATTTGTTCCTGGCTTTTATTTCTGTCATCTTAAATTCAATTACATTTTATCCCAGTTATTCAAACTTATTTCTAATCTGCCGCTTACTAACCGACTGACTGAGAACTGAGTAGTTGAAATACAAAAAAAAATTAAAATCAAACTTTAGTAAATAATTTTTTTTTTAACTTTATTTTCTGTAAATATACTTTTCTCAGTGTTTGAAACTTTTAATCTAACTTCTTTTTTTTTTCTTTTTTTTTTTGTACAGCAATTTTGTTTATTGAAATTATATACATTTAAATAATAAACATTCCATTTTCCTATATTCTGTAATAGATGTCTTTTTAAAAAATAACTGACATGGGACTTCTGTTAATTTTTCTTTTTTGTGCTGTTCACGTTAAAAGTGCTATCAACAACACAAAATTCATGATCCTACCCTCTAACACTCTATCTACAAAATTTGAAAATAAATTACTGTATTTGCCAGGCTATTATTGGATGCACCCAGATTTTGACATGGAATATTTATGGCAAAAATGCACATATGACAAACAAAAAAATTCAAATTTTCACCTTACCTTTATGTAACATTTTCCCTAATGATGAAGAAACATTTATGGTATCAGCACAAATTATACTATTGGCACTTTTAATAGAAGTATGGTTTAATTACCAGGACATTTTCGAGAAAAGAAGAATTTTAGTATATTTCATCATGCATTTATTAAAAATTGTTTTAGTTGTTTTTCAGAAAGCAACATCTGCACATAGAGTAAATTCATAATAGCTATAAAGAAATCTTCTGGTATCGGTAGACACTGGTACATATGGGAATAGGCAAAAAAACAGAAATATGGTACTTGTTGGTAAATGAAGTTTCATACCATACATGCAGAAAAGCAAATTCCAATCACAGACGCACCGTCGCCTCTCTCTGTCTCTTTTATAAATACTTCCATGGTAATTGCTCCGATGAGCTGCTATTGCTGGTTCCCAGGCTCCATGAATTCAAGCGTCCTACGAGGCTGGCATCCCGTTCCCACCCTTTCACTGTTGAAACTGTTAAATGTAGACGTCTCTTCTACTCCAATAGCTTCATATCTCGCACCTCCCGCCTATGGAACTCCCTTCCTCATTCCTGTTTCCCGTTTCCCTGATGACTATGATTTCCAACTATTCAAGTGTAACGTCAATCGACATCTCCAGTTGCCTTGATCTATCCTCTATCCTTCTCCACATCCTTTCCTCTAACACTTCTATTTGCTCTCGCTCCAAATCCTCTGTAACCCCTTGCGAGCTAGTGGCTTCCAGCCTTGCCTGGGGTGAAAAGCTTAAAAAAAAAAAAAACACACACACAAAGCAAGCAGCAATATATCAGTCAAAGCAAATATTTCTGTAAAATTTGTTTTTTCTACAAAACAGGAAAATATTGTGCAATTCCATAAATTAATTTCTTTTTCTTGGGTGAATTTTTCAGGTGTATTTTTATTGATATCATATTTGTTCACTTTCACTAGTCCTAGTTTCAGAGCTAAGCCGAAGTGAACCTCACTTTTTCATGATTTTCATATCACTTTCATACATGATACCCTGTGTCCAATACCACAGTTATATTTTGGTGCATGTTTTTTGAAAAAATCCGGATCCAACAGACTGGCAATATTATTATTATTATTGTTTTTGGGAATGCCACTAGTATGCAGGAGGTTACAGAGAGTGAAGGTGGGAGAAAAGATTGTGTATAGGGGAGACCAAGGAAAAGATAGAAGCTGAATGGAGTTCAAGAACAGAAGATAGCAATTGACGTTGCTTTTAAATTTTTTAAGATTGTACTTATCAAGGGAAGCAAGGAAACAGAAGGGAATTCCACAGGCAGGAAGTACGAGAAAAGAAACTGTTGGAGTAGAAGTGGCAGTTATATTTAACTATTTCAACAGTAAAAGGGTGGGACCTAGATGCCAATCTAGTAGCACGCTTAAACTCGTGTAGTCCAGACACCAGGAAAAAAATCTTGTCACAGTAGTAGCCATGAAAATATTTGTAGAAAAGACAAAGGGAAGCCATGTCACCTCGGTGAGAAAGTAACTGATGTCGAGGTGCCAAATCAGGATCGATCACATTGCAATTCCTTCTTTGGATTTTGTCAAGAACCTCGAGATGAATAGCAGGAACACCAGACCAGTTATAGCAGCAATATTTAATGCATGGCCAAATGGTAGATTTGTAAATGTGCAAGATGAACTCTGACAAGAAAAACCTTCTGGTACAATACAGTGACCCAACTTTCCTTGCAGAAGATGCAGCTATTGATTCTCTGTAGTCATTCCGCTTCAAGTCAGTTGAAAATGTGACACCAACAAGGTGCAGTGTGTTCCTCTCCAGGAGTCTAGCATTAGCCATGCTGATGGCATGCAGGAAAGTTTCTCTATGGTGGTGAGATGAGATCAGTTTCATTTTGGAGATATTAAAATTTACAAGCCATTTCCTGCCCCAGTTAACCACTGATTGGAAGTCCTTTTCAAGAGCAGCGGCGAGGTTAACTTTGTCAACTCTGATGGATTTACTATTGAGACAGAAGTAAATAATAGTGTCATCAGGATAAATGCCTACTTGAGAGCTGATGACATCAGGAAGATCATTAATGAATATCAGAAACAGTGTAGGACACAGGCTAGAGCCTTGGGGGATACCTGTGTTCATGTGAAAGGATCTGGAAGCAAGCCCATTCAAAACAACCTTCATTTCATGATTTTATAGGAACAATTGGATTAAATCAAACACACATCCAGTAATACTGTATCCCTGGAGTGTACACAGAAGACCAGCATACCAAACCCTGTCAAATGCTTTTAAGATATCTAGAGCCACAGCATGAGTTTTGCCATTATTATCAAGAGCTTGATATACATATTCAGTGATGGCTGGCTGTTAGCCCATCAGTGGTATATATGACAAAATGAAAGTCATATTGTTTGTCAGTAGGTTTTGAGAGATAAGATGCTTAACCACATCATTATTTATTAAAGCCTTGAATACTTTGTCAAAAATAATTTATTTTTCTTTTTTTTATGCATGATATCACGATAAAAAAAATATATATATATATAGATGTATGGCATAATGGACAACAGCTCAGAATGAGAAATCAGAAACCAGAGTTTGAATTCCAGTCAGGTTTGTTACATTCCTTTACATGCAAATACCTTTGGGAAAGATATGGATCCATCTCTCCCCTCCATCTAGGGGTTGAATAGTAAGTCAGACTAGGTCCTATGGTCTTGGTCGGCAAGTAGTTTTCAACAGAAATAAACAGAAACCTACTGTGGGAAAATCTTCTGCTGAGTCGGTCATGAATTGAAAGAGACCTGATTGCCCAACCATGTTATCACATATGTCATTTAACTGACTGATAAGAAAATATCTTCAAAGAAATAAAAAATGATTGAATTGAAATGAAAAGTTTTAATTTACGAATATTTTCATTTATATA
This sequence comes from Acanthosepion esculentum, assembly GCA_964036315.1. Classification (NCBI taxonomy): domain Eukaryota; kingdom Metazoa; phylum Mollusca; class Cephalopoda; order Sepiida; family Sepiidae; genus Acanthosepion; species Acanthosepion esculentum. The sequence continues at coordinate 41,614,095 of OZ038509.1, read as the reverse complement.
AAGAGTAGAGGAATAAATTATCAAAATCTTCCTTGGAACATGCTGAGTCAGAGCGTATATGCATATGGTTTTAAGAGTCTAAATCGGTGATTTTCAACTGCTGTGCCACAGCACAGTAGGAAAGTATGATTGCATTCAAAATCCCTTCATAAATGTCCCTTCTAATACTGGACTTCAGTTATAGGAAGAAGAAGAATTGGCCATCATTTCTAGTGATTGAAGGCTCCAAATAAAACATTCAACAGCACCCATTGATACATTTTGGATTACATGACAAAAGGAATCTCCCACATTAGCTAAAAAGGCTTTATCAGTGTTATTGCAATTTTCTACTTATTTTATGTAAATTAGGCTTCTTAACCCTAAATAAAACCTAAATAAGAAGCAAGAAAGACTATGCTCAACTGAAGAAGAAATGAGGGTCTGCTTATTTGATCAAACAATGAAGAAATAGTGAAAAAAAAAAAATCAGGCACAGGTTTCACACTAAATAAGCTGCACAAATAGTTGAATAGAAACATTAAAATAAAGTAAGTTCATGTTTGTGTGTATTATTTTAAATCTATGGTTTTATTTCATAGCATTTAAATGTATATCCCTTAAAAATTTTGCTAAGTGTGCTTCGATATTTTCCTTTGCTCTTAGGTGTGCTGTTGCTTAAAAAGGCTGAGAAAGACTGGTTGAAATATTATGGTTTTAGAGTTGGACACACATAATAGATTTAGAACAAAGTTAATTTTCTTACGTATTTATTTAAATACTGACAAAAAATTAAATTGTAATGAATATTGTTCTAATAAAGTTGTGTCAGGTTTAAGTATAATTATTATTATCATTTGTGAATTTGTACAAATATATGGTACCACATTGCCTGCCAGTGACCTTTGTTTAACACCACTAGATGTGCAGTATAAAAGAAAAGGACTTTCTTTTTTTTTGTTCTGGAATGTGGTATTTACATAATGGGACTTGTCTCTGCTGGTAGAGATGTCTCACCTTAGGCAAACCAACTACTTCATTTCACCAAACCATGTGGCACAACAACACATACTAGTATTAATCCCATAAATGTTTATTTTTTCCTTTTATAAATACAATTATTTTTCTCTTCTCTTTTGGTCCATATGTTGGTAAAACAATAGGACGTCTACTCAAACACGGGTTTCCATGAAATGTTTTAAAGTAATAAGGAATAGTGTGGAATTCTAAATACGATTCATTAATTCCTTAGACCAGTGGTTCTCAAATGGTGCACCTGATATGCCCTGGAAGATGTCTAGGTGCTCCCTGGCTTTCCAGAGAAATATGTTTCCAGATACAAGAAATAAATATATTTGCTTTATTATATTGCAACACCTGTCTCGTTCATACTTATGTGAATTAGGCTTTTCTGCTCTCACTACAATTAAGGGCAAAAAGAGAAGAACTCTTCAATGTATTGAGGAGGAAATGAGAGTTTGCCTATCAAATATACGCTCAAACATTGAAGACATCGCTAAGATTCATCAGGCTTATATTTCTCATAAACAAGAATGGATAAACTTAAGGCATGTTTCATTTTATATTTTTTTTTATTGCATTATTTCTTTTTTTCTATATTTGACTTCATTATAACATATTTTTTCCAAACTTTGTATATAGTACACCTACAATTATTGGTAGGATTTCAAGTGCACTCTGACTTCAAAAAGTTAGAGAACTACTGCCTTAGTCATTACTTTGTTTACATTTTGGATATAGGCATAAAAGTTAACGGATATGAGCTTTGAGAGAACAGATGAGCATTTTTCTAAAATAGGGTATTGTGAAAGTCTTCTGTGGTTGAGAAGTCTAAAAGCTTGTTGATCATAATGATTTCCTCTACAAGGGGGCATGCATGCCGGCTTGAATCCTGTTGAAAGTTACATTTTCTTCATTAAGACTCTCAAGTGTACGGGCTGGTAGATATAGATTTACATTGTTTAAAACTACTATTTATCTATACACAGAGAAATATTTTTCTCTCCTCTTTGGGACATGTTGTTCTTTATAAAATTACATATGTAAAAAAATTTGATTTTGTTTATATTGAAACATCTCGAAAGAAGTGATACTGAAGGCTTAAAATGCATTTTAAAATTGATTAGAATTAATCTTTTTTCTGATTATCAGTGAAATCGATAAAATCGTCCATATTGACAAATGTGTCAACAATCTAATTCTCTTTATTAAAAAAATCTTTCAAAAATAAAAAATGTTATTTGAGTAAAATTAGCAGATTTAAAGTTTAATTACTCTGAATTACTTTTAATTTAAAATATTGCAGAAAAGCATTTTTACATGGCAATGAGTGTTTTTATGAGTTTTTGCCACATTTATTGACAACCTGTCATTTGGGAAATTTATCTAAGGAGGACATAATTAAAATGTAATTAAAAAAAATCTCAAAATGTATCTATTATAGAAATCATTGAAAATGAGTCAATAATTACTTGAGCAGATTTAAAAAATGAATATTACTTGTTACTAGGAACTGCCAAAGATTCATTATAAAATGAGCATGCCATGATGAAAAAAATGCCCCAAACTTAATAAAAACAAAGTTTTATCATCAAAATCTTTGTTATTATTAAGTGGAAGGACAGAAGGATTATTTTTTATTATTAAAATATATTTACACTATTTACATTATTCGAACTATTGTCCTCTTCTTTGCCGCCATGTTTATCACGTTTCAGCCATTGTATGCTCTGGCCTTCTTCAGGTGGTTGGAATGTCGAACTGAATCCTTTATTTCGCTCACTGGGGTAGACTGTTCTAGTGCGGTGGAGAACTTTGAGAGGGAAATTAACAGGAGATAACTGACATCCATTAGACATGGCACGTGGAACTAGAACAGTCTACCCCAGTGAGCAAAATAAAGGGATCAGTTCGACAAACCACTTGAAGAAGGCCGGAGTGTACAAGGGACGAAAACATGATAAACATGGCGACGAAGATGAGGACAATAGTCCGAATAATGTAAATAGTGTACATAATACTTCATCTCAGAAATATAGACAGATACTGAAATATATTTTTTTAAAACCTTCTAAATTTTGGTTAAGAAGTTTTTTTCTTGCATCAGTTGGTGATCATAAATTAGTATTTGAAATTTTAGGTTTTTTTTTTTTTTTTTTTCCTTGCAAAAATCAAATCATTGTCAGATTTTAAATGAAACTTTCAGGACTTATTCACAAATTAATTTATTTTAGAAATATTTCTCTTTTGAGAAAATCTTGGTAAAAAAATGTTAGAAAATTACATGACAAATATAACATAAATACCTTTTTTTTAATAATTTAATTTTTAACTACTCAGTAATCATTTAAAACTTCAATATTTTAAGCATTCTAATATTATCTCACTAAATAAAATATTGACTATAAAACTTTGTTTTTGTTAAGTTTGGGGCATTTTTTTCATCATGGCATGCTCATTTTTTAGTGAATCAGTGGAGTTACCTAGAGATAACCCACAATAAATCACCATTACATGGCAAGCAATAATACTACTCTTGTAACTTCTCCATTGTTATTAATGGCTTATACACTTATTTGTTCATTGTCATATATCCCCTTTTATTTATTTATTTATTTTACAGTTTGTTGCCCCACTCCTGGTCCCTGTCCTCTCTGCTACTTGTCTTTTGTCCCAGTTACTCCAGATGCTGCTTTTTATTTATGACACCTTTTCTTTCTCCTTGTCCCCCCCTCCCATCACTCTCTCTGTGAGAGTTTTTTTTCTCCCTAATGTTTGAACATCCCCTCTACTTCAATTTGTACGCACTCCTTTTGCCTGTCTTTCCTTCTCTCACCACACCCACATCTTTTGTTTTTGTCTTTAGTTCCATTGCTACAGTGCTCTACTTAAATATTATTAATCAATATCAATCTAGGTTCAATTGTTTTTTGTTTTTTTTTTTTTGTGTGTTTGTAGGGGGCAGGAAGTGGGTTGGGGCATATTGTGGCTTCTCTCTCTTTTTCCATATCTTTTTTTTTTTTTAAATTTTATTTAATGTGTGCCACATCAGTCACTGTCAAATAGTAGAAGGGCAGACTAGGATCTTTAACTTTGGTAGGACAACTAGCTTAGGAGAAAGACAAGTCAGAATTTGGAACTGCAGAAAAGGCAATGGGAAACCACTCCCCACCTTTCCCAAGAACAGTCGTTCATTTTCTCTAAATTATTTTTTTATTTTATTTAATGTTTGCTGAACACAAATCGGCCACCATGTTCATCTCCTTTAATAGCTTCTCTTATTTTTATTTTTTTTTTTTTAATAATCACATTTTTCTTTTCATTTCTACATATTTTTAAATAATTTTTTTTTTCTAACTTTTGCACTTTTCTTTTTTTTTCCTCCTACGTTTTTATTTATTGTTGCTTTCTGGAATCATTTTTTTATCATGTCTGCTGATCTGCCTCTTCATAACTAGAAATGGTTGCTTCTTAAGTCCAATATAAACATATCTGTAACTCCAGTAAGCCTGTAAAACTAACAGGACTGAAAAGCATGCATGCAGAAATTTATGCTCAGCCGATCTAGTGATGTTGCTCTCTAGAAATACTCCTCCTCGGAGAAGCATTTTCTTCATTTAAGAGATTATTTATCTAAAGTCAAGAAAGCTTAGAGATTATATTAGCATTAGAACTGTTATTAGTTTTGTATGAATTTTCACATCAGTTGTTTCTGGCAAGAGGTGTAGGTAGCATTATGCTTATTGGAGTTGGAAATGGAATCAGAGTTCAAATTCTGGCTAAGACAGTTTGTGTTTACTTTGCACTGATACCCTTGTCAAAAGCATGAATGCATTTCTTTACTCACCCCACCCTCCAGCTGTAGTTAAAATAATAGGAGGGGAGACAGGGATCTTTAACCTTGGTAGAACAGCTAGCCTAGCAGTAAGACAAGTTGGAATTCAAAATTGCAGAAAAGGCAATAGGAAACCACAGTTATCTTTCTTCATGGCTATTCAAAAGGAAGCTGTTGAGAGCTGTGATCAGTTCACTCATGACTTTCACTAGTGTTCAAATAACAGCAAATCATCTCAAATTTTCATCATGTTCCTCAGTATTCTTACCAATTTTTACAAGATTGTCGTCTCTATAGGTTACTTTCTTTCTTTTTTTCCAAGGCTAAAATACATTCAGCAGGAATTCTTCTGGTTGGGAGATTGGAGATTTAAGAAGTCTGTTGTTCCCAGGTCTACCCTGACTATGAGTCTATATAGCATTTGTAAGGATCCCACCTATGGGCAAATAGTGAACTCTCAAACAAACAAAATAACTATGAAAAATATCTATTATTTATAGCAAAATAACCAACGATACCTATTTATAGTAGAATTAGCAACAATACATTTTATCTGTAATTAAAGGCATGCAATTGCGTTCAAAATATATTTAGTTGAAGCCATGAAATTGTGTTCAAAATATTTAAATTTCAGCATTAAATAACCCATAGAGGTGTTGATATCTGCTAGAAAATCAATCCGCCAAACAACCATTTGAAATCTTGATCTGACAAGAGTGTTTAAAGACATGAAGATTAATGTATTGGCTTTGTAGTAACTTGCAGTATTGCAAAACTACCCCTAGCACAGCCTATTCTGTGTTCAATTTCCTTATTTACTATACTAAATTTGTAGGAATTAAATGCATGCAAAATCAATGGCAAGAACAATGGAGTAGAAAAGTGCAAAATATACTAAATACACTCATACCATCCCCCAGGAAAAAACCCTGCCATTATGGAAAATCCCAAAGGGAAGAGGTTACTATAACATGACTATGAATTGGTCACATTAAAATTATGCATTCATTCTTGCTGAAACAAGAACCATGATGGTGTCCTACATACCGAAGCCAATATAAGATAAAACATTTTCTAATTGAATGCATTGATCTTGATGCCTTGAAGAAATTGTCTTGAAGTGTGCCTAAAAGAACTATATGAAAATATTAAAATAAAAAAGAATTATAACATTAATGAAATCAGTTGGATTATATCTGAAAATTAAAAAAACGTTTTTGTTTTCCCTAAATATAAACCAAAATAAATCAGTTTTAGCATAAAATGACTTGAGAGTTGGTATGCCATTAAAAATCCACTTTAAAAAATTGATTTTGTTATCGATTTTTTAGTTGTTATTGATAGGTTGGTAACCCAATGCAATATTCAGTTTGGCCTTCAGTTATGGTTAGACATTGTCATGAGGTCAAAGTGGAGTGTCCTTCTCCTAGATAGATGACCATTAAGACAGCTAATAAGTTTTATCTGCCCAGGAAGAAAACTCTGAATTGAAACTTGTTGGCATGAAGCACAAGATGAGCCACATTCTTTGCATTTCAATCTACAGTTTGTTTATTCTCTGCAACTCTCTCCATCAATTATTGTGGACATGACCTTGCTACTAGATCCTGGAGGGTAGGTCAGCCTCTTGCTACCATCCACAACAACCACAGCGTGTGTCCCTCTCTCACCCCACTTCACATGTTCCTCCCTCGGAGTGTTTCTCCCCCCCGCTCTTTGGAGTGTTCCTCTCTCTCTCTCTCTCTCTCCCCGCTCTTTGGAGTGTTCCTCTCTCTGTCTCTCCCCGCTCTTTGGAGTGTTCCTCTCTCTGTCTCTCCCCGCTCTTTGGAGTGTTCCTCTCTCTGTCTCTCCCCGCTCTTTGGAGTGTTCCTCTCTCTGTCTCTCCCCGCTCTTTGGAGTGTTCCTCTCTCTGTCTCTCCCCGCTCTTTGGAGTGTTCCTCTCTCTGTCTCTCCCCGCTCTTTGGAGTGTTCCTCTCTCTGTCTCTCCCCGCTCTTTGGAGTGTTCTTCTCTCTGTCTCTCCCCGCTCTTTGGAGTGTTCCTCTCTCTCCCCCCGCTCTTTGGAGTGTTCCCCCTCTCTCTCTCCCCACAACTCTTTGGAGTGTCCCCCCTCTCTCTCTCCCCACAACTCTTTGGAGTGTCCCCCCTCTCTCTCTCCCCACAACTCTTTGGAGTGTCCCCCCTCTCTCTCTCCCCACAACTCTTTGGAGTGTCCCCCCTCTCTCTCTCCCCACAACTCTTTGGAGTGTCCCCCCTCTCTCTTTCCCCACAACTCTTTGGAGTGTCCCCCCTCTCTCTCTCCCCACAACTCTTTGGAGTGTTCTTGTCCCCTCCACCTCTTCAGAGTGTTTCTCTCTTCCCTTCCCCTCTGCATATTCCTCCCTCTCCATCTTTGTGTTTCTCTCTTTCCCTCTCTCCCTTTGTGCGTTACTCTCTCTCTACATGTTACTCTCTCTCTCTTTTCATTGTTCCCCCTCTGTCTCTCTCTTCTTCCCTCTACATGTTCTCCTCTCCCTCCAAGTTCCTCTTTATCACTCTCTCCATGTGTTCTCATCTCTCTCTTGCTTCACGTGTTCCCCTCTCTCTCCACGTTCCGCTTCTCTCTTTGACTCTCCATGTGTTCTCCCAATCTCTCTCTCTCTCCATGTGTTCTCTCCCTTTCTCTTTTTCCATACCCTTCTCCTTCTCCCTCTCTAACTAATTCCTATATGAGAGATTTTATTTTACACTTCAATGCACACACAATTTTCATCTTTTTAAATAAATACTAGGATAATATTTTGATAAATGCTTTTCTTCACTCCTTTTTACATAGAATGACGCCAGTGAAGCTGTCAGTTTTGTTTTCCATCTGTCAGTTTACCCCTACCCCCCCATTTTAATTGATTCTTTCCGCTTTAATGGATTTCAATTCACATTCACTCACTCTCTCTCTCTCTCTCTTACCTTTTCACTTTCATTTCTTTTTTCTCTTCTTTTTTATTTTATTGTAAGTTTTTCTCCTATAATTTTTTCTCTCTTTCTTTTTTATCTTTTTAATTCTTTCACATTTTCCTTTTATTCCTCTCCCTGGCAACTTTTTCAAAGTTAGAGCATGTTTCCTGAATCAAAATTTGCTTCTTAAATTTAAAAAATAAAAATATTCAGGAAGTTAGTATGCATGTTTTGCAGTTTTACCTGCCTAAAATAAAATAAAAAAAAAAAAAAAAATATTCTCTTCCCAATAAAATTGATGTAAATAATTTTTTTTTTGATTGTATTATCAAAACAAGTGCAGTCAGTTATTAAATATATTGGGATTTGCTTCTACAAACATATCTGCCAGGGTAGTTCTCAGTCTACCTGATGTTCTTCTTTGAGGTGCTCTCTCCCTTATAGATGTTGCTGATCATTATTATTCTTCACAATTTCTTGTCATTTGTAGCCTTAGTAAAGTGTGCGACACACACACACACACACACACACACACATATATATATATATATATATATATATATATATATTCTGTTTATATATTATTTAATAGATACAATTTAAGTAAATGCACTGTTTTTTAAATAAACAGTATTAATAACATTTACCAGCCAGAAGGTATGAGAAATTTCACAGAAAATATGCATTCTCCAACAGGAATCGAACTTGTGTCCTATACGGAACCGCCAAATGATCTGATGTGCTATACCACTCAGCTATAGAGAAGTGTCTGATTAACAAAGTCCAAATTACTGTTTATAAACAACGGATCTTTCATGATCATTCCCGAACGATCTTATCTGCTCACAAAACGTACTTTCAGGAAAGCATGTTGAAGATTTGTTGTTTATAAACAGTAATTTGGACATTGCTATCCAGACACTTTCACTGTAGCTGAGTGGTATAGCACGTCGGATCAATTGATGGTTCCATATAGGACACAGGTTCGATTCCTGTTGGAGAATGCATATTTTGATATATATATATATATATATATATAATTTCATTGTCGGGTTTTTCACTTTTTAGGATTTGGATTACTTCTAATGTTGACTTAACACTATATTTACTAGGAAGGTAAGGAGTAATGAGTTGGTTGATGTATTTTGTTAGTTGATATACAGGAGTTGGAATTTGTGATATGATAGGACGGAGAGGATAGTTAGGTTTATGTGTTTTTATAGTGCCGTATATGTAACCAGGCCTATAATCACCAACAATTTTAGGGAGTTTTAATGAGTTCTGTTCGGCATTATTAGCATTAATGAGTTTATTAAGCTTTGATTTTAGTTGGTTGGTCGAATTATTGTTGAGTTTTTTAAATTTTATGTGATCATGGAGTATGTGGTCAAGTTTTTTGTTATAATCTAATTTGTTTAGAAGGACGAAAATGTTGGTCTTGTCAGCTTTTTTTACGATTATGTCAGGGTGGTTGCGTATATATATGGGATAAGAATATATCATTTTTTTTATCAAGAACAATTTTAGGGGAAAGAAATATGACAAAGTTTCTGAGGTAAGGTATTGCAACTATTTACATCATTCAGACTGTTGTCCTCATCTTTATTGCCATATTCACAATGTTTCGGCTGCTGTATACACTGGCCTTCTTCAGGTGGTATAAGTTGGAATTTTGAATCTGCCCACATGGACAAAATAAAGTCTGATTTGAAATTCCAATGTACATCACTTGAAGAAGGCTGGCACATACAGCAATCGAAACATTGTGAATATGGCAATAAGAATAAGGACAACAATGTAAATAGTGTAAAGTGGAAAAAGCTTTCATGTGACACTTTTCATCGTTTAGGATTTCATTGAACTAAGTTTGTTTACACTGATGCAACTATACATGCACACAAACAAAAGAGAGATGCAGAGAATTTCAAATGCAAGAATAATTTTCTTTTAAATATGTGTTTTGGGTATATAATCTAGCCAAATTTATTTAGATACTTTTTCTTTGTTTCCATCACTTTTCTTATTAAATATTCCACATTCGAAAAATACACAAAGCAACACATTAAACACATTAGTTACTCACCATAATGAGATTCACCACAGAGCTGAAGCAGACTTTAGAAGGAACCAGAAAGCCAATCCTAAACAGAAAACAAGGTATAATAAACCTCTACTCCTGTTCAAAAAACAAGGAGTGTAATGTGTACTTCTACTATTAAATCACTGCTACTATAGTATGATATCTAGCGAGGCATTTGCAACCTACCGTAATTGCTGGAAAATGTTCAGGAAAAACAATGACTGTCTTTTTTTTTTTAATGACATAAAATCAGTTTACAAACATTAAAATTACTATTTGATTATTTTAAAAAAAATTTTTTTTTTAATAAAAAATTGTTAATGATTTTTAATACATTACTAGTTCACTGCATTTAACAACTAACGCCTAACCCCAACCCCTAATCCTAACTCTGACATATTTCATACTTCCAGCAGTTGGTAAATATACCATAGTAGAAAATGAATAATAGATATCATAGTATAGTAGAAAATGGATGGTAGATATCATACTATAGTAGCACCTTTAAATTCATTGTAATTCAAGAAGAACAGGTATTCGTTTTTGTCTGGCTCTTTGAAAGAGCAGAGAGTGGTTGCTGTGCAAGAACTTCTGGAGTCCTTACTGAGCACCTTAAGAATTAGTTAAGAAGGCGGGCAAGAGGCTCTTCTATAATATATGCCTTCATTCAAAGGTGGAATGCCAGGATTAAGAAGATGACTAAGGTTTTTAATTCTGATATTTTTATGTTCATTTTATTATACGTTGCATGTTTCTATTATAAAAACTGTTGTAATTAAAGAAGAATGGTCATTGCTTTTTGACTAATCTTCATATTCTTTTTTTTTATTTACTTTTTTATAAAAGTTTTATCGTGAAATGATGATACTAAGAATTGTCTGTTCTAATTTATTTATCTAATCTTGCTAAAAAATACTTAAAAATTTTTTTTTTTTAATACATTTTTTTATAAAATCTTTATTTCTTTTATTTAAGTGAAATTGCATTTCTTTAACATCTGTTGGTATTATCTGTGCTCTTAAACTAAACCTGATAACTATGTGTGTTTAGTCTGGGTGGGCAAAAGAATAGCGGATAACGGTCGAGGATTGGGGAAACTTTGTGATATTGGTTTTTTACTTTACTGACAGATGTTGATCAAATCAATGTTTAAAAATCAATGCAAACATTTCATGTTTCATTAAATATCGATTTATACCAGAGTCCTGAAAAGTTCACAGCGTAGCTCATTTCCTAAAATTTGATCGAATGAGTGAGCATCAGAATTTTTTCCTTTTTCCATTTAATTCTTTCTTTATCAGGCTGTAACAGGAGAAAGCTATGATAGAAAGATTTATTCTCTCATTTGTTTCCCCCATTATGGTCATTATTATATCCGTGATAACACCGTAATTCATGGAAAAAGGAATGACAAACATACTTTCTTCTCACAGAGACTTTTATACCACTAAGACATACACAAAACTATATATACATATATACACATATCCCATGCAGAAAACAATATATCACATATATCTACACAGCAAAGCAGAGTGTAAGGAGAAACAAAAAGGAAGGGTCTTACATATAATATGGAGATACTCCTGTGTCTGGAGAAGCCATGTTTAAGACTCCAGATTCAAATGGGCTAGATTCATTGACTATGTCTCAGGCGAGGACATATTCCAGGAATGGGAAACAGTGAGTATGGGGTTTTCCTAAATTGACGAATGAACTGAAGTTTCTTTCTATGTCTAGAAAACGACAGAAAGAGGAAACGACATCATGGACTTGTAAGCTGCTGGGGAGACAGATTTAACCTCTGCCCGGACCATGGCAAGTCCAGGCTAAAGAAAGCAACCTCTAGGTCAGCTGCTGTAAACAAACTGAAATTGACTGCCACTTTCATCACTGTATGTAGTGACGTCACTAAGCAGTCTATCATATGACCCATGAGACTTATCTTTGCCGAAGGGAGATAATTGCTTTCTGTATCCCTACAAGGCCATGAACTTATTACACTCCTTAGTATATTGATATCATTTTGTATGTGTCTGTGTATCTTGTGCATATGTGAATGTCTTCATGTATGTCAGGATTGTGGATTTTTTTAAATTTAAAAAAAAAAATTATTTTTTTTTTTTGCAAATAAGGAAAGCAAGAGTAAAGTTAATACAAAAAAATTTGAGTGATTAAGATAGTAGGACAATTTAGGATAACCAAATTAACAATTTTTGGTTATATCTGGTTGTTTTTTTCCCCTAATTTAGTTGATAAAAACCTACATTTAATTTTTACCATTTTTAAGGTTTTTAAGGCTATACAAATATTTTATTCTTACAGTATTTTAAAACAAATCATCAGCTATGTTGTACAATTGATTTGTACATAAATAAACTTGTAATATTTTATGAATATTTTGCTAGTAACACTGCCAACCAGTGTTGCTTTTTTTAAACTTAGATTTGGGTTTTTCAATACCTGTCTGTTGATTATTAACTTTGAAATTTGAAAGGGTGTTGAGAAGTAATATACTTTGTTCAGTTAAGCAACTCCTGTCAGCATGTACTTCATCTTCTGACAATGAACGAGTTTTCTCATCCTATGGACTGGGACATTCCAAACTGAGAATACAGATGAAGCAGCAAAACTGGTCTTTCTATTTAAATTCATGAATGTAAACACTGCTCATGTTGAATTTAAAAATTTGTTAATGCTTAGAATTTTATTTTATAGCGTAAAAAAAAAAATATTCAGTTAATTAATAAATTTTTGATTGAAGTATTTTAACACATTTCTTCCTTCATGAAATAACATAAAACAAACAAAAATATTATTTCTAAATCTTTTGCTTTAAATAAAGATTTTTGTAAAATTGATTTAAATCTGATTTTTAAAAAAATCATTTGATTTGAATCAGTTTGATTTAAATTGAACAGCTCTGATACATTATAAGAATAACTGCCTAAACTTGTCAGAGTAGAGGTTAACAGCTGATCAACATTTTTCTTCAAATAATATTTTCACATCAGAAAAGCTGTAAAAATACATAAAACAAATAAAAGCTATTTTTTTTATCAACTACAAGCCACATTTTAATGTATGGCAAGCTACTTGTTTCTGAGCATCTTTGTCTCCTAGGGTGGCTAGCTAATCCCTGTAGCAGAAGCATGCTCAGGTGTATTTGTTTTTGTTCAACATACACTGATTCAACCTGTGGTTTATACTGTAACTATTTATTGTTGCTCATACGTTCAGTCCATGGTATTTTACAGGAGGATACTGAGAATACCACGGACTGAACATGTGAACAATGGGGAAGTCTTAGAGAAAATGGAAATAGAAAAGGGCACTTATACTTAAAATCAGAAAGAGACAGAAATTCCTATGGCACATAATGAGGAAAGAAAAATTTGAAGCATGAAAGAGTTGATTTTCACAGGACAGTTTGAAGGCAAGGAGGACAGTAAACGAACGCATAACCTACCTAGTGAGCATCAGTAAATAGATGGCAGGACAGGGTTTAGGAAAAATAACAAAAAGACAAAATTTATTCAGAGCTACAAAGGACTAGAAATCGTGGAGAGCCATGATCGTATATATCCTGAAGGAACACAGCACATAGAAGAAAAAAATCGAGCTTGAGTAAATGGATGACGGAACAGAGTTTAGGAGTGATGAAAAGCCAAATTTATTAAAGAGCTACAAGAACAGGGAATTGTGAAGAGCCATGATCACTCACAACCTGAGGGGACATGGCATATAGAAAAAGAATGAGTTTGTGTAAATTGATGGCAGAATAGGATTTAGGAGAGATAGCAAAAAGACAAAATTTAAGAGCTACAAAGGATGTAAAGTTGTGGAGAGTCATAATCACTAGTGTCCTGAAGGGACACAGCACACAGATGATGCTGAGTGGACATCTGGGAAAGAGCATATAATTTGGCATGATCAACAGCCTGAACAAGGCCAATATGCTCACTCATTGGTAACGATGTGTGACTTCATGAAAGCACCACCCTGGGCTTCTGAATTTCACTCCCACGAATTGGGTCAACTTGAGGTAGGGTTTTCAGGCACTTCTCAACAGGGCTGCCTGCTGGGACAGTCTCTCCAGGTCAATATTATCAAGTCACCCCCCCCCCCCCCGACAAATTGATTTTTGGTGAGATTCAAACCCAGGTCATCTCGTGGTTGAAATGCTAATGTTCTAACTGGTGTGCCCACAGATCACTTAAGTCTGTTGTGAGAAGAAAAAAAAGGAAAAGAGATTGGGAGAAAGTGAAAAATGAAATAAATGGGGTCTGGAATATAACGGTGGGGGGGGGGTAGATTGGAAAAAGAATCATAACTTAAATAGCCATGTAGATCCGCCTCTTCTGGAGTGCAAGAGTAGCTATACAAATATACTTAATGCAAACAAACCCCATTTTCATTAAGCATGTTTAAAGAAATGTTTCTGTTTATTGAATTTTCTTTCTGTCAATGTTCTGTAAAATTTTCTGCCCAAATAAGAAACCTTTAAAAATAAAAAAAAAACAAATTTGTTGTTTGGTCATTCGATTTGATTTTAGAAATTGGATTGATATTAGAAATTTCCATTACCTCCTCATAGTAACAAAGAAAACTACAATTCCTCTACTGACCTACGAGATGAGGGGAAAGCAAGTCATAAGCTATGCTTTCTTAGGGTAGGAAAAAAACTTTCTTTCTTGTGGAAAGGAAAAAAATGCCGTGGAAAAAATAAGTAAAATTTTTCTTTAAAAAATATTGATAAATATTTTGATTCCAGCTGTTACTCACTGCAAATGTATACTTTCAACATGTTTTGATGGCTGTGTATGTGAACTTTGTGTAAAGGGTACTTTTTTTTTTTTTTTTTTTTTCTTTCTCTTGAAGACAAAGAAACCTGGTCACTTTTTGACATTTTCCTTTTTTCAGTTGCTGCTTGTGACATTGACGGGGGAAAACTTCACTCAATTACAACAACAACAACAGAAAGTGGAGAAACAGAAAAGAAAACTATTTGAAGTAAAGTAATGCTGGGCTATCAGCTATCTGGACCAGTGTCACTGTTATCACCATCGTAGTTGTGGTCCACCTGAATGATAAATAAAATGCCCTGTGTGATGTCCGTGCTTAGCCAGCGAGCTGTTGTCGACATTGTTGTTCATACCTCTAGACCGACCCTATCTTCTCCTTGTCGGGCTGTGATTGCACACTTGCTGACCCTCGCCCGCCGCTACACGTAGGGTCCACGTTAACTGGCTGGCTGTACGCTGCACCCGGATGAGAGCAAGGCTAAAGAATGTCATTGCTCTTATCGGCATTGGGGTCTGCATTCCGCTTTTCTTAATGCTCATGCTAACCAAATCAGGTAAGAAATTTGTTATCAGCATATTTATTTGTAGTAGATAGTTATTTTTGATTGAGTTTCAAGCTTACATTTGCTTTCATCTTCAATATATCCTCCTTTGCAATACTATATAATCTTTTTCATTACATTTTTAGACTTTACTTTTTCTTAGATTTTGACTACTCTCTATTTAATCTCTCTCTTTGGCTCTACTCCTCTTTCTAGTCTCTCTCTCTCTCCCTCTCTTTGTTTGGCTCTTCTCTTTCTAGTCTCTCCCTCACTTTGTTTGGCTCTTCTCTTTCTAGTCTCTCCCTCTCTTTGTTTGGCTCTTCTCTTTCTAGTCTCTCCCTCTCTTTGTTTGGCTCTTCTCGTTCTAGTCTCTCTTTGTTTGGCTCTTCTCTTTCTAGTCTCTCTCTGTTTGGCTCTTCTCTTTCTAGTCTCTCTCTGTTTCGCTCTTCTCTTTCTAGTCTCTCTCTGTTTGGCTCTTCTCTTTCTAGTCTCTCTCTGTTTGGCTCTTCTCTTTCTAGTCTCTCTTTGTTTGGCTCTTCTCTTTCTAGTCTCTCTTTGTTTGGCTCTTCTCTTTCTAGTCTCTCTTTGTTTGGCTCTTCTCTTTCTAGTCTCTCTTTGTTTGGCTCTTCTCTTTCTAGTCTCTCTCTGTTTGGCTCTTCTCTTTCTAGTCTCTCTCTGTTTGGCTCTTCTCTTTCTAGTCTCTCTCTGTTTGGCTCTTCTCTTTCTAGTCTCTCTCTGTTTGGCTCTTCTCTTTCTAGTCTCTCTCTGTTTGGCTCTTCTCTTTCTAGTCTCTCTCTGTTTGGCTCTTCTCTTTCTAGTCTCTCTCTGTTTGGCTCTTCTCTTTCTAGTCTCTCTCTGTTTGGCTCTTCTCTTTCTAGTCTCTCTCTGTTTGGCTCTTCTCTTTCTAGTCTCTCTCTGTTTGGCTCTTCTCTTTCTAGTCTCTCTCTGTTTGGCTCTTCTCTTTCTAGTCTCTCTCTGTTTGGCTCTTCTCTTTCTAGTCTCTCTCTGTTTGGCTCTTCTCTTTCTAGTCTCTCTCTGTTTGGCTCTTCTCTTTCTAGTCTCTCTCTGTTTGGCTCTTCTCTTTCTAGTCTCTCTCTGTTTGGCTCTTCTCTTTCTAGTCTCTCTCTGTTTGGCTCTTCTCTTTCTAGTCTCTCTCTGTTTGGCTCTTCTCTTTCTAGTCTCTCCCTGTTTGGCTCTTCTCTTTCTAGTCTCTCTCTGTTTGGCTCTTCTCTTTCTAGTCTCTCTCTGTTTGGCTCTTCTCTTTCTAGTCTCTCTCTGTTTGGCTCTTCTCTTTCTAGTCTCTCTCTGTTTGGCTCTTCTCTTTCTAGTCTCTCTCTGTTTGGCTCTTCTCTTTCTAGTCTCTCTCTGTTTGGCTCTTCTCTTTCTAGTCTCTCTCTGTTTGGCTCTTCTCCACTTAGTCTCTCTCTGTTTGGCTCTTCTCCACTTAGTCTCTCTCTGTTTGGCTCTTCTCCACTTAGTCTCTCTCTGTTTGGCTCTTCTCCACTTAGTCTCTCTCTGTTTGGCTCTTCTCCACTTAGTCTCTCTCTGTTTGGCTCTTCTCCACTTAGTCTCTCTCTGTTTGGCTCTTCTCCACTTAGTCTCTCTCTGTTTGGCTCTTCTCCACTTAGTCTCTCTCTGTTTGGCTCTTCTCCACTTAGTCTCTCTCTGTTTGGCTCTTCTCCACTTAGTCTCTCTCTGTTTGGCTCTTCTCCACTTAGTCTCTCTCTGTTTGGCTCTTCTCCACTTAGTCTCTCTCTGTTTGGCTCTTCTCCACTTAGTCTCTCTCTGTTTGGCTCTTCTCCACTTAGTCTCTCTCTGTTTGGCTCTTCTCCACTTAGTCTCTCTCTGTTTGGCTCTTCTCCACTTAGTCTCTCTCTGTTTGGCTCTTCTCCACTTAGTCTCTCTCTGTTTGGCTCTTCTCCACTTAGTCTCTCTCTGTTTGGCTCTTCTCCACTTAGTCTCTCTCTGTTTGGCTCTTCTCCACTTAGTCTCTCTCTGTTTGGCTCTTCTCCACTTAGTCTCTCTCTGTTTGGCTCTTCTCCACTTAGTCTCTCTCTGTTTGGCTCTTCTCCACTTAGTCTCTCTCTGTTTGGCTCTTCTCCACTTAGTCTCTCTCTGTTTGGCTCTTCTCCACTTAGTCTCTCTCTTTCTCTATAGTTTTAAGGTATGCTATATTTATACAAAAAAGTGCTCAAGATAAGTGAACACTGCAGTGGCAACAGTCTTTCATGTTTGAAACAGACTGTTGCCACTCAATGTTGACCTTTTTTTATTTTCATATTATACATAAATAAAAAATGGTTTCTTGGGCACATTTGTGTTTGTTCAACACCCACAGAGCCAACCTGTAGTTTATATTGCAATTATTGCTGAATGGACATGTTTTCCGGGGGAGAGTGCATAATCTGGTGTGATGAGTAGAGAGTTGAATAAGACCGGGAAGCTTTAATCCTTGGTCATGTGCGAGCACAACCATCGATTAATTCAAAAAAAGTTTTGTCTACCCTGTTTCCATCTTGACTCAGCCAATGATTGGGTGTGGTCCTCAGGCACTACTTTATGGTGCTGCATGCTGGGATCATATTCCCAGGCTGATAATATCAAGAAGCCACCTCCTTGATTTAAAAAAAAAAAAAAAAAAAAAAAAAAAAAATAACTAACCCTGGTGAGATTTGAATGGTTGGAATGTTAATATTCTAACCACTCAGCCAAGAACTAAACTAAGCTTTGTTTATTAACTGTTTACTAAATGTTATTTTATTAGTTATTAATTATCAATATTTTAATGTAATTTTAATTTAATACAAATTGTTACCCAGAAATTCATGGAATTTGGACAGATTTCATAATCTGTTTTTGGCCCAAATTATCCAGAATCTCACTGGAGATTTCATGCTGATCACAAAATCACCTTACCAGGAAATAACAAACCTCATTTTCTACCAGTTTTTTTTTTTTTTTTTTTTTTTTTTTTTTTACGCAAGCATACAAGGCCCAGTGGGTAAAAGTGTTGGTTGATAGTTCTAAAAATAGGCGTCTCCATTAATTCACTGAAAAAAAAAACAGCATAACATGATGAAAAAAAAGGCCCCAAACTTAATAAAAACAAAGTTTTAATTTCAAAATGTTATTATTAAGAGGAAAGACCAAAGTATTTTTTGTTATTTTGTTAAATTTTTTAATCCTTTCTAGCATGATTGAAATTTTGGTTAAAAAATCTTTTTTTGCATCAGCAGTAGACCATACATTAC
Source organism: Acanthosepion esculentum (assembly GCA_964036315.1). Lineage (NCBI taxonomy): Eukaryota > Metazoa > Mollusca > Cephalopoda > Sepiida > Sepiidae > Acanthosepion > Acanthosepion esculentum. The sequence continues at coordinate 41,595,651 of OZ038509.1, read as the reverse complement.
TGTAGGTTTTTTAGCACATTTTTTGTTATAAAAAAACCCCATTGATTTGGAAATTTGTGTAAAATCAAATAATCGTTGGATTTTATTGAAACTTTCAAAAGACTTATTCACAAATAAAATTTGAATTTTTTTTTTTTTTTTTTTTTTTTTTTTATAAAGAAAATCTTGGTAGAAATATTTTTTTTTACATGTTGCCCATCACTAAATTTTGAGAAATTGCAACATTTGTTTAAATCTGCTTCAAATCCTAAAATAAAAAATACAGAGCAACATCAGTTCTCACATGTCGAACAAATTGGTTTTCAAACAGAAAATTCGAAATGTAAATGCCTCGGTTATGAAACAAAATTTTGGTTCTTGAACAACATTGCCAAACTAAGTTAACCCAAATGGAATAATTTCTGAGTCAACCTTCGTGTTGTAAACATTTGTGTGTTGTGCTCTGCTTTTCTTTCCCAATTTTATTGTACTGGGACATTTTTCTCTGCATTGATTCCTACTGGGAAAAATATTTTCAGGTTATGAACGGCCTTCAGGAATGAATTAAATTTGTGAACTGAAGGTCCACTGTATAATAAAACTATGACATTATTTAATTAAAGAAGCTTTCGATTGCTTTTATAAATAAGAATTGTTTACAATTTTTTTCATTTTAATTATAATGATTTATTTATTATAGTAATTTATATAAATCTTTTAAAATTCTGCATTACTTTAATTGCATTAGGTGATATTGTTATTTACTGAAAATTAAATTTACTAATCAAAAATTGAAAATCTTAATACAAATCATCACACACCAAGATTTTAAAAGTAATACCCATTTTGAAAGTATAAGCAACCATACACAACATCATGAGAAAACAAGAGCAGTGACTATAGTATATTTAAAGTCAACATTCCTAAAATTAGATTATGGAGAGTATTTTCCAACATTTTTAAGATTACTGTGTACTTAAAAACATTATATTAAAGGGTACTTAGCTCATTTTCTTAAATTATATTTTACACATAAAGTCTCCGTAGAACAACAATAGAGCTATCATCACCTTTTCATCACTTGTCAATCATGTAAACATGGTTACTGTCAGTTAAAAAGACAGCTACTGTTTGGTTTAAAAATGCATTTCTGTGTTATTTTAAACTTAAAGTAAATAATATTTTTTTCAAATCAGATTAATTATACTTTAAATCCTCTAATATTCCTCAAATAATGTTTCCAAAAAGTATATTTTATTTTTGGAAGATTTTTTAATACAGAGAATTACATGATGAAAGACAACTAAAAAAGGGTGCTAATTAGCCACTTTAGAAAAAAGAAAGCTTTTTCATTTTTAAAAATTTATTTTAAACCTTAGGTATAGCAAATCAGTTGGTATGTATCCAAAACTGACTTTACCCAAAGAGTTGTGAGTTCAATCTCTGGCCACCGCAGAGGGAACAAAAACTTGGAGATTTCTCAAATAGAATTAACTAAAAACAGATATTTAAAGACATGGTATGTGGAATTAGAACGATCTACTCCCATGGAATAAATAAAGAGTTTGATTTGAAATTCCAATGTATATCACCTGAAGAAGGCCAGAACTTACAATGTCTGAAACATCGTAAATGTGGCAATAAAGATGAGAACAACAGTCCAAACAATCTAACAAATAATTAGTGTTTAATACTTTTGTTAACAATTCTTGAGAAAAAAAGGAAATATATAAATCCAGCTTGATATTTTCGGTTTTATTAAAATTCTAAAAATTGCTTTTTCAAACAATAAAAATTAACCAAGAGTATAAAGTGATTGCAGTGCCAAGAGAACAATCATTGTTTTTGAAATACCGTTATTTTGTGAGTATGTTAAACCTAGCTCACAAATAATTGTTTTGATTTCATTTGAATTCATTTCTTCTTTTTTTTTTTTTTTCTTTTTTTAAACAAAATCTTTCTACCTGTCTTCTAATGAGTCTCAGCAAATTTCCTTTTGAACTTCTTTTTATTTTGATGCAAAATTTGACATAAAAGTTTGTTTTATGCACAATATATGTTATATGCAGTTCACTAGTGAAAACTGCTACAATGCCTGGGCCCCTGTCCCTTTAATAAATTTAGGTGGAACTGTCAGAGGAATAGTTTGCATGTGTCCAGGTAAATTGATATTCACACACCTGAGAAAGAAAATGCATCATGGCTATATATGCACAGCTGTTCTAATCAATCATTACATAGGAATGGTGTACTTCAGCACTTATTCTTTTTCAGGGATCATAACTTGAAATTTTAATGTCTTTCTTTCACCCCTGAACTTAAAATATTAAATTTAAATTAAAATTCAATTTGAAAAGTCAAAATTGGCAAATTTTAATATTTAGTGTACATAACAAAAGGTCAAAAAACATATATATCAAAATTAAAAGTCTGTATCAAGATATTACCTATAAAGCTATTTAATGTGTCAACTGCTGTTGCTTTCACTCACGTAACATAAATTTTGGTCCCAAAAGTAAAATGAAATGTTATGTTTGACACCCAGTCGATTTCTGAATGTTGTCTTTGTATGAAGTTGGGACAAAAATACCGTATTTCAAAAAGATTGTTACAAATGGAAAAACTGCTTCATGGTCTTTTCTGCTGATTTTGAAAGGTTTGGATCCTATTTCTTTTTTTTTTTTTTTTTTTTTTAAACTAGATGTTGCTTATTGCAAGCCTCAAGAGTCACTCGAGGTAGAAGGATACAGTCAAAATATCAATGATGAATGAATTATGCGATATGAATGGAAGAGACGGTGATATGAAGTGGAGATTATGAGAACAAGGAGAGTAGATAACAACTGATTTTAAAGGGATTAAGATTAATTTTTTTTTTTTTTTTATGGGATTCAACTGATCATACAAGTTCCACTTGAGGTCAGGGGGTAAATTTAAGGCCCAATATTCTCTCAAGGCATGGAGCCTCCTTCTGGGGGCATCCATTCATTGTGACTGGTGGTAGGTCAGGTTCTGATTAACATGTTCAGAAAAGAACCTATATGTGAGTTGTTTATTTTTTTTTCCACAGAGTAGCAGTTTTGGGGGGGTAACAAAAAATGTCTGTAACTTCCTTTGGTGTACAGAAAAAAAAATGGCGATACAACACTGTGGAAGTAGCATGGCATGTCTTAGCAGTAAAGATATGAACTGGTGGAAGTAAAGAATGGAGCGCTCATCTGGACATTTGCCATAAAAGTCACAACAGGTTTGCGATGGTTTGTCTATGGGGGGGGGACTGTAGAGTAGAAAATGTCATCCACCCAAAACCATGTGAACAATTTTGATCTCCATCAAGGCTGGAAAATGAGGGTCAAGTATCTCCAGCCCAAATATGGCATCAACACTTCATTTTTGGCCAAATCTAACTCTTGTAAAGATATCACATAGAAAAAGGAATCAGATACTTCCTGGACTAGTTCATTACGCCTTCTTGGACTAATGTTTTCTGCTGACATGAAGAGTAAAAATTATACTGAATCAATTGCTAGGTCTGCTAGACAGTCATCAGAATCTATCTTGCATATTTATAAGTCGACCAATTGTCCTTGCTCTGTATACTGCTGTCTCGTGCTCCTGCTATATATTTAAAGTTCAAATATAAATTTGCAATATTATTGGTCCTGACCTAGCATCTTACCTTTTGTTGCTTTCCCACCACCGTAACATAACTTCCCTGTGCCTATTCTATAAATATTTTCATGGTAATTGTTCTAATGAACTTTCATCTATGGTATCTAGACTATATGAATTAAAGTGCTGCACTAGATTGGCGAGGAGGTCTCATCTTTTTACAGTTGAAATGGTTAGATGCAACCGTAAGTTCTATGCTAACAGTTTCTTCTATCAGACTTCCCACCTGTTAAACTCTTTTCTGACCTCTTGCTTTCCAGTCCCCTTTGACCTTGCATTTAAATTTTTGAAGATCAATAATCATCATCATCATCTTCTCTCTCCTTAATTCCTGTTCTTTTATTGTTCTCTCTTCTTAATAATGTTTCTTTCATTTTTTTTATCATATTCTCTAACACTCAATAACCTCTTACATCTTAGTGGCTTGGTTGAGGTGAAATTATAAAAAACATTTTTCCAGCTTCTTCAACAATGGCTTATATATATATATATATATATATATATATATATATATATATATATATATATATTAGTTAACTTCACTAATTCGTGATACCTAAGGTTTAAAATGAATTTTTAAAGATGAAAAAGCTTTCATTTTAGCTTTAATTGAAAGCTAAAAGATTAAGTTTACTATTTCCAGTAAGCAAAATACTCTGGTGTATTTCAAACAGAAATTATATTGATTGAAATCAATTTTTTTTTCTAAAATAGCTGATTAGTGCCCTTTTAAATATCTTTCATTGCAGTCTAATTCTCTTGATTAAAAATTCTTCCAAAAATAAAATATAGTTTATATTATAGCTGAAACTTTATTTGAGGAATATTAGCTCATTTAAAGTAAAATTAATCTGATTCAGAACAAATATTTATTTTAAGTTTAAAATAACACAGAAATATATTTTTAAAACAAACAGTAGCTGTGTTTTTAAACAACAGTTACCATGTTTTATGTGATTGATGAGATGATGACAGTTTGATTGTTGTTCCACAGAGACTTTATCTGTTAAACATAATTTAAGAAAATGACATGAGCATCTTTTTTATATAATATTTAAGTACTCAGTAATCTTAAAAATATTGGAATATATTCTCCATAATCTAATTTTAAGAATGTTGACTTTAAATTTACTATAGTCATCACTCTTATTTTCTGATAATGTTGTTTACGGTCAACCATATTTTCATAAGTGGGCATGTTGCATAATATTTTATATACATAAAGAAAAATTTTTTTAATTTTAAAAATCTTGGGGCAAAATATTTTGCATTAAGCTTTTCAATTTTTGATTAGTAAATATAGTTTTCACTTAATAACAATATCACCTAATGCAATTAAAGTAATATAGAATTTTAAAAGATTATTTTAAATTATTAAATGAAAAAATGTAAACAATTCTTGTAAAATTTTATTATTTATCAAAAAAAAATATTTTTCTTAAGACAATAGTATCCTTAATAAAGATTATTATATAATTATTTATAAAAGCAATTAAAAACTTTTCTAATTAAATAGTGTCAGTTTTATTGCATTTTTATGTTATGATTTGGAGCAGATTTTCAGGAAATGAGTAGCTGTTTGAAAAAAAAATTGAGCTTTACATTCTCCAAGGAGTCCTGTTTTAACTAATTAATAAAACAAATTTTGCAATTAAAATTTAATTTCATGAAATTAAGTAATTGGAGGGGGTAACATAAAAAAAATTTAAATAATTTGTGAATAAGTCCTGAAAGTTTCATTAAAGTTCAACAATTATTTGATTTTTTTGCATGAATTTCCAAATCAATGTGTTTTTCACCGGAAAAAAGGCACTAAAACACTAATCACAAATATTACACTGACTACTAATGCAAAAAAAAAAAGATTTTAAATAAAGTTTTGAGCATGCTAGAAAAGATTAAAAAATGTATTAAAATAATTAAAAATACTTTGGTTTTTCCTTTTAATAATAATATAAACATTTTAATGTTAAAACTTTGTTTTTATTAGGTTTGGTGCCTTTTTTCATCATGCTATACTGTTTTTTCAGCAAATTAGTGGAGGTACCTAATATATATCTGAGTGCTTTCAGCTATTCTTTTAGCCATTATCAAGGATGATTTTTATTTTGTAACTGTGTGGGTTTTTATGTGTGTCTGAAGTTATAGGAATATATATTTTCCCTACATGGTCAACACATTGTGGCTGTGTTCGTAGTTAATGTTACTGAGTGTTGGCTTTTCCTTTTTTATTGTCAGGGCTGCCATTATTTTTAATCTTTTTTACATGTGGATGAGGCTATTATACTTGTATTTTTAACTAGTATATTTCAGATGGAGTTTGATAGGTTTTTGTGTGTGTTTAAATGAGTCCTAATTGAGCTATGATCGGGTAGGTGTAACTTCAGACCTTAGCCTTGTCCAATGACGATGAAATGGCTTCAGGGCCACCTGCCTCTTTTAAGTACCTTGTTGAGTAAGAATTATGATTATGACTAAGAATTTTCTCACTGTCTCGCAGAGAGTAGCAGCAAAAGTCCTTATTAAATTGGTTAACACATTCTGTTTAGATTTCTTAAACTTTTAGTGTACTATTTTGTACCAAATACAAGTGCTGTCTGGAATAGTCATGCCAGTGGGAATTTTTCAACATATGAAATAAGTATGATGGTTCAAATAAACAGTCCACCAGGAATTCTTATATAAGATTTATAAATTGAAAAATAATAAGCTTGCTATACCAAATAAGTATGATCCCTGGGGGAATCATGCTGGGACTTGTATTTGGTACACAAGAGTACCACACACAAAATACTGAGATATATATATATATACACACACACACACACACACATTCATCTATACCAAACACAAGTACTGTCTGGAATAGTATCAGTAGGAATTTTTTAACTTATAAATTAAACATGTGGGTTCATACAAATGTTCCAGCAGTAATTTTTTTATACAAGTTTAATAAAACATGTCAGTTTAAATAAGAGGAGTGCTGGGTAATGTTTGGAAAAAAATATTTAACCTGGTGTACAAAATAAGCATCACACCACACATGGAAATAATGTAATTGAGCCAGCATTTGTATTTAGCATGCAAGATTGATTGACTTTTTACAGTTTATCAACCTTTTGCAGGTTATTTAAAGCCAGAAGATGTTTTTAGATTATTATTATCATTATTATTATTCTTTTACCTTATTCCTTTCACATTTTCTTCTTTTTCTGCTTCTTCTCTTGTTTTTTTTTTTCATTCTTTTTCTTCTCCTCCTCCTCCTCCTCTTCATTTTTTATTTATTTATCTGAGAAATATTCATGATTTTTTGATACAGGTCTTACTAATTAACCCATAGCTGGAAGAAGAAGAGGTGGATTCATACCTAATCGGAATTTGATAAAAAAACATGAAATTATAATATTAACATAAAATGGGGGTTCAATTCTACATGACAATAATATAGAAACTTTGTGGCCCCGGTAGTTAATATATTTCAGAGAATGTAAATAAATCTGAAAGACATACCTGTGTAGCTAATCAGTATTTATCATTGATGTAGCTCCTATCATCCTATCAGAAAATTTGTAACCTAAATAAAAGCCGTGTTTATTCTCAAGTAAATTTTTATAAACTTTCCTATTTTTTTATGTTTTGCACTTTATTTATTTTTAAACATTTCATTGGTGTTTTAGGATTTGAGAAATTTTACATAAGGTTTTCAGACATTATTATTATTACAAACCTGTCAAATGATGGCATCATTTGCATATGGATCTCTGCATACAAATGTAAACACCTCCACGTTAAATTGACTATATGTCACATCCTACCTCCAGTGGTGGTGGGGCGGTAAATACAAGATCAGAGTGTAGTATTTACACTGCATGCCAAATTATTATCGAGATAACTTTTTTCTAATATTTCAAAAACCGTCGAATCAATTCACACAAGATTTTCACACAATGTTGGCAACACTGACCTGCACAATCACTAAAATTTTCCTACTGATCTGCGCAATGTAAACAAACTGGCGCCATATTTGTTATCAGCACGGTGATGCAGATCAGTATGAAAATTTCAGTGATTGCGCAGGTCAGTGTTGCCAACATTGTGTGAAAATTTTGTGTGAATTGATTGGACGGTTTTTGAAATATTAGAAAAAAAGTTATCTCGATAATAATTTGGCACACAGTGTATATACTCTGTGAAATGTGTTACACTCCCAAAATATCCTTTTTTTTTTAAATAACAGCAGTCTGAACAATGTAAATAGTGTTATCTCGGAAATATAGATTATTCTAAAAATTGTAAAAAAAAAAAATTATATGAGCTCTGCTATAAAAAAAACAAAAAAAAACTAGGACTTTAGGTCTATAATAAGTCCCCCAAATTCACTCACTGATGTCTCCAAGCACACATGGCCCAGTGGATAAAAGCATTGGTTGAAGTAATCTAAATGTGGCTACCTCCATGAACTAAATAAAGCATTTGGTTCATGTGTCAGCTGAAGAAGGCAGGAGCGTACAATGGCCGAAATGTTGTGAACAATGAAAATAGTGTAAATATGTTGTACAGATGCTGAGTTTTTACTATTCTTCTTTTCACTAAGCATTGCTACTTAGTATTAGATAAAGATGTTTGTTACCTAATAGGAAGTGTATGCTTCCTCCATATTGATCTGGCCAAGATAAGTTTGCTAGAGAAGAGCGTTCTCATAGAGAATATAATGGAGAATGAATATGAAAAACTAGAAACAAATATATAGAGTGTTTACTGTCTTTAGTCATCCCCAGATAGAAACAGTTTCAGTTACGAAATGGTTCCAAAATGAAAGATGCTGACAATCTGGATTGTACTAAAAGGGAAACTGTCAAGTCCTTCCTTGAAGTAAAAAGGTCATTAATTCTTGGCTTAAAGAAAGGAAAAAAATATTGCATGTTGAGCATGCTAAGATCTATAACAGTGGTTCTCAACCGAGGTCCATATGGACCTGAGTTCCATGTAATATTACTGGTGATCCACACAAAAATATAGTAAATTGGGGGTCCACAGTATTATTTTACTGGTCCAAAGAGCAATTTCACTTTGGAACAGTTGTTACAACTGAGAATTGGAATTTCTACAGTAATCTATACCATATTAAAATACTAAAAATAAATAAAACAACTGTAAAACTAGCAGAAAATGATATTAAGCAATGTTAACTAGCGTCCCTTTTACTATCCCGGATGTTTTGATTGTAAAATTTGAATAAAAACTGGGAAGCATATGTAAAGGAAGCACTAGATATATATTTGAAGGAAAATTATATAAAGATTATTTATTATATAAATAATAAATAATATTATTTTTAAATATTAATATATTAATATAAATGAATTAATATAGTAACAGACTCTACATTGTGAAAAGGGGTGATCTTTGACTATCACCGACAACAATGGAACCGGATATAAAAAAAAAAAAAAAAAACTCACAGAGCAGCATCAATTATAGGGACCTTGTAGAATAAATCTGCACCTTCTTAAATTTATTAATTACTGACATATTTTAAAATTGTTTGTTATGAGTTATTTTCTGAGTGTACATAAAGGTTCTATAGAGTTGTTAAATACAAGTTTATTTTCATTAAATTAGTTTTACTTTAAAATAAAGCATATTCATTTACTACTTCTATAATACAATTCATAAACTTACTTTTTAGTAAAAAAATAAAATAATACCTTTTTTTTTTTTCATCAAATGCATATGCGGGCCCTCCCAAAAAATTAAGAATAAAAATGGTCCATGGGTAAAAAAAAAAAGAATCTATAATAAGAATGAATCTTCTGCTACATAACTTTTATTATAGCACATTGTTGTAATTGTTCTATTTTATTGTTAGTTATTGTTGTTGATATATTTTACCTGATTTATATTCAGGCAATATATATATATATATATATATATATATATATAGGCCACTCCTATTCAGATACCCGTCTAGTAGAGTGGCTAGCCAATCCCTGTTGCAGAAGTTCGCTCAGGCACATTTGTGTTTTGCTCAACACCCCCAGAGCCCACCTGTGGTTTATACTGCAACTATGCTGAGCATAACCTTAGTTACAGTTTCTGGGAAAGAACGTGTTATCTAGCGTGATCAACAATTTGAACAAGGCCAGCATGCTTAAAGCCCTCGGCCACTACCCAGTTTCACTCACAAGGCTTGGGTCAACTGGCGATATGGTTTTCAGGCACTTTTCAAAGGTGCCACATGCTAAGATCAACCCCACCAGTCTTATCAGGAAATCTCTTTCCTGACAAATCAACCATGGTGAGATTCGAACCTGAGTCTCATGGTCAGAAAGCGAATGTTCTAACCACTCGGCCACGTGACACACACACTAGCTTAAAAGCCACTCTATTGGGCAGCATTAAAGCTAGCTCCTGTGGAGAGATTTTGCTTGGGTCTCCATCACAATAGGGAGGAGTAGATACGTTAGGCAACAATAAACTACAGAAGAACTCAAAATTGATCACTGCATTATGTATTGCATTAATATTTAAGATTACCTTTTAAAACTTCAACAATAATTCTTCTGCCGCCACTTAATTTAAAGATAGCTTGATGTACGTGGGTCTTTACTTTCTGTACAAACAATTATTTTTATTTCATGGGTGATTTTGCAATTAATTTTGATTATTCACAAATTTATTTCCAAGTCATAAAAATTGTTATCATACAAAAAAATTGTTGCAAAAAATCATGTAAAAAAAAAACCCAAAAAAAAACACAGTAATGAAAACTTGGGAATTCAAAATTTCGGGATTCCAGATCTGGCCTGGAATGATTTTAATTTGCTCACAGAATTGACCTGAATCCAAAATGGTATATGTTGGATCCCAACCTCTAGGAGCAAAATTGAAAAGGTGTGACACAGTAACACATTGACATTTAAATAAATTTATTTATATATATATATATATATATATATATATATATATATATATATTGGACTCTTGCATCAAGCTGCGTAGTTCCTAGAACCAGTAGCCAGACTGCCTGCATATATCATTTGATTATAGTGGTTAAGGTTTGTGCAGAACCAACCACAATTTTTTGGAGAGCCAAATATGGAGACTTGGTGCACAGTATGTGACAAAATGCCCAAATTATCCTGCGCAGACACGGAGGTATAATGGATTGCAGCTTGAATTGAGAATCTGAGACCCGAGTTCTAATTCCAGTTTTATTCATTACCATTCCCTTACATACTAATACTCTTGGGAAAGGTATGAATACATATCTTCTCCCCCACCATCTATGTATAAATAGCAGGACAGACTGAGTTTTATAGCCTTGGGTAGCAACCAGTCTAGGAGAAAGGCAACTTTGAATATATATATATATATATATATATATATATATATATATATATATATATATATATATAAAGTGAACATAGAAGTCAACACTTAGAGGCGACAGTCTGTTTCATGCTAGATGCAATCGTCAGGCCACGAGTGCTGTTATTTTTCTCAGCTATTTATATATACAGGTCAGTGGTGCATTGTGGGTAGTCTATTTTGGCGGTTATTTTACCGGAAGTCGTTTTTATTTATTTGTGTCAAATTATTTTGCTTGTTTTTATTTTTATTTTTTATCTTATATATTTATTTATTTTTTATTTTGATCGGTGTTTTTATTAACATAGTAAAAATTTGTTTATATAGCTTATCTAGCATGAAACAGACTGTCGCCTCTAGGTGTTGATTTCCATGTTCACTTTTATATTTATACACGCTCTATCTCTGATATTGAGCACTTTATCCCATAAATATAGCACACTTTAAAGTATATTTATTTATTTTTATATATATATGTATGTATGTGTGTGTGTGTGTGTGTCATCCACCAATAGACTGTTTCGCTGTATCACAGCTCATCAGTGTGGCTCGACATGCAATTACACCAACCCAGGATTGAAGCCTAACCGATTTGACATCAGACGGAGAGTCTCACCCTTAGGCCGTCAGTCCATATATGTTAGAGAGATATATATAGAGAGAGAAGCACTATCCACAATTTTAGGAAACTGTTTCTTCTCTTGCACTTCTCTCATATGGAACTCTCTTTCGGCTTTTTACTTTCCAGTCAGCTTTGATGTCTGAAAATTCAAATGTTATCTTTTTCTTTAATTCCTGTTCTTTTTATGGTTCTCTCTACTAAAAAATGTTTTCTTTTTCTCATATTCTTTAACACTCAATAACCACTTGTATCTTAGTGGCTTTATTGCCTTTCTTGGTGTGAAATGATAAAAAAAAAAAAAAAATCCACATGAAATTGTAAGGTAAATCAGTGGTTCAATGATGCTAAGTATTGTCTATTCTAATGTGGCTTGTACCAAATCAATATGCTGTTTGAACAAAATGTTTTTTTTTAATTCTCTTTGGTATATTGGAAAAAACGTTATGGTTTCACTTTGACTATTTAAAAAAAAATAAATCAATAAGCACTTTAGAGTTATTATAAAATTTAAAATCCTTCCTCTTCACATAAACTGTATAGATAGTTTCTTTTTATCTGGGGGAAAATGTCAGCTGTGTGATAAACAAAAAACAAAAACCGTGTGTGTATACGGTGTTTTATGATACAGCTGTTACAATGAAAAAAGATATATTTGCAACAGTCAAAATGAATTCCTTTCATGCTTCAACTATTTTTTTCTGTCTCAATTTCTGGGACGAGGAGTTAACATTATTTACATGTGGACTATTGTCCTCATCTCTGTTGTTTTCGCAACATTTTGGCCGTTGTTCCCTCCGGCCTTCTTCAATCTGGATTCGTATGCACTTGATGAAGGCCAGTCGGGCACAACAGCCAAATGTTGTGATAGCAACAACAAAGATGGGGGGGGGGCAATAGTTTGAATATAAATTGTGTAAATAGTCAATTGCATTTGTTTTTACATAACTTTGCTGACTAGTGATTTAACACGTTCCCTTAAATGTACTACAATCTGATATGGGTTAAATTTTATATTTAATCATTGCACAAATGTCCTTGGGAAATGCATGAAAACATCTCTCCCGAGGTAGAGAATAAAAAAAGATGGTAGACTGAGCAGTCTAGCCTTAGGTGGCAGTCAGTCTAGGTGAAGGACTACTCTGAATTTCACACCCCATACAAAAGGCAATAAGGAACCACTCTATCTTTCCCAAGAATTTTTTACAATTCACAGATAATATCATTTTGTGTTGTTCTTTACAACCAGTTGCTATGAATTTATTTTTATGCTCCAATCAATTGCTATTTACTTATATGGGTTAAAATTGAATATACAAAAAGATATATATATATATATATATATATATATATATATATATATATATATATATATAGAGAGAGAGAGAGAGAGGGAGGGAGAAATATATATATATATATATATATATATATATATATATATAGAGAGAGAGAGAGATACATACATTATATATATATATATATATAGAGAGAGAGAGAGAGATACATACATTATATATATATATATATATATAGAGAGAGAGAGAGATACATACATTATATATATATATATATAGAGAGAGAGAGAGAGATACATACATTATATATATATATATAGAGAGAGAGAGAGAGAGATACATACATTATATATATATATAGAGAGAGAGAGGGAGGGAGGGAGAGAGAAATATATATATATATATATATATATATATATATATATAGAGAGAGAGATATAGAGAGAAAGAGATACATACATTATATATATATATATATATATATATATATATATATATATATATATATATAGAGAGAGAGAGAGATATTAAGACATTTTTATGTTTATACATTCTTTTATAGATACTTATATTTAAGTAGATGCTCTGTTTATAATAAACAGTATTAATAGCATTTACCGGCCTGATGGTCCGAGAAATTATATTATATAGTAACTAGGGTCTGTAAATTGGAGGAGAAAGTTATCAATGATAATGTTCTGATTTCAAGTTTGTGGTTATCTCCCTTCAACTTTCTATTTTTTTATTTTCAAATACTTTTTATCACAAAAAATTTAGTGTGGCACAATCAAATATTCATTCCGAAACTGCAGCCCAGAGAAAAACATTTGGAAACCACTGCATTAAAAAAAAAAGAACCAAGAGAGCTCATCATAAATAATATTTACAACCATTCCTTCCTTCCCAGCTTTAAAATTAGACATTTTACATTAATAAAAAAATAAAGAAAGAATATTATTAGCATGTACAACACAAGTTCTATTCTATGACGACCTTTGCTAGATGAACAATTAGTGTAGCTATGTGTAGCACTCTATCCTTTCTTAAATTTTTATATGGCTCACTTAGAAAATAAAGTATTCAATGAAATAACTAACCCTAACAACATGCATTAGATACTATTCTTGTTCGCTCTGTTGGCTGAGACTGTAGAATACACCGATTGCAATTCTGCCAAGAGGTAAATGAAGCCACATGTTTGCTATAGGTGATAACCTGTAATGCCTGAGAACAGAAACCTGGTGGCTGAGCAGTCCATGACCTGGGTGTATGTGATCATGTGACAGGCAGCACTCCTCTTTGGTCCTTACTTGGGCTAGAGGGCAGTCAGAGACGCCCAATCCGATCAGTCGGCTGGTCATGTTAAACCCTAGTACCTATATAATTAAGTCTAACACTGTCTCACAAACTGATGTCATGATGATCTAACAACCAACCATTCAGAGATTGCAGCCATATCATGTTGAAACACTGGTTCTTGCAAGATTAACAAAGTTAAGCAACATCAAGCCTTGTCAGTACCTATATGGGAATACCAAGTGCTGTAAGCTCAGATGTGCATGGAAAGCAGAGTTCCAATTCCAGTCAGGTTCTTTATATTCACTTATATGCAATTAACCTTAGGAAAGGTATGGATCCACCTCTTCTCCCCCCAAATATGGGTTAATTAGTAGGACTTGTATCAGTAAATCATTATCTCCAAAAAATTCTTACAATCCAAAAATATTTTCTGGTTTTAAATAACCTGCAAAACACAAATTAATCAACAAATCTTTCATTATTTTAAAATTGCTAGGTGATGGCTGTGAGTCAATTGAGTTGAGAAGAAAAAGAAAATTTAACCACTGTTTCATATTAAGGCATCTGATTTTCGGGGTACTGAAGCACAAAATTAGTTGTGGCTCAGTCCTCTCACGACACTAGTATACTGGTGGATGTATCCCCATCTCAACTAAGTCAAATGTGTCTAACCCCCCTTGAGAAAGAAATCGAAATTGAACCCCAATAGAAATTGAACTCTTCAATGGGTGGGGTGGATCACAGGGCCAATGGTGAAAAAATAAAACTACATGACAAACTAAAAAAAAAAAACCCAAATGGAATCTCTCTGATTTTGAAAGAGAATAAAAGCTGGAACCAAATTTCATAGGTTCATCATAATTGGATCTCTAGAGGGCACTCATCTGTCCAATCTGTCCCCATTCTTAATAGAAAAAGATAATTACCAGCAGGGAAAATCCTTGAACAATGATAAAAAAAAGAAGTTATAATCTACTTGTAAACATTGACATTATAAAACACGCAGATGACACACTGAAAATGAAAACTTTCCACAAGCAAAAATGTAAAACTTACCCGTGTAACAGAGAGAGTTTGGGAACCACACACACACACATATATTTTTTTTATTGAAATTGGAGTAGATTTGAACAGCAAAATTAGATCAGAACAATTTTGTTTACTGATGGGAATCTGACCTAGCCCATTTAGAATTGGGTCATTAGGAAGACAATGGAAGATGATCGAGATAATTTTTATCAGTTAAAATTTGAAATAAAGCTTACTAAGGCTATGAGGAACTTTGAAATTCACATGATTTTGGGTTGAAGGCAGCACTCGTGATAATCGCATGCGGGCCAAGAGTCGATTTATGATCAGCCAGGTTTATCTATATAAACGCGCACAGAAATCTGTTGACAGAGTGGTTGGCTAGTCTGCCGTTGAGTGTAGTCAAGCTGGGTAGAGAGAGGTCGGAGACTGGAAGTGACGTCAGAGATTGGAACCAAACGCCAGCTAACATATTTTGTTGATATAAGTACGAAGAAGCAAATTACTCCAACAATCCAAGACTGCTACTGCTACTATTATTACTGCCACTGGAAACGGAAACGTCGAACAAGCTACAATAATCAAAATGTTGTTTTTGGGTTCGTCTGTCGTTGAGTGCAGTTGAGCTGGGTGGAGAGATATCGGAGACTGGAAGTGACGTCAGGGATTGGAACAAAACCCCCGCTAACATGTACTGTTAATATAAGTACTGCTGCTCCAGCTATCACAAAGATTACTACTACTGTTACTACTGCCGAGGAGGAACTATAAACTTTAAGCCGTGCACAGAAATCTTTATCTCTCCATCACAAGAGTCGTATATCGTTCTGAGACGATTTCACAACAAGCTAATCACAACCCACTCTCTCTCTGTCTAGAATCCAGTGTATGAGTTTTTACGTCAATTATTTTCTTTTCTGTAACCCGTTTCTTTTCTATACTATTCTTTTCTGCTATATAAAAGACATTAACAATTCAACCATTGAAAAGTTGTTTGTCCGGCTTTCTGCAGATATACTTTTTTTTTTTTGGTGCATTCTAAATTTCTTAGCACAGACTCTCCAGCCGTGTCTACATCTTCAGTCGACCATGAATGGATGAACATCACTTCTGCTTTCTGGATCAAGACAAACACAATGTGGGCAGGAAGCAGGATTAAACCAGGGGACCGGTCGAATGACCTACGGATGTTCAGGGGACCTACGGTCACTCCCTTAAGTTCTGTTAAGACCGAGTAGACACCTCAACCCAGAGAGAAAGACATCAGAAGTTGAGGGGCTGGAGCGAAAGTGTTAGACCTGCAGAAAAAAACCTAACACCTCAGAGTTATTAGAAACTGACAACTGTTCCTGGCTATGCCAAAGGAAATAAATGCAGTCTTACGAAAGTAAGGGTGTCACCAATTATAGAAGCATAACCATAAAAAGGATTGATCAACAAATACAAAAACACATACACTTAATAAACCCACAATCCCAAAAGAAATGAAAATTGGA
>OZ038509.1:41546391-41568891 GCA_964036315.1 Acanthosepion esculentum | reverse complement strand
AGATTTTTAACAAAAATTTCAGACATGCTAGGAAGGATTAAAAAATGTAAAAAAAATGTAAAAAAAAAATAGATTGATCTTTCCACTTAATAATAACAAACATTTAGAGAATAAAAAATTATTTTCATCAAGTTTAAGGCCCTTTTTATTCTTTTATTTTAGTGATCTCTCTGAGGTACCTAGATAAACCTCTACTCTTCTTCAAAAGACCAGGGAGGAGTGTGAACTGGGAAATAATATTAGGCTTTTAATTTTTTTTTTTTTTTTTTTCCCCAAAATAAAACCTTCATTTTTATTTATCCTATAAAACCCAGATAAAATACATTGAAGACAATATATAATATGGCAATTAAGAACAAAATGATATATCTATAATATTTTAAATGGCGTGTTTGAAAACCCCATGGTACTAATGTTGTGACAGTGATCCACAATATTAATGGAAGGTTAATGAAAAACTGCCAGAATTACTGACATGTATTTCGCTATGCCTTTTGTTGAATGAAACCCAAGATCTAAAATTACTACATTGGTCTTACAAGCAATCTGTTGCTTAATGTCATTGCATGACATTTTGCTAACTGCAGCAGCTGTAAAATTCTTTTATTGAAAATTACAAGACAGTTTTTCTTGTCAGAATATTGCACATTTATCAATCTACCCTCCATCCATGCATTGAATATTTCTACTATATTTGGTCTGGTATATATCTCGAGATTCTCAACAAAATCCAAAGAAGGGTCTGTAATGTTATCGATCCTGACCTGGCACCTCAAATTCGGGCACATTCCCACTGCCATGCCATATCTTTCCTCTGTTGTTTCTATAAATATTTTTGTGGCAATTGCTCTAACGAGCTTTCCTACTTGGTACATCGACTGTATGCGTTGAAGCATACCAGATTAGCAACCGGGTCTCATCGTTTTACTGTTGAATTAGCTAGACGTAACCATAAGTTCTATTCTAATCGTTTCTTTTCTTGCACTTTTTACCTTTTGGAACTCCCTTCCCATTTCTTGCTTCCCTGTCAATTACGATCTTCAAAAATTTAAAGGCAATGCCAATTGCAATCTTCTTTCTGAATCTTGTTCTTTTATTATCCTGTCCCATTCTCTTTCACTGTCCTCATGGTTACTCTTCTTTAGTTCTTGTTCCTTAGTAAAGTTTCTCATTTCTAATTCTTCTACACCCAGTAACCACTTGGGTCTTAGTGGCTTCATTGACTTGCTTGGAGTGAAATGAATTTGTTTTTAAAAAAGGAAGAGGGGGGATGAATTAAATTAACTACCTTACTAGTCAGAATCCATATCTCAACAAATGCAAATTTTCTCTTCCTCTCCTTACATATCTGTTTGTCTTATTGTCTCTCTTTCCTTTTGCTTCCACTATTAACATGACATATATAGTACGCACAAATAGAGCTGAAAATTTCCCAAGTCAAGAACATTTCAGCACCTCTTTGTGAAATAGGTATATACTGTATTTCAAATTATTAGTCACTTATTGACTTTTGTTGTGCATAATAAGAAATTATGAATTAAAATTATAGTCAAAAAGAGGGTGTCATGCTATAAACATGTACATGTTTTCAGAAATATTTACTTGACTTAAAAAAACCTCTTATTTGAAATAGTGAGATTGCATATACGCTCAGTTTTGCTCACAAGATAGTTTGGTTTAGATTTTGATTTTTTTTTTTCCATAAAGTTTTCTTGTTTCATTCTGAATGAAAGACAATGTTTCTTTTTATTTTTGTAGTTTATTAATATATAGAAATATAATAGTCATATCAAACAGAAAAGGTATGAAAGATTAATTAACTCAATATCTACCCATATTTCTGAGATGAGGTATTATTTACATTATTCGGACTATTGTCCTCATCTTTGTCGCCATATTTATTACAACGTTTCAGCCGTTGCACGCTCCGGCCTTCTTCAGGTGGTTGGAATGTCAAACTTAACCCTTTATTTCACTCACTGGGGTAGACTGTTCCAGTTCCACGTGCCATGTTTAATGGATATCAGTTATCAGTAATCTCCTGTTAATTTTTCCCTCTGAAAGTTCTCCACTGCCTTAACCGGGTATTGAACTCACACTCTTTGGGTCCTGGCACTGGATCTAGCCAACACCTTTATCCTTGAGGACACATGGCACAGAGGATAAAGGCGTTGGTTAGATCCAGTGACATGGCATGTGGAACTGGAACAGTCTACCCCAGTGAGCAAAATAAAGGGTTCAGTTCGACATTCCAACCACCTGAAGGAGGCCGGAGCGTACAACGGCCGAAACGTTGTAATAAATATGGCGACAAGGATGAGGACAATAGTCCGAATAATGTAAATAATTAACTCCTTAAATTATATTACTGGCAATGTCTAACGCATTTCCCTGAAAATTTGAAAATAAATTTTGAAACAGAATTTCAGAGAAGAAACACAATGGCTAAACATCCGTTTATTAGTTCGCATGACCGTTGTGCCTTGCCAACACCTCATAAATAATGGCCTATTCTGTTTTGATTGCATGGAAAGAGGGGAAAAGATACTACTGGGATTCAGTGAGAAAATGAAAGAAAAATAAAGAAGGGAAGATAGGCATGTTTTACATCTGGAAAAAGTAATCAATTTCAAATCTTTTCATTTGTACCCCCTTATTTCTTTAAATAATGACCAGCATTCATATTTATGATTGTTATTGAAATATTTTGTTAAAGTTATTAAGCTCAAATATTTAACAATGTGACAGGGGAATTTCTACAGATATTTTATTGGCATAGAACTCGTCATAAGCATATTCAGTCATTAACTCACGAGCTAAGAATTAAGATTTGTCAGAAAATTAAAATAGGAAAACTATGAAATTTTCATGGGTTAAATAGTCCTCACAAATCAAGTTTTTTAGTTTTAAAATGTTATCTATCTCACAGTTTCATACTAAAAATTGAACAGGAATTCATGGATCTTGATACTTTTAAACATATTTTCTTTTACACAAAAAAATGATGACATTGCATTGTTTCTTCTCAAGGAATACAATTTCTGTAAGTCTCACGGAATACCACTTGTATCTGAGGCAAATGGATTTGTGTTCTTAATACTAAAACCATTGATTTATTTTAAAATAGAATTTAGAGTATTTTAATCTTCAGAATTTTAGATCAATTTTTAATATTTATTGATGTGGCACAAAAGAGCAAATACATCTGCAGTCTTTGCAAAAAGTAAAACTGCTGGAAATTGCAAAATGATTGGCAGGTACCATTGAATTGTGAAGAAGTTACTTAGATTATTTACATTATTCGGACTGTTATCCTCATTTTCATAAAGAATTTGGTTCAAAATTCTAATCACCTGAAGAAGGCCAGAGTGTACAATGGCTGAAATGATGTGAATATGGCAATGAAGATGAGCATAACAGATTTGATCTTGCTGATCTGTGTCCCATGTCAAGAAAAACAATTGACAAAAAAAAAAATCTATTTTAGTTAAGCGATGAAATTTTTATTGGCAGGGAGGATTTTTTGTTTTTAATCATTTCACCACGGTAATTGCTCCGAGGAGTTGCTTTCGCTTGTCCCTAGGCCTCGTGAATTTAAACGTCCTATGAGGCTGGCATCCCGTTCCCACCCCTTCACCATTGAAACTGTTAGATGTAGACGTCTCTTCTACTCCAATAGCTTCATGTCTCGCACATCTCGCCTATGGAACTCCCTTCCCTATTACTGTTTCGCTGACAAATACAATCTCCAACGGTTTAAGTGTAGCGTCAATCGACATCGCCTTGATCTATCCACTTCCCTTCGCCACATCCTTTCATCTTTCATTCCTATCTGCTCTCGCTCCAAATCTTCTGTAACCCCCTTGCCTTGATCGACCCACCGTCTTTCTCTTTCTCCACATCCTCTCTTTTACCACTCCTATCTGCTCTTCCTCCAACCCTTCTGTAACCTCATGCGTGATAGTGGCCTCCAGCCTTGCTTGGGGTGATACACTTAAAAAAAAAAAAAAAGCACGGTGGTGATATCACTAAGATGCAAGGGGTGACTGGGAGTGAAAGGGAATGAAGACTTTATAAGAAATTGGAAACCCAGTCCCAAATAGGAATCAATGGATAATCTTCTACTCCTATTCTATAGATGGGGAAGGAGTGGGAACTGTGCAAGAGGCAAATCTATCGATTCCTATTAAATATTGGACAAAATAAAGTTTTGGGCCCTAAATGAAGTAGCAAAATTTGAGATCAATCACTAGGTCTCCTTTAATAGACACCTGAATGCTACACTTGATGGGTCAGACAGAAGCCAGATGTCTACTGGAGGAATTCACCCTCACAGGTTGAGATGTCAACAAAGCAGTGGTGGTGCAATATTTTATGATGGGATTATGAAGTAGTAGACCTATGGCAAGTTCCAGATGTTGTTATAATGGTAGCTTGGACATATATTGAATTTTTGCAGGCACATAGAGAGACTTGGTTCAAGAAGAACCCAGTCACTTTCAGAAAGATGATTTTCATGCAAGCAATGTTCCATCAAAGGTACTCTTTTGATGAAGTAGCTGGCTTGTTCACCCAGAACTGAAAACTTGTGGAACATTATGAATAAGAGGGTTTATATTTATGGACAACAATTTATCAGCAAATATGGACTTTGGATTCTATTTTGAATGCTGGATGTCCTGTATTTCAAAGTCCCAAATAAACAGCTATATTGCAAGTTTGAAGCTTTAAAATGGGTTGTAATGCTAAATTGGCGTCCTGATTAAGACATTAAACCACGTCCAGCAACAAGGCCTCTGATCAGGAGGTCTTGAGGAGCGTGGAACCACCCCTTAATTGCTGGTGTTCCCAGGTCCACTCTGACCCGGGGTGGTAGCACCTGTTAGGGTCCCAGCTATGGGCAAATAGTTAACTATTACCAGCAATACAATTTTGAAGGAAATATATTACCAGAAACAGATTTTTGACAAAACAAAATATTACCAGCAATAAAAAATTTTAGCGGCATTAAATAACCCATTGAGGTGTTGATATTCCATTTAACAAACCAAACCAAACTAATGCTAATTTGATCAACAGTCTGAAACTGCAACTAAGGTTCACTCAGCATAGTTACCATATAAACCACAGGTGGTACTGTGTGTGTTAAACAAACACAAATGTGCCTGAACAGGCACCTGCAACAGGGATTGGCTAGCTGCTCTATCAGACAGGCACACATACAGCCAACCATTAATGCTCATTTGATGTATAAAGAGAAATGTTTAATAACTGCAGAATCTGCTTTTCTCTGTTTGTGTCGTCGCCTCAAATAAATAGATTTAAAATACTTATTTACACTATATTCAGACTATTGACCTCATCTTTGTTGTTTTTATCACTATATTTCAGCTGTTGTGCACTCTGGCTTCCCTCGAGTGTACAACCATTTGGGTAACTTGTAGGGAATTCCAAACTATATCAAATCTATGGGGGTAGATTGTTCTCGTTCCACTGCTCATGTCTAGAGATATCTCATGTAATTCTTACAAGTACTGTTCAGTTGTTTCTTGCCCATTTCCACTAAGTGCAACTACACACTGCACAATCAAGGGATTGAACTTGCCTCTTAAGGAGGCCAGGGGGCACAATGGGCAAAACGTTGTGATAATAACAACAAAGATGAGAACAATAGTCAAAATATAAATTGTGTAAGTAATGGTAACTCTTCATTCTGATAAAACTTAAAATAATGTTAAATTTAATTTGCCTCACTTTTTAAAAAATTAATTAAGGTTTTAAATTTTAATCTGTCATGCATATTCTTTGTTTTTTTTTGTTTTTTTTTTAAAACTAAATCAGGCTTTTACATATGAAGAAATAAAACAATTCAAGAAATTCAATAGATGAATGACTTTTAAAACCAGTTTCAGGACATGGACCATACATTTTCCACTAATGTAGTTTTTATAATGTCATTAAAATGACACTTTTTTTTTTTTTCCTCAATAGTTTGCTCAAAATATTTTCTTTTGTGAATTATAACTTTTATTTGCAACTTAATACCCCTTGGTGTTTCAGTACCCTGCTTAATAATGTGAAAGGAAATCCAGTAAAACTCATAAATCTGTTGCCATAAGTAACATAATCTACTGATATCACTTAAAAAAAGCAAGCAAGCAAGCAACCACTTTGAAATTTGCAGGTGGATCTGGGAGTTCCTGGCTTTAAAAAAATTAATAGTGCTAAATGTTTATGAATCTATTGAAAAAAACAAAAGAGGAAAAATGAAAAGTGATTGACAATGTGTGACACACACACACACACACACACACACACGCGCACGCATGCGCACACACACACAATTTAGATTTATTAAATTTGGAAACAGCTGTGACGCCTTCACTGATTGATGATCATGTGGGATCAGTTGTAAATAAAGAATGCTTTCCTAATGTACTATTCAATCATCTTTTAACTATACCCAATATTTACATAGTTTCTTTTTTAGTTGTTTTTTTGGGGTTTTTTCATACTGTTTACCGACTTGTCCATAGTTCTTTAAACTTCTCTCTACCAAGTTCCTTCAGAGCATGGGCAAACATGTTTCTCCAGAATTTCCTGTCCTTTGCAGTTCTTAGTAAAGTTTATCTTTCTCTATCTCTCCTAGTCCCTCTTCTGCCACTCATTTACACAAACCTGTTCTTCTGTGTGTTGTGTATCACTTCAGGATGAGGGTGATCATGGCTTTCCACAATTTCCTGTTTTTAGCAAAGTTTGTCTTTTTTGCTATCTTTCTTAATTGCTGTTTTGCCAACCATTTACATGAGCTCATTAGGTTGGTTATGTTACATCATCCTCTGTCCCTCTTGCCTTCAGTATGTCCTCTGAGCATCAAATTTTCTTAGCACCCTTTCCTCATTATGTTCCCTAGAAATTCCAACTGCCTCTTTCTGATGTTAAGTAGAAGTATCCTTTTTGTTTCCATTTTATATAAAAATTTGTTGTGACTCACAGGTTCAATCTATGGTATTCATAGCACTCTTCTGTAGAACCACATTTCTTTTACCTCAAGTCTCTTCTTTATCTATGCAGAGATTGTCCAGTATTCACTGTCATATAGGAGGGCCGATACTACATAACAATTCATTACTGTTTTCTTTCTTTCTGTTGCTTCAAGTCTCTTCTTCATCTGTGAGGAGATTCTCTAGCATTTACTGCCATATAGGATGACCGATACTGTATAACAGTTCAGTATTCTTTTCTTTGGTTCTAATTAAATCTTCCTGTTTCTTAATACTTTGCTTAGCTATTGGAAAGCATCTTTTGCTATCCCAATGAGACTTTGATGTTGCATTTTCCATCCCCTGTTAAAACAATTCCTAGATATTTAAATTTTTGTACTCGCTTGATTTTGGCGTCTCAGATTTGTAATTCCCATGTTGCAAATCTTATAAAATTCCTTTTAATGCATCCAATTCATGTTCAATTTTTAATAATTTACTTATCGATTTATACTCTCTCATTATTCCTTTCCTTTCCTTTCTTTATCTTTTGGCCCCGTGTGTTAAAAGGTAATGTAACAAAATTATTTCCGGGGTTAGAGACAACTTAAAATTAGGCTAATGTTCCAGAATATTCTGGGGCTTTCGAAAGTTTTCAAAATGTAGGTGTTTTCTGGTTTGAATAATTATTTTTATTTTTTTTAATTAATGCTTTAAATGACAAAGGATGTGTGTTTAACACAAGTATCACTGAAAGTAATCTCTCATATTTTATTATGTTGGTCCACAAAAGCATAAATGATTGAACTCTCTCATATATATATATATATATATAAACAAACACACACACACACACACACACACACACACACACACATTTTTATATATATAACACCCAATTTTGTTTCATTTATTTTATCCAGATATATATATATATATTTTTATATATATATATATATATATATATATATATATATATACATACACACACACACACAAGTATAGGATTCAAGTGCAATACTAGATTGGCAGCTAGGTCTCATCATTTAACGGTTTACAAACTTTGATCTCGCAAAATTCCATCTTTTAAAATTTGGTACCGAGGATATATTTTTTTTACAATTAAATATACATTTATCTTCGTTAATAGTCATTTTAGATATCCTTATTCTATTTAATACCTGGTTAGGTTTTGTAGAGTGAGTGGCCATAGTTAAATACTAGCAAGAAATCCCAGCATGCAATTGGTTTCTAAATTGGGGAGGGGAAAGAGTTTTGTAGTCATTCCTCATTTCGATTGGAATCAACTTATTTTGTTTCTACTCTTCTTCGTTGGTCTCACCGAAACATATATCATTTGGAAATATTATCGTATTTTTTTTATGTCCCTTCTTAGAACATTTTTGATGTCTTTCTGAAAGATGACACTTGCTGTTTTCGCCTCTTAAGGCATATGAATCCATCTAAGCAGTCCCATTGAGGAGCTAATAGTGTTGATTTCCTTAAATTTATCATCAATTTAAAATTGATGGTATGCGCTTTTGAGATCAATTTATGTAAACCATTTAACTCCTGCTAATGAAAGTAATATATTTTCAATGTCTAGGATAGGATAAGAATCTGAACATATTTTTTGGCTTACAACTACTTTATAGTTACCACAGATTCTAAGATACTATTTGGCTTTTTCAGTAAGTATATGGGCATCACTTGTAGTACTTACTACAGGTGATGCCCATTTACTTACACCCAAGGGAACATGTACCAAAATACCCTGTTCAAACATTTTATATAGTTTTGCAACTACCAGGGGTAATAAGTGAATTAGAAGTCTGCTAGATTTAAAATATGAGTGGTTACAATTTTCTTTCATTCATTTTAATACTTGCTTTATAATCTTTTAAGATTCCATTTTCAGGATTATCTGACTTCATAGCATAGATTATACGCATGCTATTAACCTTAAATACATCTGTTCCTATTAAGGCCTGGCTTTTATTACAGCCCACAACTACAATAGTAACAATTTTGATCCTGGTGTTCATTTCAAATGTTCCTTCAAAGTATTCTAATGTCTTCATGTATGCATGACTGAACAAACTTGTATGTTCCTGAAAGTTCTTTGGGATTAGTATTACACCGCTGTCAGTATCAATTTGCATTTTTAAATTTACCCCTTTCGATTTAATTTCCATGAAGGGTTTGTTTTTTTGTTTTTTTCTGTTCTGAGAAAACTTCAGTTTCACTTTTAAAAGTGTCTTCAATTTTTTTGACACTTTATATTTTTCTACATTATTTACATTGTTCTGACTGCTGTCCTCATCTTTATTGCCATATTCACAACATTTTGGCTGTTGTACACTCCAGCCTTCTTCAGGTGATTGGAATTTTGAACTGGACCCTTTATTTCGTCCACTGGGGTAGATTGTTCTAGTTCCATGTGTCATGCCTCTTGGCTGTCTCGGTTATCTCTCTTTAACTCGACTCTCCAACTTTTTCATTCACCACTGCAGTAGCCCGGTATTGAACTCACAACTCTTTGGGTCAAGTCACTGGATCCAATCAACACTTTAATCTACTGGACCATGTGTCCAGTTTTTCTTCCACTTTTTCCCTTCCAAAATTTTTTTTTTCAACTTTTACCCTCTGATTGCTCGCTTTCTTTTTTTTACATTCTACAACCTGTAATATAGCTGCATTGATTAGAAGAAGAATGTTGCAACTAGATTTGAACTTGGCAGCCATTTTGATCAGGATATTCCCTTACTGATGAGGCTGTGAAAGCCTCAAGCATCATTCAACTTTAAACATGAAACTACTTACATTCTTCATGATCTGTTTTTTTATCCCACACCATATTTTTGTTTCCTCCCACAATTAGGTGATTATTCTTAAAAGAAAAAAGATTGCCAGGAGAGTGATAAACAAACAGTAAATTATTGAGTGAAAATCAGATAATGAAGATTGGAACTATATGACTAAATTTGAATGATTTTTGCTGGGTAGCTTTCATAGCCCACAGTCGTGCTATTTTAAGGATAAGGGATGGAAGTTGGCTTCCCTCTGTCTCTTTTACAAATATTTTCATGACAACTGCTCCGACAAGCTACTTTCACTGGTTCCTGGACTGCATGAATTTAAGTGAACTACTAGACTGGCATCTTGGTCCCATCCTTTCACTATCGAAACTGTTAAATGTAACCGTCTCTTCTACTCAAACAGCTTCTTCTCTTGCACTTCCCATCTGTGGAACTCCTTTCCTCTTACTTGCTTCCCTGATAACTATAATCTTCAAACATTCAAGTGTAATGTCAATCGTCATCTTCTGATACCTTGATCTTGTTCCCTGTCCTTCTCTGTATCCTTTCCACAAACACGCCTCTTTATGCTTGTTCTCAATCCTCTGTAACCTCTTGCGTGCTAGTGGCACTCCCACCTTACTTGGGGCGAATTGCTTTAAAAAAAAAAATACAATTCAAATTAGTTTGCAGACTAATTCTGTTTGTCCAGTTGGAGCAGATTATTTAATAGTTGTAGAATATAAAAAAAATGATCTGAGCATTAAAATAAAAGAATCCACAAAAATTTAAGATGAAAGAAAAATTATTCAATAAATAAATACTGTCAATATTAAATCTGAGAAATCCAACCAACTTAGGGATATGTGAGTAAATATCTGTGTATTCTTGTAGAAGAGAAAGAAAAATAATACTATTTTTACTTAATATCTGGCAAATTGTGCTTACTTCAGTCTTGTCTCCAATTTTTAGTTGATTTTTATCTTACATTTCTTGTTTCACTCTGTCCTGTTTATATTAATGCCATCTAAGATCTGCTTGCCCCCCTATGAATATTAAGGTCATGAATGGAGAATTTTAATGTTACTGCAAAAACACAAATGTCTGAATTCCTTTCTAAGCCGACTTGGCATTTATAAACAATTTTTTTGTACTTTATGTAAGAAATTCCTTTCTGTCTGAGACTTGACTTTTCTTATATTGGGAAAAATGTATGACAAAGGGGAAAAGTTTTCATGTGACACGTTTCATCCTCTAGGACTTCATCAGACTAAATTTGTTATGTTGGTGTGATGATACATGCGCACGGCTGAAGGATGGTGGGAATTTAAAATTTTTTTTTTTTTTTTTTTTTTTTACCTATTCAATTTCATTTAGGTTATGAATGGAGATAATAATATAATCTTTTATTTAGATTCCTTGAGGTTTCTCCTATCTATTTTTTATGACTATTATTACTGCGGATGGAATAAACTCTTCCTTCAGGTTTTAGCTTATTGTTTTGTTTAGTATTGACTAAATCTTTTATTGTTTTAGATGGAATAGTAACAAATTTTATGTTGAGCTTAGATAGATTATTTCCAATTGTAGATGTGATAGTTGGTAGGACAATTTTTCTTTTTCTTTCCATTACTTTTATATGTAGATATCCCACACTGTGATAATAATAGTTCTGCCAGGAATGGTAAAATTTTGTCAGAGCCAGGGCACAGATTTGCTGTAGATGACCTTGCAATCAAGGCACTCTCTAGACATTTTTGTTTTTAGTGAATTGTTTTCTCATTTGATCACAGTAGCATTTTTATGTCAAAACTGGTCAGTTTCCTTATGGTGAGTAACTAACACATTTGATGTATTGTTTTGTAAAATTTCCCTTTTATGTTCATATAATCTTTTATTTAGATTCTTTGAGGTTTGTCCTATCTACTTTTTTGTGACAATTATTACAGGCAATGGAGTAAACGCCTCCTTCAGATTTTAACTTATTGTTTTATTTAGTATTGACTAAGTCTTTTATTGTTTTAGATGCAGTGGTAGCAAATTTTATGTTGAGTTTAGATAGATTGTTTCCAATTGTAGCTATGATAGTTGGTAAGACAATATACTTTTTGATTCACTGGGTTTGTCAGGAGGGGCCGTTTTTCTATTTTGGAATATTTTATGAGCCTTGTGTGTGTGTGTGTATGTATATATATATATATATATATATATATATATATATATATATATAAATTCCTCACCAATAGCACAACGCAATCTTCAGGTGCTGAGTATAAACTGGCCATTACGTATTTAAAATTTAAAAAAAATATATCTGGTTATCACAATGTTGTTGTAGTTATATATTATACTGGAATTCAGATATTTGATTTAAAAAATTATATTTGGCATTTAAAATAAAGGGGAGATATATATATATAAAATTAAAAAAAATATATTTTAGAATTGTGAATATTATTATTTTTTGTTAAAGTTAGATTACCTGTTCTTCTTTTTTTTAATAAAAAAAAATGTAATTTACCTTAAAAATAAACCATACTTTATATTAAAAATTAATCTGGATCAACATATTTAAGTAGATATTTTTATGCCTACACGTAATCATCAATTCATTTCTCTTGTTTAATAAGCTAGGGTTATTTAAGTATTTTAAGATAACCAATTTTTCAACAAGACATAAGATACATCTATTTCTTTTCTGGTTACAAGATTTGGCTCTTGTGATAATATCCCAGTTGATGAAAGGTGAGTTGCCATCATTCTTTAATTTCCAGAAATATTTGGCGAGAGCAGTTCTGTTTTTGTATTTTATATTACCTAAAGTCATTCAATAATGGTAGAAACAAAATTTCCAAGGATTTTCAAAATAAAATTTAACATCTTTACCAGAATGTATGCTCACTTGGGATACAATATTATCAGTCATTCACTGACCGTTTAAAGGACAGGTCATATTTTTTCAGCAGTTGCATTTCTTTTTAGAAAAATTTCTATTGTCTTTGTTAGAAATATATTTGTTTAATATAATACTGTTATGTTGGGATATGGATTTGTCTATGCTATAGTTAATCTTAACATTACTTTTGTTAAAAATCTTTTTTAGTGTTGGCGAATAATTAAAGTACTTATGAATTAAATTTAGAAAAATTCTTCCAATATTAGTTTGATCACATGATTAAGAGGTGGATTAAAACCATATGATGTTACACTAATGGTGTTTCTGTTTATTTTTACCTTTGTTTTTTTCTAAATACTCTAAATTTTACTTTATGATTGCTTAGTTCTAAAGCCTTTATATATTTCATTTTAGTATTATCAAATATTTCTTTATTGCTGGAGTTAGTAGATAATCTGACTTGAACTGATTTATGTAAATTATGTAGAATTTTGTGGTAGTGGTGGTTTGATTCTTTACTTATGTATCTATGGTTATATACATCTTTGGTATATGGTTTGTAATAATCAGTATTCTGTGGCAGACATGATGAGGCAGAACCTGGGACGAGCACAACTGGTTGCGACTTGCCTTTTCCCCGCCAAAAAAGAGCCCATATTTGCTTAGCATGTAAGACTACTGCAGTTGAAATGAAAGAGAAAAAAAGCACTTACCGCTCTGCCGTAATCCGTCCTCGGCCAGATAACATAAAAGAATAAGGGGGGACTTGCATTGCCTTTTTATGCAATGAATATGCAATGCATTATGGGACAAAGACACAATGAATTATGGGATCGCATGAAGACGCAAGGGATTATGGGTATATGGACAAATATAAAAGCAACTAGTTTTTCCCAATTCAAGCAAGGCTTGGAGTGACATTCATGGTTGGCAGCTGGAATAGTCTGTTTGTGCGATTTTGAGACAGAACTCAAGAAGGAACGACTAGAGGTTGGATTACCAGTTGGGAGAGCACGAATTTACTCGCTGGTGGCCGTTTCCTTTTTATTTCACCACATATTCAAGTCAACTTGCCAACATTGAGAAAGTTGATCACTTTAGCATTAGTGGTAGTGGTAATATTTAATTCATGATCTTGAAAAAATTTTATCAGTTCCTTTCTCAATTGGTCTTTATTTCGTGGAGAGGAGAATTATACCATCTCTATAGAGCCCGGTGTCCTTAATATAGAAAATAAATCTAAGTTTCTACAATAAGATTCCAACTAATTCACATTCTTCTGTTGAGTCAAATGCTCCCATAGCAATATTAAATTCTGGATTACTTCTTTTGGTTCACAGATAATTATTATGGAATAGTATAGGTTTTGTGCCTGTTTTATATTTATTTCCTGATTGCTAAATAGGACATTAATTTTTTTGCTAGATTTACAGCAGACATTAGCAGTTTCTCAGTGATGGATGGGTAAAAGTCACAAATATCAAACTGGATGAACGTACATTTATTTTTCCTTTTTTATATTAGTAAACCATTCTATGGCTTCTGGTGTTTTATGCCACTGGTTAATTCCTCAAGCTTATTTTGTTTATTTGCATTCTCTTTCAAGGATATTTTTGCTGATTTTACTGACATTATATTTAGTTGGGTTGAGCAATCAGTATTGAGGGTGGTTTAGGAAATTTCTCTTGTGGTCTTCAACTGTAATGAATGCTTGTTGTTTGTGGAATTTGTAGATCCTATCATCAAATTTTAGTTTAGTCGCTATTTTCTTGACTTCACTATTGATGTTATTTTCCCATTTGTCGGGTGCCTTTTTATAAAACCTATTAACTTTCCTGTTAATAACTTTATGCTACATATCTACCTCGATGTTGTAGTGGTTACCCGCTTTATCTGCTTTGATAATTTTGTTGTCGGATTTTATATATATATATATATATATATATATATATATTAAAGAAAAAACAAAACCATTGGTGGAGCCAAAGGAAAACTTGCCAACATATCTAAATACCCTTAAACAAGATAAAATCTCAAACAAGGGCAGCAATAAGAAAAAACCTAAAGGCAAACACCTACCTACTCGGTAAAGTGCTCAATGTCACCTAGACAGCGCAAAACCACTTGTCAAGATTAATTCCTATGAAAAGATAGCCCAAGTTGTAACCATAGTTTCATGCTCTGGCAATCTTCAGAAAAAAACAAGGTGTAAAATGAATTTTTTAAAATGAAAAATCTTTCCTGAATTTTTTATTTTAGTTTTAATTTGAAGCTAATAGATTAAATTTAACATTTACAGTCATTTATTTCAAGAATATTAACTGATTTAAAGTTTAATTAATCTGATTTGAAACAAATTTTACTTTCAGTTTAAAACATCAGAGAAATGCAGTTTTTTAACACTAATTTTTTTTTTCTGTGGTGGACATATATTTCAAAATTACTTGAAGAATATAACATAATTGCCTTTTTTTATATAGCTAGAATTTTTGTTGAATTCCCCACGGTATTTAGTATCATTGAAGTTACCACTAACATTTTTTGTGAGATTTAAAAACTGTCTTGTACAATTTCTCAAACCAAATGATGAAATATAAAAACTTATGCAAAAAAAAACAATATTGCATTTTTATTAAATAAGTATTTGTTATTTTAATCATTAAATTGTTTTTAAAATAGTCGGAGTATTTACTTGCATTATTTACATTATTTGGACTTTAACTCATCTCTCCGAGTTTTTCGTTCACCACTCCTGTGGCCTGGTATTGAACTCACAACTCTTTGGGTCAAGTCACTGGATCTAATCAATGTCTTTATCCACTGGACCATTGACATTTGTCAACTGTTATTTCCAGAAATAACAGTTGACAAGTGTTTATTTATAGCAACCCTCTCAAGGTGACAGAATGCACGTGCAGCATGCAAAGGGAGAGAATTCTACAGCAACAATTTTCGCCTCCAGCATGCTAAATGTTAAAAACCTATTGGTATTTCGATACATGACTGACGAGGCAGATTTTTTCCTGCAGTAGGTTGCCATTTCTTTCTGCGGTTGACCAGTTGCCATCCAAGGCTATAGAGCCCGGTCTGTCCTGCTATTTACGCATAGTTTGGGGGTGGGGGAAGAAGAGGATTCATATCTTTCTCAAGAGTATTAGCACATGAGTGAATGTAATGGATTCTACTGGAATTTGAACTATTGGCATCACTATTCAGAAATATTGCTAATGTTCTTCTGGTTAAATTTTTTAAATTCTTCGAGTTCGAAATGAAACGAATCACGTGTATGTGTGTGAGATGCTTAGTATGCGTGTCTTACAGAAATTCACTGTAGTGGGAGTAAAAGATTCTCACTAGGTGTCCAACTAAGCTTAGTAATGCAGAGTACATTCAGCTGACTATGAATAAAAAATGACCTAACAATGTAACATGGCAAGTATCAAATTTTAACTTTAATTTTAGAAAATGAAAAGACATGTGTTCATAATATTTATTAGATGCCAATCACAATGACTCAGATATCCAGCTTTTTAAAAGTACACCAGGTATTTGAGAACACACTTTTAGCAGGCCATAAAAGAAAGACAACTTAATATGCACCAAATTTTAACAAATTCATTATTCTTTCAAGGGAACTTATGGCAGCTTCCAATCTGACAAAGGAAATCTAAAGGCATACTCTAGTCATAAACAATAAAAAATAGTCTAAGATTGCATTGGTGTTGTGATGTGAGGTCTGGAAAGACACAACACTTATCATGAATGGATCAGTCCATTCATGATAGAAGGGTAACTGGCTCTTACCACAACAATTAGCATGTCCTATTATAGATTATTAATCATTTAAAATAAAAATTCAATTTAAAAAAAAAAATTTCATGGTTGCTTTTGGGATAAGACTGTCATTAAAATATATAACTCTATCACCATTCATCCTTAGTTGCATAATTCCATTAGGGAATCTTGGTACAACTTTTGTTGAGCACTTTGGTCAAAAACCTAGTAGAGATCTTGCTTAAGGTATCTCTATTGCAATGTACAATCTGATTGCACAATACTCTTATGGCTTTGCATTCAGCATTGTCCTTCTAGACTGGTTGCCAATCACAACTAGGAGACCCCAGTCTACCTTGCTATTTAAACCATAGTTGGCAAGGAGAAGAGATGGTTCCATACCTTTCCCTACAGTTTTTACATGTAAGTAAATGTAATTGACTGGAATACACTCAGATCTCGATTTCTCATCCTGAGCTGTTATAAATTGACCCCCACACACATCCATTGTAGTATCAGACATATGAACATTCTACATTGCATTTAAGGCTTATCTTTGCTAGTATTAGTACTAAGCTTAACTTAGTTTGACACAAGGCCACAAGTTTAGGGCACCCAGTGAGATCAACAGGGGTAATTCATTAGAAATTGGGATTTATTTTTGTCATTTTTGAAGGAATATATTCTTGTTTGTATTTTTGTTAAAAAGAAAAATAATATAAACAATAATTTACTGGATTGGGACACAGTTTCTTGTTTGTTTACTTTTTACTTGTTGATAAAAGAAAGAAAACACCTTAGTAGAAAAAAAAATTGTATCAGACTGTCTGCAGCTGAAGCTTTTTCTTCTGATTACTATATAATTACAAGATGAATTGCGGGAAGGAGCAGCTTTGAGTTAATGACAAAGAACGTGTCTATAAATGGATAAATAAATAAAAAAGGCACATTGTAGTTTGTTTAAAGTCTAAATGAAACAAATTTGCTGACAGTTTACAAGATATTATTATTATTTCATATTTTACATACCCCAGTTCACATTTGTTTCTTGCATGATAAATCTCAACTGTCATATTCAAATAGCTTTGTAAATAATAATTCCTCTCTGCTACTAGAAAGAAAGGTTAAAATAACATTCCAACCAAGAAAACTGTTTTTTTAATTATTTTTTTTTTCCCATTGTATAAGGTGATAATGCCACTAAGATGTAAGAGGCTACTGGGAGTGAAAAAGAATGAAAACATTTTAGATGGAACCAGAAATCCAATCCTAAACAGGAAAGAAGGGATAAACCTTTAATCCCGTTCAAAAGGCCGGGAAGGAGTGTAAACTGAATGATAGGTAACTTATCTATTCCTATTGAGGAGAAAAAATAAATAATTAGTGACTAAAATTTCAGTGTTCAGGTTAGAAGTAGACTTTAGAATGAACTGGAAACCCGATCCTAAGCAGGAAATACTGGATAAATCTCTGCTCCTGTTCAAAGAACTAGACAATAGATGAACCTATCTCCGACTAAAACATTTCTGATATTAGTCATCATATTTTTGTGAATTACAAGCACATGACTGTAAAGACTGTGTAATTGTGGTCAAAATGTTTTTGTTTTTTGTTTTTTTTTTTGTTTGTTTTTTTTATCATTTCACCCCAAGTAAGGCAATAAAGCCTCTTGAACACAAACGGTTATTCAGTGTTAGAGAATATAAGAAAAAACTACTATTTAGGAGAGAGGGCAATACAAGGACAAGAATTAAGAAGACAGAAGATAATGATTGACATAGCATTTAAATTTTTGAAGATCAAAGTTGGCTGCAAAGCAAGAAGCTAAAAAAGAGTTTGAGAAGTGTGATAAAACAAACTGTTAGCACAGAACGTATGGTTACATCTAACCATTTCAGCTGTTAAAATGATGAGACCTTGGCGTTAATCTAGTGCTTTGCTTAAATTCATAAAGTCTTGGTACCATAGAGGACTTGCATCTTGTTAGTTCCAGTCCTTAGGAATGACTACAAAAACATCCCTCGCCCCAAATTTATAGACAAGTCATACAGATGCATGTTGGGATTTCTTCCTAGCCAATAAGATAAACCACTTTTTGGTGGCATCCAATTTCTGTTCTTTCTTGTCTTTAAGTCACAATGCTGCAATAACTTGACTGTATGCCTTTTGTTAATTAATACCATTCTTAGTTTGAACTTTTTACCTTATTAATATGGCTTTGCCTACTTTTGTCTTGCATATATATATATATATATATATATATATATATATATATATATATATATATATATATATAACATTCAACACCATCACTTGAGAAGACACCAGAAGTGTTGGAACAAAATGGTTATTTTTGTAGTGATTTTATAACATGTTTATGTTATAATTTTTGAATAAATAATATTTTCTCTACTGTGTATTGAGCACTCTTTTAAGAATAGTGTTTTTGGTTATTGGAATTTTATTCTGCCTATACCAATCCTATACTTGGGTGTGTGTGTGTGTATATATATATATATATATATTGTTTGCATAGTATTATTTTTGCCCTGTTCTTTTCTTTCTTTTATTATTGTTTATTGGAAACGTTGTCAGTTCTGTTTATTGGGCATTTTTGCTGTTTACACTTAACCATGACCAAATTACTCTGTGCAATTTCCTCCTAAAATCATTTTATATATATATATATATATATATATATATATGAGCAGTTTACCTGGTTAAAAAAGGGGATACACATTTGGTTTCTGTTGGGAGGTACTTTTTTCTTTAGTAGGACTTCTCAATGTAGGCTGGTTGATATTCTCGCTGTTTAAGAAGGGTATTTGTGCAAAAGTGAATGCCAAGACCTTGGCTGGAATTTGAACTCTGCACACTGGTTCCACTTTCCATGCCAGTAACTGCCACGCTCTGCTGACATTCCATTAATAGATAATAATCAATATATTGAAATCGATGACATAAACTACATGGCTATCATTATAATCAGTCCCATGAATGGGTCACTGTACAGCTGAGTATCTGACTAGTTCTCTTCAGCCAGAGATATTCATTCAAGTGTAGTATGTCTTGGGCAAGTAGACCTGACAACACCCAATCCTCTTAAGGTTAAACCAGAGCTGATGTCCTCCAATTTGAAGGCTCTCTTTGGTCCCAGATAAATGGCCATTGATTGCCTTAGGGAAACTCTCTGTCTTCGCCATTTAACTTCAGTCTAGGAAACGCCCTACACAGCAATACTGTGTCATCACCATATTGGCTGCACTGTATCTGTGCCATTTTGTTTTTTTCTTGTCGAAATATCCACTGCCAACCTCTGATATGAAAGACCTGCAGAATTACGCTTTCCTACTCTCTCCGAATATCCACTGCCAACCTCTGATATGGAAGACCGTAAGAATTCCTGAATAGCTGCTACTAGACATTGGTGCTGTTACATTGAACAAATTACTTCCTATATCAGATTTCTATATTCAAACTACATTAAACATGTTTTACAGCCATAAAATGAGGGATCAGTTTACCTATTGATTGAAATATAAAATTGATCCCCCACTTTTTTACGTTGGCATGTTTTTGATTATTCATATATATATTGCGCTGTTTTTTTTTTTTAATTTTATTATTTTTTTTCCTAACTTGATTGATTTTTCTCTTCAGTTACATGATTGATATCAATAAGTTATAATGCTCATCTGGGTTTTATGCCAGTGCTTATTCTGAAATGTCAGTATTTATTTGAAGGGCAAACACAATCTTTCGTCGATTTGTCAATCTGTTTCCAAATCCCCATGTGTTGATTTTATTTGTATTTATTTTCTACTAAGATCATAGTTGAATAAAGTCTCTTATCAAATCTACATAATTTAACATCTGACCAAGGGATTAAAGAGAAATGTACCAAATGGCAGTCACTCTCCCCCTTGTGCATGTATGTCTCTATCTAGTTCTTTACTAGATTTACTTTCATACCGGGCATTGTTTGCTGGAGGTGTTATTTTACACTGAAGTTCACTAAATATAAGATTGATTGATTTGTATTCTATGGTCTATCAACCTCTTGCAGGCTATTTAAAGCCAGAAAATATCTTTTCAGATTGATTTTTTTAAAATAATGATTTAGCAATAGAAGTCTTACTAATTAACCCATATCTGGGGGGAAAATAGTTGGATTCATATTTTTCTCAGGGGTATTTACATGTAAGTGTATTAGGAAAAATATGAAAAAAATAAAATCTGAATATGCAAGTTTACTATAGGATTTTTTTTTTTTTTTTCATATATTTTTCCTCATACTGTCGGATCTATATCCATATATTTGCTAACATATAAGTGTATATAATGAAACCAACAGGAATTGGAACTCAGCTCTCTGATTAACAATTCCAAGCCATTATCCATTACACCATCCACACATCCAAGCTTACAACACCTGGTATTCCCAAGTGATTACCCAATATAAGGCCTGAGGGCTCCTCAAGATAGTGGGTTACTGCTAATGGTTATGATGAATGGGGTGTGTGGTACAAGTGAAAGAAATGGTAAAAAGTGTAGATTATAAAGAGAATAGCTAATGATTGACCCTTGACTTGAAGAGGATAAGATTGTAACGTACAGGGAAACATCTACACAGCAGGCTGTTCCACAAAGAATCAATTTTTCTAGGGAGGGGAAAGTTGTGGGTGTGAGGGTGAATTGACTCTGTTGAAATAGCATAGTGTGTTTTAGCAGTAACAGTCTAAACAGGTGGAACTAAACTCATCTGGACATTTATCATGGAAGCAGTAAGTGTAGTGACAGGGTTGGGGCATTGTCTGTGAGGAAAGAGGCTGTACTACCTGAAAATCACATGAACAATTTTGAGCCCTATCAAAGCTGGAAAGTGAGGATTGAGTATCTCCAACCCAGCAGCAATACTCCATTTAGTAAGATTGAGCCAATCTTTCTAGTGGGGAGAACAGGCTTGTCTCTCTCAAATCAGTATTTGAAACAGGATGGCTAAAATCCTTTCTTGGTCAAAACTGATAAATTTTCAGCGCCTACTTGTACATTTTGAATTTTGCTGCATTTGACTTTTTGGGTAACTTTTAAAATAAGCTGAACTCCTGAGAAGAAAAGATTTCAAATTTGCAAGCACTAAGTTTTCAAATCCAGTTTAATTTGCTGACTAGTCCAATTGTGCTACCCTTGAATTTCTTGTTTCTAGGTAACAGGAAGGAAATAAATCATTACCATAGCAACTAAGCAGGCCCATTTATAGATATTTACCTAATTATGGCTTAGTCTGTTGTTGGTTTGCAAATTAAGTTCTGCAACTGGTGTTTTACACAGAAATGTGTGCACATACATACTCTATAATGCATGCCACAAGGAATACATAGGTGAGACTTCTAGGAATAAAAGATTATATAAGCACAAAGGAGATCTTTTACAAAACAACACAATGCATTAATTTTTCATTGTAATGGCCATAATCTTGACTTCAAGTTTTAATTAAGAGCAATGTATGAAGGTGAAAATGTATAGAAGGTACACTAATTTCTGAAATTTCCATAGTAAATGTGTGTGCAAGTTCTTATCACATTTCACCTTTCTTAATAAATCTGCTGCTAGCTACCACAATGTGTGATATTTAAAAACTACAGTGATAAAGACAAAAGCATTGGAAGTTGACTAAGCTGTGCGTCTAGACACATCGGATGTCAAAAATTTAAAAGTTAAATTTTTTAAGTTTAATTTTAAAGTTTCTTGCATTTTCAGTGTTTCTCTCAAATGTATAATTATCTCAGAACATTATTTAATCTGATGAAGTCCTTTTGGAGGATGAAACATGTTAAATAGAATTTTTTTCCATTTTGTCATTCAATTACTCGGTATTAATCTGATATATAGAATTTGTGTATAATATTTCTTCCATACATACCCTGCAGTGTGTGGTGGGGAGGGGTTGAAAAGTTCTCAGCATGACTCACTTTCCAAAATCTGACCAAAAATCTGAAAATTATTTTGGAATCCCAACTTGGTCAAACCAAAAACTTTTCAGCACCTC
>OZ038509.1:41518891-41533891 GCA_964036315.1 Acanthosepion esculentum | reverse complement strand
AATCCCTCCCTCTCTTTCTCTCACTCTCTTTTTCTTTATAGAAAGTGCCAAGGTCCCTTTTTTCTTTTTTTTTTTTTCTTCTTTTTTTTCTTTTTTTTTTTCTTCATTTTTTTTTTCTTTTTTTTTCTTCATTTTTTTTTTCTTCATTTTTTTTTTTCTTTTTTTCTTTTTTTTCTTTTTTTTTCTTTTTTTCTTCTTTGTTGAATTTATTAAAAAAAAAAAGAGTGGGTGGAAAAAAAGTTATTTATCTGAATTGTTGCAGCATCTGCCTATTCATTACACGCAAACAGCTGCCTTTCTTTATGGATTATCATCCATACAGCTCAGCCTTAGGCCATCTAATTTACAAAGACTTATGCATTTCATTTGACACTAGCCATTATCACATGTCTAGCTTCTTTTTTTTATTTTTTTTTATTCACTTACCAAACATTTGTCTACTTAATAACTATGGTCACATGCCTTTTATTATCCACTGATACAAAGGCATTGTAACATAGGCAGGAAGGTATATATGTGTGCACACACCAACACACACACGTATTTGAAAAGTGTCTCTATAGTTGTAAAAAGTTTCTTTTTAATTAAAAAAAAACAAAAAAAATCACTCGATAATGAGATCAGGCTTAGTTGTAGAAAAAGTCATCACTTTGCGTTGTGGTTAGGGAAAGTCAAAAGAAGCAATATTTTTTAAATTTAATTTATGGTAATTAAATATGCAGTATTATTAATGAAATAATCCTGTAATAATTCTGCTTGTCCCTCTCTTTGTTAGTTTGCACTACCGTTATGCCCTGCCAATACCTCATAAATAATGAACTATTCTGTTTTCATCACGTGGAAAGAGGTGAAAAGACACTACTTGGTTTCAGTGAGAAAATGAAAGAAAGAAGGGAAGGTAGAAATGGAGAGAGAAAGAGAGAAAGAAAGAATCAGATCAAGCTGATCAGAACAGATACTTCACTTTGATCTTAGCCAAAAGGCTGAGAAGCTATGGTGACAAAAACATGCTGTTTTTCAGATGCAGAGTATTGAATGAGGCAATCACCAAAAATTCAGTTACCATAAATAACATGACATTGTCTGCTGAATTATTTTCAAATTATTATTGAGAGAAATGTTCGTAAGGCGGGGATTTGTCTAGAAAGAAAGTTCCGTCTTGATTGCATAGAAAAACAAGAGATGTATGCTACTTGGTTTCAGTGAGAAAAAGAAAGAAATTAAGATAAATCTTTAACAGCTGTTTCAGTGAAATGGGAAAAGTTGTTGATTGCAAATTTTTTTTTTTTTTTTTTTTTTTTTTTGACCCTTCAATTAACTTTTCTTAAAATAATGACCAGCATTCATATTTATGATTGTTATTGCAATATTTTGTTAAAGTTGTTAAGCTCAAATATTTAACGATGTAACAGGGGAATTTCTACAGATATTTTATAGTCATAGAATTGTCATGAGTTTATTCAATCATTAACTGAAGAGTTAAGATTCATCAGAAAATTCAAATAGGAAAACCGTGAAATTTTCACTGGGTCTTTCTAGTTTAATATTTTAGAGAGCAAAGACAAATGCGGTACTATGGATAAGTGTAATGTAGAAGTACATACACAGGAGATTGGGTTCCTTATTTTTTGCATCCTTGCCACTGAGAAATTTGTCTTCTGTGACTGTGACAATTTAGGTAGTCATGTTTGGCAGTAAGAGGTGAGTAGCCCGAGAGTGTGAGCTCCCCTAGTGTACTTGAAACATTGATACCATTTTCAGAAAGAAACAACAGGTCTAGTTTAGACTGGAGAAGAGGGTGTTCCACTTCTGGAAAGTTGGATTGTAGACCCCCATAACCCAGAAGGCATCTACTTCCTGCACCCTTAATGAAGGGACAATCGACACAGAAAAGAAAATACATACATGATGCTCTCAGTAGACATGTCACCCCTGCCCAGACATCAAAGCAACAGAACTCCTCCTTCAGTCCAAGACCTAAAGGCACTGAGACGAGCTCACTCATACACTTGAGGATTAAGAGATCAATTTGGGAGAAGTGGAGGTAACGAGGGTTGCTCAGGGATGCCCTCATTTAAATTAGTCTAGTAGATGGTTACAAAGGCGGGGGTCTGCAATGGGCAGGCTATCTGTTCAAGAGGAAAAAATAAAATTCAGGCTTACAAAGGAGAAACAAAGTTTGAATAAAAAAAATATCATTGATAATGAAATAAATTGGATGAGTTGCAAAATCATTAAAAATTCTAAATGAAGTGTTTCATGGTTTATACCCAAAAAGCATCATTTAAAAATGTCTTCTTTTTTTTATATATATATATATATATATATATATATATATATATATATATATATATATATATATATATATATATATACACACACACACACACACAGGATGTAAGCATACATAATGAAGGGGGCCCCCAAACTATTCCCAGGGCCTCAATCCAGCCCTGGGAACTATTAGTCAGCGTTATTGCCCATATGTGCCAGATATATAAGTTTGTAGGAGGCATGGTGAAGTAATGGATAGCGGCTCTGATTGAGGAATTGGAAAGCCAAGTTTGAATTCCCCTTGAATCCATTACATTCCCTTACATACTAATACCCTTGGGAAAGGTATGAATCCTCTTATTCTCTCCCCAGTTATGGGTAAATAGCAGAGCAGACCAGGTTCTATAACCTTAGTTGGCAACTGGTCTAAGAGAGGGACAACTTAGAATTCAAAACCTGATACTTCAGATTGGGGGTTGTGCAGTAGGCTAACAACCTACTCACTAAAAAAACTCCCTTGTTATAGAAACTGCAACGATATCTTGTGGTCCTATGTTCCTCAAAGAATTTCAAGGCATAATATATATATATATATATATATATATATATATATATATATATATAAAGTTTGTGAATGAAAAAGAGTAGGAAACTAAAAACTAGTTTCACAAGATTGATACTGATACTTGGAAGTTTATCCATTTAATAAGTACTGCTTTTCTCTTATTGAAATGTTAATGTTTTCATGGAATCTTTGGTTATTCATTGATTCCTTCATCTGTTAAAGAAAAACAAAAGTATAAGAATATCTCAGACATTTATAATGATGCTAAAACAAAGAATAAGACTATTCTGGATGTAAACACCAAGGCCATGCATGTAAATGCTGGAATCTTTTCGGTAAAGGGGAATATAGTGTGGAATCAAGAATTCATTTGTAGCCAGAGAAGAATTTAAATTGGTTTCACAAAGGGCAAAGATATGGTGACTCTTCAAACAGAAAAGATTCTATGCTGCAGAAGTTGGAACAGATACCACAAATATTGGAGAAAGAAAGGGTGGGGTTGTTTACTTGTATTTCTTTTCATTATGCTTTTCATGAGGTTTGTTTTGAGGAGAAAGAGAA
Organism: Acanthosepion esculentum; assembly: GCA_964036315.1. Lineage (NCBI taxonomy): Eukaryota > Metazoa > Mollusca > Cephalopoda > Sepiida > Sepiidae > Acanthosepion > Acanthosepion esculentum. The sequence goes on along the minus strand of OZ038509.1, from coordinate 41,530,491 downwards.
AAGGTCACCATAGTTATCACTATCTGTCGTCCATGGCAATACAAAATAGCCAGTGTGCGGCGGCTGAGAATAGAGCACAATGTGGCCTCGGGGTTGCCCACTGGAAATATGTGCAGGGACATCTACTTATGCATGACACGACACTGCACCTGATACTATACCCTGATATTATGCAACTGTTGATCAGAGCAGCCTCTCTAAGCGCGACTAAGGAGTTTGGGCTCCTAACGACTAGTCAGAGGCAACAGCCAACAAACTGCCAACCTGGTACCTTCATTATGAAAAGTCACAGCCACTAATTAGTCTGATCACCAAAAAGTCAAGACAGTTAAATCATTATGCTTCTGGTAGAAGAAAGAAAGAACCAGTAAAACATATATCCTGAACAGGGAACAAGGGATGATCCTCTACTTCCGTTCAGAAGACATGAAAGGAGTGTGGGCTGAATGATATTAACCTGTTTGCAGCACAGGGGGCCACCCAGTTTTATTGAGATGCCAACTCTATTGAGGTTGCCAAATAAAGCTATAGACCCCAATCAGGCCTGTGGGTGATAACAGCATGATTAATATTCTGGAAGAATGTAGGATATATCAATAATGATTTTAGGGTAAAGAATTATGACTAAACTTTGAAGAGTGATCATATTCATTTTTAATGTAATTCCTATGTCTAATTAAAAGAAAAGAAAAAAAAAATGTTGGTGGAGGGGGGGGGGCTGAAGTAAAAAGTTTAAAAATTTAAAGAAAAACAAAAGTATAAGAATATCTTAAAAGACATTTATGATGATGATGTTAAAACAAAGAATAAGTTGATCTTTGTTAGAAACAAAGAAAAGAGTACTGAATTGTTCTGTAATATCTGTCCTCATTTATGACAGTGAATGCTGGACAAACTCTTCACAGATGAAGAAGAGACTTGAAGCAACAGAAATATGATTCTACAGAAGGATGTTGAGAATGCCATGGACCGAACATGTGAACGACAACAATTTTAGATAAAATGGAAACAAAAAGGGAATTTATAATTAATATCAAAAAGAGAGTTAAAATTTCTATGACACATAATGAAGAAAGAGTGCTTGGAAAATTTGTTACTCCCAGGACATATCTATCCACTTCCCTTCTCCACATCCTTTCATTTTTCATTCCTATCTGCTCTCGCTCCGGATCTTTTGTGGGCCCCCTTGCCTTGATCAACCCACTGTCTTTTTCTTTCTCCACATCCCCTCCCTTGCCACTCCTATCTGCTCTTCCTCCAACCCTTCTTTAACCCCTTGCGTGATAGTGGCCTCTGGCCTTGCTTGGGGTGATATGATTAAAAAAAAACAAAAAAAAAAAAACATGTTCAGTAGTCTACTTTCCAATAGTTTGGTGCATGCCCTAACAGAAATTTTCATTATAGCTTCACAACCTGTTGAAGCTAGAAAGAGGTCGGTTATTTTTGCCCCCCCCCCTTCCTCTTGCCTGGTTGTCTTTCAAATTTTAGCCCTGGCCTGGGCTGCAGAATGCTGGATCCAAGTCTCGACAAATACTAGCAACCAAGCGACTTAAACATCCTATCGGCGACTCCATAAAGGCAAAAGAGGAAAACAACTCATAACCTGCCGAGTGAGCTTGAGTAAATGGATGGCAGAACATAGTTTAGAAGAGGTAGTAAAAAAAGACAAAATTTACTAAGCTACAAGGGCCAGGAAATTGTGGAGAGTTATGAATGCCAACATCCTGTATTGACATGGTACATAGAACAGCAACCTTGTGTAAATGAACAGCAAAACAAGGTTTAGGAGGGTCTATATTTCTGAGATGAGATATTGTAACTATTTACATTGTTCAGACTGTGGTCTTTATTTACATTGCCATAAATGTTCGGCTGTTATATGCTCCAGCCTTCTTCAGGTGATATGAATTGGAATTTTGAACTGAACTCTTTATTTAGTCCACAGGGGTAGATTGATACTGAGATATCCAAAGGCACAACAAGTGGATTTAGAAAATTCTACCTCCATGGACTAAATAATGGGTTCGGTTTGAAATTCCATCTATAGAGTGTCCCTAAAGTCTGGACACATAGGTAAAAATGCATATTTTCAAGAAATTAAATTTTCAACAAAATTAACAAATAAGATCTTCAGTATGATTTGTGATGTATATGCAGATGCGCTTTGCAAGATTCAAATGAATTCAATGCAATAGCACCACATTGCCACCAATTTTAGCGCATTCCCTCTTTATGCGTTCAATCAAGTGTGTTGCATCTGTGATTTTCATTGAGTACACCTTCCCCTTTTACATACCCCAGAAAATAAAATCAGTTCTTTCAGTTTTCAACAAAACTATGTTTAATCTGTGAAGGTAAAAAAAAAATAAGTTTATGAAATTTCCTATGTGTCTAGACTTTAGGGACAGCCTGTATTGTACTGACAGCCCAAAGTGAACGGCTTGCAGACATGGATTACTGACAATGATATAATAAAATTTAGACAAAGACAATCTAAGACCAGAAATACAAAAAGACAGTCAATAGATTGCAAGAATGGAAGGATGAAGATGTGCTGCTGCTCCTAGATTTTTTTCATGAAACCAAACCACCACATAGTTGGCCAACCTGTTGACATCCGTCCTCTCTATCTCCCTCTTGCTTCTTCAAAGAAACTATATAAACCTGATGTAATAACCCCACACTGATGTCAATTTTAGCGCATTTACTCTTTATGCATTCAATCAAGTGTGTTGCATCTGTGATTTTCATTGAGTACACCTTCTCCTTTAGCATACCCCAGGAAATAGTCAATTCTTTCTTCTTTTGACAAAACCATGTTTACTCTGTGGAGGTAAAAAAAAAAAAAAATATATAGTTCATGAGTTTTCCTAAGGGCTCCTTGCAATATTACCTGAAGTAATCCCATGTGTGCAACAGTCGATATGTTGTGAATATGGCAATAAAGATGAGGACAACTGTCTGAACATTGTCAATAGTGCAAAAAGATTTAGGAGATATAACAAAAAGACAAAATCTATTAAGAGCTACAAAAGACAGGAAATTATGAAGAGCCATGACTGCCAACATCCTGAAGGAGTGTGACACACAGAAGAAGAATGGAAGGGATATTGACATTTGAGAAGAGGGTTAATATTAGCTTATAAATTGGTGGATTTTTCATCATAAAACACTGTTGCATTTCCTGAAAAGTTCGATGTACTTGTTAGTGATTTTCAACCCTTTGAAATATTATTCTCTGGAAATTAATATAAACAAGTTTGAAGACTCTTGGTTCATAAGGATCTCAAATGATTCAACTGTCAGTTCATATAAAATCAATAAAAAAACGTGATATATAATACAGTACACCATTTAATTTTCAAGTACGTGATGTTCCATAACATTGCTACATTAATGATTTTGTTGAACAAACTGGTCAAGTAAATATGAATTGAAAAGTAAACCTCAGTACCACCATTCATCTGTCAGAGATCACAGAGGCTTATAACTGTTCATTTTTCTTCTGTCTATTCACGTACATATTTGAAGGTGTGGAAGAATTAACATTAATAATGAGTGGGAAGAGGAAAGAGTAATCAAGAGGACAGTAGATAGCGATTAACACTGATTTAAATTTTTGCAGATTAAAGTTGGCTGGAAAGCATGGCGCCAGAAGAGTTCCACTAGTGAGAAGTGCAAGAAAATAAACTGTCAGCATAGAAATTACAGCTACATCTAACCAGCTCAAGTGTAAATTGATGAAATCTTGATGCCAGTCTATTACTACACTTAAATTCAAAAAGCCTAGGTGACATAGTGAAGAGCTTATCCACACAATTACCATGAAAGTATTTATAAAAAAGACACAGGGTGGCAACCTTATGGCACTGAGAAAGTGACTGAAGCTGAAATGCCAGATCAGGACCAATAATATTGCCGATTCTTCTTTAAATTTTATTAAGGAGCTCAAGTTAAATAGGAGGGTTACCAGACTATATGTGGCAGTAATGGTAGGTTTATACGTATGTAAGATAGATTTTGGAGAGTAAATTTGTCTTGCATGACACAGGGAACCAACTTTCTTAGCAGCTAACCTAGCAATGGATTCAATAAATGAAAGAACTATTGACACTGAAATCTCTCTTTGTTACAAGGTCTGCTGGAAATTTAGGCTGACCAAGATGTAAATGTAAGTAGATTCACCAGTTTGTAGACTGAACTACTGGAATGCAACAGCTCGCTGATCAGCCGTTGTATTCTGGTATACTCGCATGTCTTTTAGTCTACCAACTTACATTTATATCTTGGTCAAGACTATGAACTTTTCAGCTAGTACTTGTATTTATTAGGCTTACTGTTGAAACTTGACTAATGCATGGAATAATAATGCAACACAAATGTACTTAGAACAAAATGTATTGAAACAAGAAAGTGTACACAATATTTACATATAGTCTTTTGTATATTCCTGGGAAGACCGTTCCTGGAGAATGTGTTGACTAAGTCGCAGTCGGGCAGAGTCTCTAGTTGGATCTCTTGATTCGCCTCTCCTGTCTTCCCGGTACCAACCATATTTATATCGTCGGTACTCCACTATGCAAATTAGGTGGATCCTACCACAACACTTACTTATAATTAAAATGAGAGAAATAGATTGCAAAATTGAGCACATTGGATGAATTGTGGTAAAAAAATTTGAAATTAATATTCGATACACACACAAGCCATTTGCAATCTTTTTTTTTTTTGACAGAATTTCTGAAAAAATATACATTGATTCTTTCAAATCCTCTCCTTCATTTTCGTTGTCTTCATCATAATATTTCCATTGCTGTAACCTCTGACCTTTCTTCTGTCTAAATTTCAGAAGCAATGTGTTCTTGTAATACATTGAGCCTTTCAGAACAGTTTCTTCCTCTTTCCCCGCCCTCCCCACCCATCGCATTTTGGTTTCTTTACAATGGCTGACCTTCTAACAGTATTGAACATAACCTTTTATTATATTCACTTGGGGTTTTGTGTCCATTCTTGATCCTGTGCAGATCTGTCACTATATATTTTAACACTGGTATTTTAAACGAGTACTTAAATTATTGGGGGTCTACAAAAAGGTTGTTTTATGGCCATATCACATTGAAACACAGGTTCCCATACAATCATCAAAGTTAAGCAACATCGAGCTTGGTCAGTACCTAGATGGGTATCCACTAAAGAATACCGGGGGATGTAAGCTTAGATGTGTGGGTGGTGTAATTGATAATCACTCAGAATTGTTTATTGGAAAGCTGAGTTTCAATTCTCGTTGGGTTCATTATATTCGCTTATGTGCAAATGCCTTTTGGAAAGGTATGATTTCACCTCTTTTCTTCCCTGCTATGGGTTAATTAGTAAGATATGTATCATTATTATCTCAAAAAAAAATAATCTTATAATCTAAAAATATTTTCTGGCTTTAAATAACCTGCAAAGCTGTAGAATCAAAATACTGATTAGCTACACAGGCATGTTTTAGATTTATTTACCTCCTCTGGAATGTAAATGTATAGAAACTACCATGTCTACAAAGTGAGTGATCCGTTTATATATTAATTGTATTATAGAATTAATCCCCCACTTTATATCCACATTATAATTTCTTGTTTATCATATTCTAATTACATATGAATCCAGCTCTTCTCCCGTTTCTATGGGTTAATCAGTAAGACTTGTATTACTAAAACATTATGTAAAAAAACAAGAAAAATTTTCACAATCTAAAAATGTTTTCTGACTTTAAATAACCTGCAAAGGGGTTGATAATCCGTAGAAAACGAATCAATCAATGAATCTACTGATTAAGCAGAAGAAATTAAAAGAAGAAATTAGTAAGACTTGTAAACCATTATTATCACCAAAATATATTATTAAAATCTAAAAATAGTTTCTGGCTTTAAATAACCCGCAAAGGGTTGATAATCCGTAGAAAACGAATCAGTCAATCAATCCCCTGATTAAGCAGAAGAAATTAAAAGAAGAAATTAGTAAAACTTGTAAACCATTATCATCACCAAAATATCTTAAAATCTAAAAATAGTTTCTGGCTTTAAATAACCTGCAAAGGGGTTGATAAGCCATAAAAAATGAATCGATCAATTAATCAAAAATGTATGATCATTGTTTTTCATTTTAACATGTTCTTTGCTTATATCCTTAACTAAGCTGAAAATTTGATAATATCCAAAAAATAAAAAAAATCATTTTCATTATATAGAAGCTGGTTTATTGTTAAACTGAATCCATGATTAAAATCATAATTCAATGGTGCATATGCCGGGTGTGTAACAGATATAGCGTGTTTGTTATATTTCCTTGCGTGCAAATACGCTTGGGAAAGCTATGAAGCTATCTCCTCCTCAAACTATAGGTTAAATAGTAAAACTTTGACTTGGTAAAGTCATTGTTATCCTCAAAAAAAAATTGTTAATTTGTTATTTGCTCACAATAAAGAATTATTCTTACAATTCAAAATATGTTTGTTTTAAATAACCCATAAAGGGTTGATAAACCATGAAAAACAATCAATCAATTCTGGTTTTGTTTACATGATCATATATAAAAAGGACATATATGCTTTTTTATGCTATTGTTAACCCAATACAAGGCCCAAGAGGCATTGTAAGGGCTCAAGGTAAGAGGAAGTATATGTAAGATAAATATTGGTTGATTGTAAACTTGAAGAGGCTAAAATTATAGTTGTCAGGGAGTCTGTTCCACAAAGCAACAGTATTTGGGAAGAAGCTATCTTAGTGAAAACTTCCTCTTTACCAAAGGGATAAGAGAATGAGGATGATTTGACACAGTGTATGTAGCATTAGGGCAGAGGTTGATTTTAAAATGGCGCTATTGCACTCAATCTGAAAGTTGGTGTCAGACATGGTAACTAGTGCCTCAAAATATTTTTTTCCAAATCATTACTGTTTTTTGAGGAAACAAGTTTAAAGATTAAGTTTCGGTTCAAAATTGTATAATTGCAATTTCATTCTGGTGATTAGCAAAAGCCTTATGGTATAGCCTTATAAAATTTATAATTTACTGCAGCTTTACAAATTGTCTATGGACAACATGCATGGCACAAGCACATTATTACTAAATCACTGTGTTATCAAATAAGAACTTAATTTACTTCAAAGAGAAATTATACTGAACAATTTTGTGATATTATGATGCAATATGTTATAAAGGGTGTTTCATTAAGACTGATCAAAGTAGTCAGTAAATAAATCAGTTATTGGTGAATATTTATTTCTCTATTGGGTCATGTTATTTAAGTCATGGCAATTATGTTTGAAAAATAATATCACCCAAATGTCCTCCAAATTTGAAAGAAAAAGAAAAAAATCATTAGATGCTTAAATTTAATTCACATTTAAAATCAGTCCAAGTTATTGGAACTCCCTTTATATAGAGTGCAGTAATTTTAGTGTGGTTTTCAATAATGAGTGCAAATTTTAAACATTTTGTCTTTTAATTTGTGTCCAGCAGTATTATGGTGTTATATATGCTTTTACCTATTTTTGCTTTTGTTAATTATTATCTAACAAATCTTATTCATTGAGTAACTTTTTTTGTAATCTTTTACAAATTTTTACACAGTTTTTACTTATCAAATACAGTAAAAAAAAATATTGTATATTTTGCTTGTGGCGATTCATAATTAAAATTCTGGTTTAAATATATTTTCCCTTGAATGTATCTAATACAAAAGATATCAACTTTATTTGTATTTATTCTTGGAATAGTAAAATTTTGAAGTCACTTTGTAAGCAAAAACCTGCAGAAATCAGGTATTTCTGTGCATTTTGCTTAGATGATATTTAAAACTAAATGCTCAAAATTGGTAAAGGCTATGGATTTAATTTTTGCTCTTCTGATTTTTAATACATAATATATTGATTAAGTATCAAAACTTCATAAAACACATTTTATTACACACTTGTGTTTTGGGCCAGCTTTTTCAACTTTTTTGTTTTGACCAATGTACAGGGTGAGGCAATAGTCACACACCGTAGGAGTTAATGGATATGTTGAAGAGGTCTTGTTGAATGGCCACCGAAGTCACCAGACCTCACAATTGTTTTCTCTGGGGTCATTTGAAATCAGTTGTTTATCAGACACGCCCAAGAAATCTTGAGGAACGTAAAGAAAGAATTAAATATGAATGCTGTAAAATGACTGGAAATTCTCTGTCATGTTAATGAATCATGCAGTCACAGAATTAAAATGTTTTTTGAAAAAGGAGGAGGACATTTTGAATAGCGCATATAACAAGTAAATAAACTACTAAATAAAATTTTAATGTGTAATTATACTTTTAATAAAAAGACTTTTGCCTAACCCTGCACTATTTGACTTTTCTTAAAATATCTTACATTTTGATAACTTCCTGGGAATGTTGAATCGGGATGAGTGGGTATGCTATTCTCATTCTTATATCTGCCATATCTACCGTCTTTTCTAGGGAATTTTCAAAAATTTCCTTATGGTGTCTCTCTATATATTGGTTGAACTCGGAACTTCCAGATAACTACCTGAGTTTTGCCACAACTTTTATCCATTAGGCAATCTACCATAGGATACTAAGAGATTTTTTGAGTTTTGAACGTAATCTTACGTCTTTCTTCGTAGCTTCTATAAAGTTCTGATATGCTTGCTTGACCTACTCAATCAATGGCTTGAGGGTACTGCTTTTTTTTTTTTTTTTTTTTCAAATATCTTATTTTCCAGTGTTGTTTTGTATCAATTATTTTCATGTTATTCCATACCCTCCTCCCTGGAGTCCTGGGCATGATGATAAACTGCATACAGTAGCAAGGCTTCTGAACATGAGATTAGGGGTTTTGAGGAGCGTGGAACAGCTTTTAATTGCTGTTGTTTCCAGGTCCACCTTGACAAGGGTGGTTAGGATGTGTTAGTTTCCATGCTATGGGCAAATAGTGAACCCCCAAACAAAACACTGTAAAAGTATTAAAAAAAATACATTTTTATAGTAAAAATACCAGCAATACATTTTTATATAAAAAAAATTAGCAGCAATACACATACAAATTTTAGTTGTTTCCTGTTTACGATTGGGTTTCCAGTTCCTTCTAAAATCTTTTCATTCTCTTTTACACCCTGTAGCTTCTCGTGTCTTAGTGGCATTATCACCTTGCTTGGAGTGAGTTGATTTAAAAAATAATATATATAGGTTGTTTTAAATAGCAAAACCTGGGAAAATGGTTTTAAAAAAAAAATGAGTATATCATATTAAAAAAAAAAAAATGTTTTCAAAAATTCAAACAGAAACAAATTTTAGATAAAATATGGTGCTTAATCACCAAATCTTTTCTCTTCTATTTACTTTGCTTATGCAGAAAATGACTAATGTGAAGCAGAGGAGTAACAGTAAAGTCAGTGGGCAGCTATTAAAAAAAAATCATACTTGCATATCTCAAGTTCAAATACAATTAATTAATGATGTTCATTTTGTTCTTTTCTCTCTGGCTTTCCACATTTTATTGACATATACGTAGTGATCAGAGTAACTGAAAAATAATTCCTACTTCGGATATTATAGGTTATATGAATATCTAGTATCTTGTCAAGTTATTCAACATAAACTTGGTGATTTCATTTTAATCCATTAAATGTGGCAATGGGGATTTAAATCAGTGCACTTCTATGGCTCAACTGACAGAGGTCCATGTCGGTCACACACACATTATATATATATATATATATATATATATATATATATATATATTCTGGGCATTTAGGCAGCAAATGTTCTTTAAGGCAGTTCGGCATTAAATGACCCATAAGGAGTTGATGTACCATTAGACAAATCATCAAGCTTTAAGGCAGATATTATTAAAGTTGATGTTAGACATGGTAACTAATGACTCAAAATATTTTTTCCAAATCATTACTGTTTTTTGAGGAAACAAGTTTATATATATATATATATATATATATATATATATATATATATATATATATATATATATATAATGTGTGAAAATTTCTCAAAGTTAACTTTTAGAGAAGACAATATTTATAAATAAATGACAATAAGAAAACAGTAACTGCTGACGCGTTTCGTCCAATGCGGACTTTTTCAAAGCAAGAAACACACACATATATATATATATATATATATATTTTGTGTAAATTAATTTTACTTTTGCAAATTACAAATAATCCTTCACAAACAAGGAGGAAATTTTGTCCGAAATTCCGTTGGAAATTGTCAGAAATTCATCTCGGAAGAAAAGTACAAGAAAAACAGTAATTTTTTTACTTAAGTCATCATCAGGGTAGGTACAGTCAATTGGCAAATTTCATGGAACTAGTTAGTGTTGTGACATAGGAAAGATGCAACATGTTATTTTTATTTTTTATACATTTGAGAATGTGGACTCTTAAATTATAATTGTTTTTATTTATAGATGGTTATTTTTGTTGTATAAGTATACTTCAAAGGTCATAAGTCTGTTTGTTTGTGTGTGTGTGTATATATATATATATATATATATATATATATATAAATATGATAATCCTTTTTTTTTATTGTGTTAGATGAAAATTCAATTCTGTCTATGCATCAAGGCATCAAATCAATATTCTTTCCACCAAGCACTTGCATCCCAAAAGTTAGTCTGAAATCATTATCAGTTTCATAACTTGTAGGCTAGCAGTTTCATATCTTGTAGGCTAGCAGTGGAAATGTCTTTTGCCTCTTATGATGTGACCATCTTGACAGTGGTTGTGAGATCTTCCAATCAGTCTGTTTCTTGTTTAATGGTGTCTTGCATTGTGTCATTTGTGATACTTTCTATACCATCTCATTTTTTAATGCTTGGTTTTTACACTGTAATTCTGCTATTAATATCCAAGATTCATAGGTGTACAGAAAGATTGAGAATGCCAATGACCGAAAAAGCCTGATCTTTGACTTAAAGTAGATGCTTTTGGATTTCCAGATGGTTCTTAGCTTTGGCAATGGCCATTGTTTGTGCTGCTCTTGAAATAAGTTCTGTTCTGAAGCCATCTTTGCTAGTAATCGAATAATGGTATTTGAATTAGTCTGAAAGGGTGATTAGAAATTTTTATCCTTCTTCAAAGTGCATTACATTCCAAATTGTACTCTTCCGAAAGGAGGAAGAGCCTCACTTTGATGCCAGAGCTGTGTGACTAAAAGAAAAACTTTTTTGATTATGCATCTTACCATGCTTTAAAATCGACTACAAAAGTGGAGTTCTCAAAGTAGATATTTTTAGGTTCTTACATTTTTACTTCCCCTCTAGCCATTTTGCATTAGCAATGCCTATTTTTATTCTGTCTATTTAAAGAAAAACGGGAATTAAAAGAAACAAACAATCTTTCACTAATTATTGTGAAAATTAGTTACAGAGCATTGAGAAAATGGAAATTGGGCTTCACTTGCCAAAATTAATGAGTTCAGGACTTTAAAAAAAATTGGTTGGCATGAACTGACCAATTATGAGTTAATGTTGACCAATTCTTGGACCAGCCAAGAAGCCAGCTTAAAATAAAATCTGTTGTTCGATCAGATTTGAAGAAATAATGTTGGTAGAGAC
>OZ038509.1:41506391-41513891 GCA_964036315.1 Acanthosepion esculentum | reverse complement strand
TGTGGGTTAAATAGTAGGAATTGTATCTGGAAAAAAATAATTATTCTTACAATCCAAAATATGTCAGCTTTAAATAACACATAAAGGGTTAGTAAACCGTAAAAAACAAACAAACAAATCTCCTCATCATAGTTGTTATGATCATAACATTTCAGCCATTTTACCCAACAGTCTTTTGTCCTGGGTTTGACGATAAACTACGTCCCACAGTAAGGCCTCTGGTTGGGAGGCTTTGAGGAGCGTGGAACCATCTGACCCAGGGTGGTAGTAACTGTTAGGGTCCTAGCTATGACAAATAATTAACCCCCTCACCAAACTGGTGTCAAAAAACTATGAAAGTATAAAAAATTGTATAGTAAAAATACCAGCAATACATTTTCATAGTAATAAAAATTACTCGCAATACATTTTCATAGTAATAAAAATTACTAGCAATACATTTTCATAGTAATAAAAATTACTAGCAATACATTTTCATAGTAATAAAAATTACTAGCAATACATTTTCATAGTAATAAAAATTACTAGCAATACATTTTTGCAAAAGAAATTACTAATGCTCCCAAGAAAATTAAATTTTGGCATTAAATGACCCATAAGGTTTTGATATGCCATAAAACAAACCCAACTGCTTTCTTCAGGTATACTGTAGGCCAAATGTTTGGGATAATCCCTCTAGATTTCAAAGAATTGGCCAAAAAGTTTTCATGCCTTTTTCAAAACTAATTTACTATCGAGAGCCTTTCTCTTTCTGATGGGTTTTATCATATATTTAATAATAAAATGAAACCATATGCACCTTGTTGGCAAATGGTTACCTTAAGCTAGCAGATTAAAAATTTCAAAACAACCCCTCTTTAAAAAAAAAAAAAATAACGGATTCCATGACCTAATGGTGTAAATATGTTCAGCATTGTAGCTTAATACGAGTTGAGTAAACCAAAGAAGGTAAGAAACTTCTGTGAACCATGTCCCTTCAGAACATTTTGTTCATGGTTCTCCACAATTTCTTGCCATTTGTAGCTCTAAGTAAATTTTGTCTTTTTACTATCACTCCTGAACCCTGTTGTGAGGAGGGACCCAAACTTTTAGCCTATACTGTATATTGAATAATCTTCTGGAAATTTTGAACCAAACCCTTTATTCAAATCCACTGGGGTGGGCTAGATTGTTCTTATTCCAACTGCCTTATTAGGGATACTGCTTTTGTGTTTCCTGATTAAATCGGAGGGTATGACTTTTTGGGGATTGAACTCAGGATCACCTGGTAAGTGGACTCTAAGCTAATGCCTTCTTCTTCTTCTTCTAAGCCATTGTCCCATACAAGAATCAGGTCATGGAAGTTTGGAGTTTTCTAATCAAAGTTTACCATTTTCAGTCATAAGTCAACCCCCAAAATGAATAAAGTGTGGTTGACTTGAGAATTGTTTTCATGTTTATTCACCTTAGTCCATGCCAACCCAAAACAGTCGTCTTGGCTGCCCAATACAAGGAGAAATGTTAATAATTAGTGGGGAGTTGGAATTTTTCTCAAAATGCAATAAGCAGGAAGGGGCTGTCATAATGAAAGGGGCTTTAGAAATTGTTTAAAGAATCAGAAACGCAAAATAAATAAGTAGTTATGGTAATATTAGTCATTTCCTTATAAGGAAACATTTGGCATTCATTGACTGAGTAGTCAAATCTTTCTCTCAAAGCAATTTTTTTAGGAAAATATTTTTTTTCAAGTCCACTGTTTCACTCTTTCCAGTATTGATGATAGTTTCCTTCCTGACTTTTTGTTTAAAGTAGTGTGGAATATCAAATGGAGGGCTCTTAATAAGCTAGCTTTGTCAGAAAATATCCTAAAAAAAAATTGTCTCCCTTCTTCTAGGCAGCCATTAGAGATAATTGAAGAAAAAAGAAAGAAAAAAAAAACAGTCAAAAAACTGTATTCAAGGGGCATGTAAAATTGACTTGTGAAACAGACTACATCATCTGCTTCCTGGTCTAGGATAGTAAGATGTTATATATATATATATATATATATATATATATATATATATATATATATCTACATACATACACACACACAGTGAAGAGTGGATGGACAGGTCTACCTAAGAAACTCTGTAGTCAGGATGCTGAAGATAATATCAATCAGCTAGAGTGAGAAATTATACTGCTAGTGTGTGTGTGTGTATATATATATATATATATAGAGAGAGAGAGAGAGAGATTGCCAAAAAAATGTATACACATTTCAGGAAAGGAAAAAATTGCATAAATATTGTAATATTAAATTTATTCAGTCATCAAAAGATTAATACAAGTCAAGTTACCTTTTAGACTCTACAATCACAAGAGATGCTCAAAATGGTTGTCTTTAGCTTCTAGATATTTATTAGTATCGTGAATTACTGCTTGGGTAACGTTGGCCAAAGTGTCTAGTGGGATTGCTGCACTTGAATTTTCAAATTCTTGTCTAAGGGCAGCAGCCAATGGTAGTCAGTTTTCTGCAATACACAACACCCTTTAGAGTCTCCCACAGTAAACAGTGTTATCACAATTTGATAAAACTATGAAAAACAAGTTTTTCCTTTCCCAAAGAGTGCATACATTTTTTGGCAAACTCTGTATATAAATGCCACCCTAAATGATATATATATATATATTTCATTAAAAATGACAGACAAGGTACTATGATTAAGCTTTTTATTCAATTTTTCTTGTGTTTGAACGAGTGCTTTCTTTTTGGAACAAAAAAGAAAGCACTCGTTCGAACACAAGAAAAATTGAATAAAAAAGCTTAATCATAGTACCTTGTCTGTCATTTTCAATGAAACATGCATAAATGAAGGATTGCTGCCTAAATACACAAAACATATATATGAGAGAGAGAATGAAGTGTATTTTGGCAGCAATAATTCTTTCAAACCAGTTTCATTAAATAATGTAGGCAAGTTCTGTCTATCAAAATCTTTATTAAATTTTTCAAATTCCTGTATTAGTTGTTTTATGTTATTGGTAAATTTGCCAAAGTTAATATTCATATGAACTTTGGCAAATTTACCAAGGACACACATGAAGACTGCTTAACCAGTGAAAAGCAAACACAAAAATGAAAAATACCAGAATTTTCTTTTTTTTCTCCTACGTATTTCATACCCTGATGAAGCTTTAATAAAAGCGAAACGTTGAATTTATAAACATTCTCCTGTTTGTTCCTTATCCTATCATTCTGTCAGATTTCAATCCATATTTGATCCCAGTACATTATATATATATATATATATATATATATATATATATATATATATATATATATATATATATAATGTAAATCATTCAAACGAAAAACAAATACTGAAGCTAATTATACGGCAAGAATCACTCTCGCAAACAATATTTAATAATAAAATACAATCAACTTCGAATCCGTTATTGAATGGTATGATCCTTGTTTATAAATTCCGGTTTTATCAGGTCTTATTTTTTCTACGAGCCGGGCTTTCAGTCGTTTCGAACGACCATCATCAGGTAGACATTTCAGTGTGTTTTTGTTAAATTCCGAGTAGTAATGCGACATCGAAAGATTGTGCAGTCCGAAAGAGTGTTTTTTTAGCAATGAGATATTTTTAAATGTAAGAATAATTTTGGAGCGTGCAGTCGTGACGCTGAGGTTGAAATTTTTTAAATTTGAAAATTGTGCGTTCTTGTACTGAAGAAAGGTGGCATGAACTAAATTGTTCAATAGTTACAGTAAATGTCACAGTATTATCAGGAATTCGCACTTAGGATCAAGTTATTTTAATATCAATTATGTAGTGCGTATTCAATTTATGTAACGTAAATCATTCAAACGAAAAACAATTTAACAAATTTAACAAAAACACACTGAAATGTCTACCTGATGATGGTCGTTCGAAACGACTGAAAGCCCGGCTCGTAGAAAAAATAAGACCTGATAAAACCGGAATTTATAAATTAACGGATTCAAAGTTGATTGTATTTTATTATCAAATATTGTTTGCGAGTGATTCTTGCCGTATAATTAGCTTCAGTATTTGTTTTTCGTTTGAATGAGTTACGTTACATAAATTGAATACGCACTACATAATTGAGATATATATATATATATATATATATATATATATATATATATATATATATATATATATATAGGATTAAAACTACAAATATAAAATTTGTCAATTAACTGATGATTTTATTTTCAGTATCTCAACTCTAGAGTTTCGTAGATGGATGCCCCAACAATCACTCCATCCACTTCACAGGAGATATCAGCAATCGACTGTTTATTTTCTTGTTTTTCTTTTATATTGAGTTAAGAAATAATTTCCGCACTTTTCATTGGTGCAAGATTGATTTTTCTTCTTCTTTCATTGTGTATGTTTCTTGGTCAAGATAAAATAAATAAACATATAAAATAAAAAATAAAATTAAATAAAATCAAGCAAAATAATTTAACACAAATAAATAAATAAACAAATAAACGACTTCCGGTAAAAATAACCGGCAAAATAGACTACCCACAATGCACCACTGACCCGTATATATAAATAGCCGAGAAAAATAACAGCACTAGTTGCCTGATGATTGCATCTAGCATGAAACAGATTCTCGCCTCTACGTGTTGACTTCTATGTTCTCTTTTATATTTACACACGCTCTATCTCTGATATTGAGCACTTTATCACATAAATATAGCACACTTTAAGACCATATTTCTTTATATATATATATATATATATATATATATATATATATATATATATATATACACATTTAAAGACATTTTTATATATATTATGTTTAACGTTCTTTTTATAGATACAAGTATTTAAGCAAATGCTCTGTTTTATAATAAACAGTATTAAATAACATTTACCGGCCTGAATGTCCGAGAAATTTTCATAGGACACAGGTTCGATTCCTGTCGGAAAGTGAAAATTTTCAACCACCTAACCATAATGGCCGACACAAGCTGTTTCCATAGCAACTAATGTTCCAATGAGACCACACTTATAAACACACGCTAACCAAAAGATAGCTTATTCCCAAATTCTCACTTGACAAGGAAGTGGGTCCAGGCACCTTAACTCTACATAACTTCAAAAATTATGTTAGGGGTCTCGGCTCTCGCTTTTGAAACATGAGAACTCTTATGTAGCGAAGGAATCATATTTTTAAAAACAAAAAATATTATAATATAAGCTCTACTTCTGTATGGAGCACTGTCTTTTTGAAAATAAAAGCAAAATACTAAGGAACACCGGATTATCTACCTAATGTGTTCTTTCCTATTTTTCTGCATACACATATATATAAAATAGGAAGAATAAAGTTGATCAAGAAAAACAGAAATTATTTATGCCTTAACCTAATTGCATTGTTTATATGGCTTTTTCTGTCATCATCTGAAGATTTTATTGTTTTTCTTTCTTTCCAGACGGTCAGTATGAAGCGTTGCTGGAAAAAAGGTTTGCCGAACTTCATGAACGGCTCCGATTTGCCGAATCCCTCAACAAGCAAAGAGAAAGTGACATTCACATCCTCCGCAGCCAGTTTACCTATCTTTTACAATCAGTTTTACACAACAATGCCACTAACAGGTAATAAGTCAAAATGCTTGTCATGGATGGAAGCACTTGGGTATTTCCAAAAACCTTTCTTCAACCTATATACACCTATTTCTCTGTTTCTTTCTCTCGTCCCAGGTTCAGTCAGGTATTTCATAAAAACTGGTTAATGTAAAAATAAATATCTTCTCAACAAATCAATAATATTAGAACAAAGGAAATATATATATATATATATATATATATATATATATATATATATATATATATATATATATATGTATATGTAAAAATTGAGTCCGCTATGAAATCACAATTCAATTCAGGTAATTAAAAAAAAAAAATTGTTTCTATAACATCGCATCTTTTCTCACCAAGATAATAGCTAAAGAAATAATATTAAAATAAATACTGGTTGAACATGTTCATTAAAATTTTTAATTAAATTCTATACTTACCATAACACCAAAAATCACAGGTTATATTTCTAATTATAAGTATTCACTATTTTCTTTGGTTATATTCTTCTATGTGCTGTATCCCTTCAGCACATTGGCAATCATGGCTCTCCACAATTTCCTGTCCTTTGTAGATCGCAATACATTGTCTTTTTGTCATTTCTCATAAATCTTGTTCAGCCATCCATTTATTCAACCTTGTTTTTCTTCTTCTATGGGTCATGTCCCTTCAGGACATTGGCGATCATGGCTCTCCACAATTTCCAGTCCTTCGTAGCTATTAATACATGTTGTTTCTTTGTTATTTCTCATAAATCTTGTTCCACCAGCCATTTACTCAAGTTTGTTTTTCTTCTTCTATGGGTCTTGTCCCTTCAGAACATTGGTGATCATGACTCTCCACAACTTCCTGTCCTTTGTAGATTGTAATAACTTTTGTCTTTTTGTTATTTCTCCTAAATCTTGTTCCGCCATCCATTTACTCCAGCTTGTTTTTCTTCTTCTATGGGCTGTTTTCCTTCAGGATTTAGGCAATTATAGCTTTCCATAATTTCCTGTCCTTTGTAGCTCTTAATAAATTTTGTTTTTTGTTTCCTCCCCTAAATCTTGTTTTGACCTGCCTTTTACTCGAGCTCATTTTTTTCCTTCTATGATCCCCAGGATGTTGGCATTCATGGCTCTCCACAATTTCCTGTCAAGCTCAATAAATTTTGTCTTTTTGTTATCTCTCCTAAACCTTCTTTTTCTACTATTCATTTATTCAAGACAGTCTTTGTTCTTCTCACTATAGTTAGAGAATTATTAATGCATTCCAAGTCACCTTCTTTTATGTGCCATGTTCCTTCAGGACGTTGGCGATCATGGCTCTCCACAATTTCCTTTATTTTTCTCACTATAATTTTCTATTATTTAATTTTCCAAAACAAATCACCATATTTACGTTTTATTTTAACATCTTTCTGTTCGGTAAGTATCATCGATTTGTTTATGGATATATATTTTAAAATTTTATTGTCTGTTAAAATTTTTCTAATTAATAATTGGTTAATGTCCTCACCTTTTGCATTTTGTTTTGTGTTGGGGTTTTTTCTTTAACATTCAAAACAGAATTTTTGATATACTGGAAAGTAACTATGAACAAAATGAAACAGATGTGTGTATTTGTGATTAACTTGTCTGGTTCAAGGCCACAGTAGAAAGAGGACACAAATTTCTAAATTAGCAAAATGATCTGATATGCAATATGATCTTTATACTGTAACTTGCATTATCTTCTCTCTCTCACTCTCGTGTGTGTGTGTGTATATAATATATATATATATATATATATATATATATATATATATATATATATATCTTGTTTCTGGATCCTCCAGCTCTCCTTTTGCCTCTCCCCTTCTGATATATATGATTTGCGTCACTTTGTTAATTTATATAAGCGGACATGAATAATGTTACAT
>OZ038509.1:41443891-41503891 GCA_964036315.1 Acanthosepion esculentum | reverse complement strand
TTCAAAAATAGGATTTGAGGCGTCTTTTGGCCGACACTTCCTCAGAAACAGAATTGTCGGCAATATAAAACAAAGATGCTGATAAGAAAAATTCTTAACAACTGATACTAAGAAATCAGTTACCCAATGGCTATTAAGGGGAGAGAAAAAAAAAATATTACTAAATATGTTCCTATTCAGGCAGTAGTTTCCCCAAATAGGGCCAACCTATATTTCATTCATCTCCCATTATCTACACAGGGCAGGACATTGCATGTTAATGATAATAGACTCCAAGATGTCTAAATGGAGCCTCGTCCTATATATATATATATATATATATATATATATATTAAACAATAAACGGACGTGGCAATAATGATAGTCTGTTTTTGCTTCCAGCATCTCGTATGCACAAGTTTGTTGTTGCTTGGAAATCTTCCATGCAAACAAAAACAGACTATCATTATTGCCATGTCCATGTATTGTTTAATATATTGTAATGTTATTGTCATCTTTGATGATGGCTTATGTAAGTTGAAAACTTAGGATTAAAAAAAACATGTATCGATATGGTGTTTTTCTTTCATCTTTCAGTGATAATTTTGTTAAGCTTATCAGACAATATGGAAGAAATTTACTTAAAATAAATAGACAAAACTTACCTAAATACACACTATATATATATATATATATATATATATAGCGAGAGAGAGAGAGACAAGATGATCCAGCTATAGGCTCACTACTCTCCCCACCATGATTTTCATGGGGGGAGAAAGTAGTGAGCCTCTAATAAATATTATTAATGTTGTTCTTCATGAATTTATACATAACTAGGTTCTATTTTTATATAATAGGCAGGTAATGCCAGCTAGCCTTGTAAGTAGTGTACTATATAACAGACTTGAGTGTGATGTGTATGTTTAAGGGAGTGCTGAAAAGTTCTTGGAGCCACAAAATGCTGACGTTTGTTCAGGTTTTGGGAAGAGGGTCCAGCTAGTAAATTTTCAGCACACCTTCATATACACAGAGTAAGCTGCTTAACGTAATTATGGATATTAATAGCAAGTGGTTATTTTTATCAAAATTCTCTGCATTGTAGATAGACTCTTTCATTTATTTTTCTCTTTGCTGAGGTAATTATTGGATTATATTTGAAGACGAAGACTCGCATGTGATTGTTATACTTATCATTTAATTGTTGCCTTTTGAAATCCAATATTATCATATTTTTTTTTTTAAATATATTAAAATATATTAAGTACTACTTGACAATACTAACTTGATTGGAATTGCCCCGAGGTGGA
This sequence comes from Acanthosepion esculentum, assembly GCA_964036315.1. NCBI lineage: Eukaryota > Metazoa > Mollusca > Cephalopoda > Sepiida > Sepiidae > Acanthosepion > Acanthosepion esculentum. The sequence goes on along the minus strand of OZ038509.1, from coordinate 41,502,602 downwards.
ACGAATGTTCACAAAAAAGAAAATTGACTAATCTGTTTTACTTTCATGTAACTTCTTTTTTCTAAAAAAATTATGAAAATAATTAAACTAAAAACTAAGTTAAATTTTAAATTAAAAATTTAAAAGAAATCCTCCTTCATCAATTTAACTAACATTACATAATTTTTATTTTATTTTCATATTATTATTATTCTTTTTTTTTTTTTCATTTTTTTTTTTTTTTTACCAAAAAAATCATGAGCAGAAAATGTCATGAAGGACAGGACCTGGTAGAAAAAGTATTTATACAACCAGATTTCAAAGAAAATAATAAGAATAATAATTTTCTTTTCAGTTTTTTTTTTCTTCCGAAAATGATTAGTGGAAAATGTCATGAAACGGTTTCTGTCTCTGGTTGGAATGTGGAAGGAAATATATATATATATATATATATATATATACATACACAACAGAAATCAAAGGAAATAATAATAAAAAAAAAATTACTAATAATAATAGTAATAAAAAATTACTAATAATGATAATAAATGAAAATAATTAATAAAAAAAAAATATTAACATGAATAATAATAATAATTAATAATAAGTAACATGGATAATAACAATATTTAATACAGTGTAACCCGGATATAAGAAAGTTGTCGGGACCGGAGAAGAAGTCTCTTATATCCGGGTTTGGTCTATTATATATACATTAACACAGGCTCTAATTTGGGACCAGAGAAAATCTCTCTTGTATCCGGGTTACACTGTATTAAATAACATGGATAATAACAATATTTGATATTAAATAACATGGATGATAATAATATTTAATAAAAAATAACATTATTATTAATAATAATAATTAATAATAAGGATAAATAACAAATAAATTGCACAACCCTGAATGGTTTTGTTACAGTTTCTGAGAGAGAGCACATAATCTGGCATGATAAGGCTGGTGCTTTGGGACCCTTGTTTACAATGACTGGTTACTTTGGGCTAGCATAACTATCGACAACTTCCAAATAATTTCATCTGCTCATTTTCACTCACAAGTCTTTTGTTAACATAGGCATGGTTTACAGGTACCTTCAAATGCTGCTGTACATTGGGATCATCTCCCAAGGCTGTTAGCAAGATCATTCCTATGACAAATATGATATGGTGAGATTTGAACCTGTGTCTCATAGTCAGAACACTATTGTACTAACCACTTAGCTACACAGCCCATGTTACAAACCCATATTCAAACATTGAGAAACAAAATCTTGTTGTTTTGGTTTAGGTTCAGCAAACTTGGACAAATATGCCTGCAAAAAGATGTAGTGTCAAAAGGACTGTTTTTTTCCCATGACCCTACTATTATTTTAACTACCTTCACTCCTCGGCAATGTTTGTTTTAAAAAGTGATGATTAGAATTGGAATAAAACTTAAACATATGATGAAAGTGAATTTAGACATTTTTTTTTTGTTCTTGAGAATTGACAACCAAAATAATAATTTATCAGATTGTTTATTTACACTATTATTTATTGGAATGGTTGGCAAAACTTTGGCTAATTGCCAATTGATAAAAATGGTAAATTATATGGATTTCATTATTAGCTTCAGTAAAAATTGAGATGGAAAAATGTTTAGTAGAGATCCCCATCTACCTTATTGCTGAAAAGATGTTTGATGATGAGAGTTAACTAAGCTTCATGGGTCATTGGCCAAACATCAGTTTCCAGAATATTTTTCCACTAACAATCGGTTTCCAGAATACTTTTTTCCACTAACATCTGTTTCCAGAATACTTTTTTCCACTAACATCTGTTTCCAGAATACTTTTTTCCACTATCATCTGTTTCCAGAATACTTTTTTCCACTATCATCTGTTTCCAGAATACTTTTTTCCACTAACTTCCGTTTCCAGAATACTTTTTTTTTTCACTAACAATCGGTTTCCAGAATACTTTTTTTTTTCACTAACAATCGGTTTCCAGAATACTTTTTTTTCACTAACAATCGGTTTCCAGAATACATTTTTCCCCACTAACAATCGGTTTCCAGAATACATTTTTTCCCACTAACAAGCGTTTTCCAGAATATTTTTTTTCCACTAACAATCGGTTTCCAGAATACTTTTTTTTCCACTAAAACAATCGGTTTCCAGAATACTTTTTTCCACTAACATCTGTTTCCAGAATACGTTTTTCTACTAACAATCGGTTTCCAGAATACTTTTTTTTCACTAACAATCGGTTTCCAGAATACTTTCTTCGCTAACATTGGTTTCTTGAATACGTTTTACCCTAACATCTATTTTTTCATCTGAAAATAGTGTGAAAAATCTTTCCTATTGTGTAAAAGGAAAATATCTTATATATTCCTGTATTATTGCATTTAACATTATTTTTCCTGTGTGATGGTGAGTATCCCTGCTAGTGTGTAAAAGGGCCAGGAAGTAAATAAAATGGCAGGCTTGTGTGATTTAACAATTAGCATTGTAGCAAGGGTTGCTTCTTGGAACTCGGTTATGACATTAGAAAAACAGGTTTTTAAATAGATCATATCTCCATTTACCGCCATTTGGTGGTGGGTGATGTGTGGGGAGGATGGGGTCAGTATAAACCAATAATAGTAATTTAAAAATTCCTTCTTTTCTGTCAGATACAACAAAACAGGTACAAATGCATCTGAAACATCATCATCATCATCAACAACAACAACAATATTGCAGCCAAGGGTTACAGGTTTGATATCTAACAGGTTTGTGTCCTACACATGCACTGTTCCTCACTTTAAATCGCTAGGGATAGATTGCTTTGTTTGATATATTGTGTATTTGGCAGCAATCCTTCTTTTATACAAGTTTCATTAAAGATGACTGACAAGGTACTGCGATGAGGCATTTTATCCAATTTTTCTTGCATTCAAACAAGTATTTTCTTTTCTGGGTATAAAGTGTGTTAAAACTGTCCGAATGCTCTGTATGTCTGAGCACTTTCAGCTCTTCTGTTAGCCTTTATCAAGGACTTTTAAAAAAAATTTTAACTGAATTTCTAGACTTTTATATATGTGCATCTCATAGTTGATATTACTGAGTGTTGGATTTTTCTTTTTTATTATTAATGCTCCCTTTATTTTTTTTTCTCGATTATAGTCATATTTTCTACAAGTATGTTGGAGACGAATTTTGGTAAGAAGCCTCCATGTGTATGTCCGCTATAATTATTCAGGAATTTGGTTTGATCAGGAACATAGTTCCTTAAAGGACATGTAAAGTCATAAAAATATTTTATTAATGGAATAGACAAAAGAACTCGGGCATACAAAACATTCGGACAGTTTTTACACACTTTACATCCACAGGAAAGAAAACATTTATGCAAACACAAAAAAAATTGAATAAAAAGCTTAATTGCAGTACCTTGCCTTTTAATGAAACTTATATGGCTAATTTCATATGAACCTAACCAATGGTACTTGCAGTTAATCTATTCTGAATCGTAAAATAAAAGATGCAATAAAATTAAGAATTATTGAATTAGAAAAGCTTTTAATTGCTTTTATGAATAAAATATATTAGGATATTATTTTCTTAAGAAAAATTTTTTTTCAATGAATAACGAATTTTTACAAGAATCGTTTTCATTTTTTTAAATTTGTAATTATAATAGTTTATAAAACTTTAAATCTTAAAATTCTGGATTAATTTATAGCAGTTAGGTGATATTTATATTAAATAAAAACTATTTACTAATTATAAATTGAAAAGCTTACTACAATTCAGTGACAGCCCCACCCAATATTTTACAAAGAATTTTGGTTTTTTGTGGTTGTATAAATGTGTCCTGATTTTTGTAAATACAGACATCTATACATCACATTATCAGAAAATAAGAGTGGTAACGCTAGTAAATTTAAAATTTACTGGTCATTTTTACTTTGTGCCAACCAAAATTTGTCAGATTTTAGCAATTTCAACAAAAAAAAAAAAAATTCAAATCATTCCAATTAATTTAAATTCAGTTTGAAATACAACAAAGTATATTTCTTTCTGAGAACTGCTACTTTGTGGAACAGACTCTCGAGAGGACACTTTCCTAATCACTACAATTTTAATCACTTCAAGTCTAAGGTTAATCATTATCTATCCTACATATCCTCATAATCTGCACTTACTTCCTCCTCTCATGTCCATGCAATAACCTTACTCACTAAACCTCTATTTGGCCCTTGTATTGAGTGAGCACTTAGTAAAAACAAAAATGTAATTCTTGATTTTCAGCTTGCCATGGAACAATGGTTAGCAGGCTAACCAGCAGATCTTTACTAGTCATGACTTTGATGCATGCCTGGTGATCGATACCTGTGACCTTGTACCTGACTAAATTTAGTAAAAATCAATACAATACGTCATCAGTTATTTGGACATCTTAGAGCAAGTGGTTGAAAAGTATGTTCTAAAAATACCTAAATTATTGAAAAAGATTGAAGAAAAAACTAATTTTCTAAAATAAAATTATCATTTATCATCAAATAACATTTTCAAAAGCTTTAAGGTTTTGTCCAGTTTATTTTTTGTGAAAAAATTTGTCACTTTTTGTCTTTTTTGAGTCTGTTTCTATTTCAAAGTGTAAAAATCACAGTGTAAAAATCACAAAGTGTGACAAAACAAGAGAATCCACATGTTGATAAATAAAACCCCAGCATTAGCTGTCTCGTCAATCAGGAAATGTTACCATTAATGTTACATTTTGTTATTTGGCAATCGCCAAGCTATGATAATTCAAATCTGTCTTCTTTTTTTCTTTTTTTTTTAATGAAAACAATGAGGAAATTTAACAAGAATTAATTGAACTGATATTTTTTTCTTTTGATTATTTCACTCCAAACAAGACAATAAGGCCAGTAAGAAGCAAACGATTACTGAGTGTGAGAGAATATGAAAAACCTAAAACTATTAAGGAGAGAGAAAAATAAAAGAACAGGTATTTGTTCTCTCCCCTAAATAGTTTTTTTTTTTTTTTTTTTTTCTCATATTCTCTCAAAAAATTATCATGAAAGTATTAGTAGAAAAGGCACAGGGAAGCCACATTACAACAGTGTAAAAGTGACTGAAACTGAGAGGCTGGATAACATGCAGGTAAATAATGTACCCAAGTTAAAATTAGCATTGGTCTTCAGGGTGCTGCAGTTTTTGTTTTCTGCATACATATATACATACACACACACACACACACACACACACACACACACACACACACACACATATATATGAATTTAAATTTCAGATGAACATGGCAATTTTGTTCTTGAAAATGATGAATATTTGTCTTGAAGTAAACAACACTCTGATGATGACACTGTGCTGATGTTGAAAGTACTCGGAATTAAATATATATCAACACACCAATTTTTCTCTCTTCCTTTAATGACAACAAAAAAGCTTGTCTGTGAATATGAAAGGACCCAACTGAAAATAAGTAGATAAAATTTGTCTAAATAAATTATTCAATGAAACATATCTCTCTCTCCCTATATATATATATATATATATATATATATATATATATATAATATTATAATAATATTTTTAGTTTTTAAAAATATGATTCCTTCGCTACATAAGAGTTCTCATGTTTCAAAAGCGAGAGCCGAGACCCCTAACATAATTTTTGAAGTTATGTAGAGTTAAGGTGTCTGGACCCGCTTCCTTGTCAACATGAGAACTCTTATGTAGCGAAGGAATCATATTTTTAAAAACTAAAAATATTATTATAATATAAGCTCTACTTCTGTATGGAGCACTGTCTTTTTGAAAATAAAGCTAAATACTAAGGAACACCGGATTATCTACCTAGCGTGTTCTTTCCTATTTTTCTGCACACCTGCATGCATACATACATACATACATACATACATATACATACATATATATATATATATATATATATATATATATATATATATATATATATAACCTGAAGACAAATGGATTTTGCGCCTCAAAGCACTTCATCCAGATGGGCTAAACCACAAATTTAACAACATAGGTAGAATTAATATATAACCCCATAAATCAATCCCTATACACATTTCTCATACACACAAGATAGACATGCTTGTGATGGTGTTGATGTCTCACAATTATACACACACCTATACTAATATGTACACTTACATTATACACAGTCCCAAAGAACTAAATGATAACATACACTTAACGCAAACACATCCCCTTCCCAACAACCAATAAAACTGTCAAAATGACCAAGGGAATTCTGATCTCCCCCCCCCCCCGGTCTCTATCTTACATGCTGGCCGAAACTAGTCAAGGAACCTAATTGAAATAATAAAACAAACCCATTGTGTCTGAAAATTTTAATTTTTTAATAATTTTTATTGTTCAAAACATATGTATACACAGGCACGATAAGATGAAGAACAAATAAGAAACCTTTATCAGTCTGACGTTTCACTGTTAAAGCTTTGTCAGAGACCGAGATATGGGGAAAAAACAAGAAACAAACGTACACTCTCCCTCTCTCTCTCTCTCTTGCTTAAAGTCTTACATATTTCTTTCTATCCTTTTCTTCCTACTCTCTTTGATTTCTGTTAATTTTCTCCTTTTTTGTCCCTCATTTATTTTCTTATCCTGCCCTGTTTGGCTTCTTTTTTTTTTTCCTTTTTCCAAATCTATTTATCCTGCTTTTATTAACTCTCTCTCTCGCCAGCCTCCATCTCTCCCTGCTTTTCCTCTACCTCTCTTTTACATAATTTATTTCCTCTCCTTTTCGCTTATAGACCCAGTGAACCCACTTTTTTTCATTCCTTTAAAAATAGAAAAAAAAAGTTGTACAATTTCCCCATACATTCCATTTTATAATTCTCTTCGAAACATCATTTCCGTAAGTAAGTTCGATAATTTGCCTGGCGTATTTTAAACTATCAAATCTTGAAAAAAAATATTGATTCTCCATCCATCATCAGCTGTTGAGAGAAAAGTTGATTTTTTATTGTTTTTTTTGTTTTTTTATTGATTTGTTTTTTATGGCTTATCAACCCTTTGCAGGTTATTTAAAGCCAGTAAATATTTTTAGATTGTAAGAAATTTCTGGAGAAAATAATGATTTTTAGTGATACAAGCTTTTCCAAGGGTATTTGTGTATACATGGATATAACAAACCCAACTGAAATTAAAACTCGGCTTTCTGATTAAAAATTCTGAGCCATTATCCATTACATCATCTGCACATCTAAGCTTACAGCACCATCTAGGTACTGACTATGCTCAACATTGCTTAACTTTGGTAATCATATGGAACTGATCTTTCAATATCATTGACCATAAACCCCCCATTCTAGTAGAATGGCATCATGGTTTTCAACTTTCTCAGAAGGTAGAAATTGTCCTATCAAGAATCAGAAAAAGATACACCTATATCATTCACTGACTTCTCCAAAAAAAAATGAATGTCCTCCTGAATGCACAGCATTTCAGGAGCTTATACCATAAAACATATTCTAACCAATCAATTATAACTGAGTAGTGAGTTTGATCCTGACTGGGTGCTCCATACTTTCGCCCTTGTGCCACATTTCCTTCCTGGAAAGTGTTTCAACAGAGGATGAAAAAAATGAAACTCTGAGATCTGAACATACATTGGAGTAGCAAAAGAAGCATTCCAAAAGTTAAGCAAGGTGCTGAGAAACGGAAAATTCTCAATAGAAACAAAATAAATGCTGGGTTGATATGTGATATTCATCCGCTTATATGACAGTTATCCACTATACCACCTGCACAGCCAAGCTCACAACACCTAGTATTCCCAAGCAGTCACCCATCTAGATACGGACCAGGTTCAATATTGCTTAACTCTGGTGATCATACAGGAACTGGTGTTTCAACATTATATGGTTGTAAGCCAGAAGAGTTGAACTTTGGGAACTTGAAAACATAGAATTACAAATGTTTTTCTTTTTAATTATATTAAAACTATTCTCATCTTCAATGTCTGGGCCATTTTCAGGTTGAATTTTGACTTTTGTCCCATCTCTTTTTTTTTTTTTTTTTTTTAATCACTCTCACATAATTTATTTAGTAGCAATATTGTGTTTGTATTGTTGCCTTCTTGTGAAAGCAAATCTGATTACAAAGATAAATATAGTCCGTAGAATATTGAATATTAATACACAACTCTTTCTAAAATATAGGACAGGAATTGTACATCTTGTCACACTTACACATCCTCTGCGTCATACTCACTCTATTTCCTGATCACTCACTCATATTAAAATTGGTTTGGGCACCTTGACTTTTTGTAATGATTAGCAAGCTTGTCTCACTCTATCAATTATGAGTGAGTAGTGAGTTCAGTCCTCAATGGGATTTCCACACTTTCAAACTTGTACATCTAAGCTACACTTGGAAAATCATTTTCGGCACTTTGATGTGATATTATAAGCAAGCTTGTCTCACTCTATCAATTATGAGTGAGTAGTGAGTTCAGTCCTCAATGGGATTTCCACACTTTCAGACTTGTACATCTAAGCTACACTTGGAAAATCATTTTCGACACTTTGATGTGATATTATAAGCAAGCTTGTCTCACTCTATCAATTATGAGTGAGTAGTGAGTTCAGTCCTCAATGGGATTTCCACACTTTCGGACTTGTACATCTAAGCTACACTTGGAAAATCATTTTCGGCACTTTGATGTGATATTATAAGCAAGTTTGTCTCACTCTATCAATTATGAGTGAGTAGTGAATTCAGTCCTCAATGGGATTTCCACACTTTCAGACTTGTACATCTAAGCTACACTTGGAAAATCATTTTCGGCACTTTGATGTGATATTATAAGCAAGCTTGTCTCACTCTATCAATTATGAGTGAGTAGTGAATTCAGTCCTCAATGGGATTTCCACACTTTCAGACTTGTACATCTAAGCTACACTTGGAAAATCATTTTCGACACTTTGATGTGATATTATAAGCAAGCTTTTCTCAGTCTATCAATTATGAGTGAGTAGTGAGTTTGATCCTCACTGGGTTCTCCATACTTTTGCCCTTGTGCCACATCTAAGCTATGCTTAGTAAATAGCCATATTAAAATTTTGTTATTTAAATATATTTTGTCTTTATAAGAAAAAAAGTCTCCAATTGTAGAATTGCATTTTTTTTTTCTTTAACAAATAAAATTAAATAATTCAAAAATATTTTTTTTACAAATTATTACACTCATTTTAAAAAATATTTTTGTTGTTGCCACATTTCAGTGAATCCATTCTATAGCCTTCTTCAGGTTTCTTCTATGCTCTATGTCCTTTCAGGATATATGCCATTGCATGTCTCTCCACAATATCCTGTCCTTTGTAGCTTTTAATAAATTTTGTCTTTTTATTAATTCTCCTAAGCCTTGCTCCACCATCATTTTACTCAAGCTTTCTAGGTATTGTTTTCCAAAATCCTTCTTGCCTTCATTCTCTCTTGTGAGTGTGTGTATATATATATATATATATATATATATATATAAGCTCCTGAAAGAATTAATTTCGGTTGAGCCCTCTGGGGAAGGAAGTGTGGGTTTGTAAACAGTGACTATTAAAGCTGATATAGCGTGACTCTTCGGCAAAAGCGAATTGAGTCCTGTCGGTCACTGTGTGTTTATCTAAAAATAAATACGCTAAAATTCACCTTCATCCCTGCCATGTGCCGACGGTTTAAACTATGGGTTATTTAATGCCAGATCCAGTATTTACTAGATATATCAAAAACGTATAGCTTGCAACATCATTGTTTCAAAAAACGTATAGTTGGCAACATCATTGTTTCAAAAACGCATAGTTAGCAATACCACCACTTCAAATATGCAGATGTAGTTTGTCGTCATACCCAGGACGCGGATGTAGTTTGTCGTCATACCCAGGACGCGGATGTAGTTTGTCGTCATACCAAGGACGTGGGAAAGACCTGGAAGTTCACTATTTGCTCATAGCTGGGAGCCCAACAGGTGCTACCACCCCGGGTCTGGGTGGACCTGGGAACACCAGCAATTAAGAGGTGGTTCCACGCTTCCTCAAAACCTCCTGATCAGAGGCCTTGCTGTTGGATGCAGTTTAACGTCGTACCCAGGACGAGAAGAGTGAAGGAACAAAACAACGAAATAAAAAAAAAATGAGAGAAATTCATTGCCCTCTGAAAACTAAACTCTAGGAACATAAGAAAGCTATATCTGGAGGGGAAGTAAACCAGTCTGATCTGGCAGGGGGTGTGTTTGAAAGAAGAAAGGATTATAATATTCTATCTAGGATGACGTTTAAGTAATAGATAGGGAGTGTCACGGGCATACAATGAAAATAAAAGTAGTCAAATGTAAGGCTAGTGTGATCTTCAAGAAGTTATGTATGAACAAAAAAGAATTGGAGAGCAGCTCCATGTAGATGAATTACCTGTGTTACTAGCATTGCTGAGAAAGAGTTGGTCCGATCAGTACATTTTTCAATATTTCTTTTCTCTTTATTATTTTCTGGTTTGAAATATCAAAAACAGAAGAGAGAACCTCTTCTGTTTTTTTTTTCTGTACAAATTTGACACCAAAAATCTATGGATCATTTGAAATGTTTTTGTAAAAACAAAACAAAAAAAAATTAGATGAATGGTTCAAACAACTCTTTGAATGATAATTTTTCTCAAGAGTGTAGAGGATATCTTTTACAAATTAAATGTTAAATCTCCGTATTAGTTTTACAGTCAGTGTGTTATTTCTATTTAAAAAATTCTTTTTCTTATTTTTTCTTTTCCTTTTCCTTTATTTATGGCTTTAAATGAGAATAACATTTTTTTTCCGTTTCAGATCATCGATAGCAGAGAGGTTTCCAAATGATCTCCAGTCAGCTCTTGTCAATTTCACAGATCTATATGGTCAGTCTTCAATTCATCTACCAAGCCTGTTCACCTACCTGCCACACCTGTCACGAAATCCAAATGGTATGAAACCTGCCTATAAGCTCTCGCGTAACAGATTTGGAGGTGAGTTCATGCCTTTCTTCTGACGTTTTTTTTTTTTAATTTTTTGTCAGTCTCTTTCCCTGCAGATTACTTTTTTCGCCCTCTTTTTCTTTCAGACTTCTCTTTTTGCACCATCTTTTTCTTAGACTTCTCTTTTCGCCCACCCTTCCTCTCCGGCTTCTCTTTTCGCCCACCCTTCCTCTCCGGCTTCTCTTTTCGCCCACCCTTTCTCTCCGGCTCCTCTTTTCGCCCACCCTTTCTCTCCGGCTCCTCTTTTCACCCACCCTTTCTCTCCGGCTCCTCTTTTCGCCCACCCTTTCTCTCCGGCTCCTCTTTTCGCCCACCCTTCCTCTCCGGCTCCTCTTTTCGCCCACCCTTCCTCTCCGGCTCCTTTTTTCGCCCACCCTTCCTCTCAGACTTGTTTAGCTGATAAGTTAAGAGTAGATAGCTTTGCGTATCATCCAGTTCAAACTCCTTCCTGATCTTTTGTTTTCATTACAATATTATTAAAAAGAAACTCCGAGATTATCAAGCATTATAACAATACTGAATTATAAATAAATTAATAAGAGGTATAGCATCCTGGGTATAATAATACACTACGTCCGGCAGCAAGGTCTCTGATTGGGAGATTGAAGGTTTTGAGGAGTGTGAAACCACCTCTTAATTGCTGTTGTTCCAAAGTCCACTCTGACTTGGGGTGGTAGCACCTGTTAGTGTACCAACCATGGGCAAATAGTGAACCCCCATACAAAAGTCAACAGTACATTTTTTATTATAAAATGACCAATAATAAACGTTTTATAGTAAATATAGTACAATACTAAAAAATATATAGAAATACATTTTTATAGTAAAATTACCAACAATATGTTTCTTGACATACAAACTATATATCTAAAAAAAACATACCTTTACCCTGAAAGTATAAAATAAGGTAGAAAATATCTGTAGTTGAAAGCATAAAATTACATTCAAAATATTTAGATTTCGGTATTATATAACCAATGGAAATTGATATGACACTAAACAAAATCGGACAGCCAACATGAAAGAACTCTTTCATGACATTAATCCATATAATAGCTACAATTTCTTAAAGAAATCAAACTATATTTCAACAAAACTACAACATAAAACATACATATCACCACCTTTAGTAATTATGTCAACACAAACCTGTATATGCACAAAATCTGAGTATCATCTACCATGTATTCAATTGTGAAAGCAGAATAATGTATATCATTTTTATTACTGAGAAGCTCTCCAGAAAATTAAATTTTGGCATTAAATGACCCTTAAGGAGTTCATATGTCATTAAACAAACAAAACAATGACAATATAATTGAGACACTTTGTTAAAAGGAAGTTTCATCATTTAATATGGACTTGGTTTACCTTTGACATCAATTAAAGCCAAATATGTTGAGGAATTGACTTGTACAACTTCTGAATGTTTATTCAGGGAATTTTGAGCCATTTTACAAGTAAAACTTGCCTTAGCCTTTTCAGCAACAACGAAGGAGAGAAAAGGCACCTCCTTTGCTGCTCCAAAATTTGCCATAAAATGTTTAATTATATTGAGATCTGGTGACTTTTCTGCTCTTTGTACCAATTTAAAATAACATTAGCGATGTGAATTGGTGTATTATCACTGAGGAAGATTGTGCTACAATCCGTGGTGTCAACTCTGCCATGTAAAACAATGAAAGGACCAATTTTGTGATGTGGTTGCCCCAGAGCATTACAGAGCCATCCCAGTAGGTGGGGCAAACAGTCAGAGTTGAAGGCTTCTTTGAGCTGTCTCCAAACATAAACTTGCCCTGAAGTTAGGGATGAAGGATGATTTGTCAACGATGACCATGTTCCCCAACTACATCAACTACGAACATGGCCATAACGTACTGGCCATGTACAGGAAGTAAAAACATGTCTATAATATCACTATTTGCAATAACTCAGCCATTTTCAAGGATGTTAGATAACAGATTAACCAAAAGCACTTAATTAAATATTAATCATTTAAACCAGCACTTCTTAAACTGTTTCCATTTTGACTATCATTTTTCTGCTTACCAATGTTGATGGGGGGACAGAAATTGAGCAATTGTAGCCCTCCCATGGTATCCAATTTTAGGGAGCTCATGGCAAACAACTTTGGTTGACAAAGCAGTGGGTTAGTTATGCTGCCACTTTTGCTACTGTAAAGCTTTTGAAGCACATCAAAGCCTGCAGTCCTTCTCCCTATCAGTTTTACGACAACATGATTTTTTTTTCTAACCTATAGAAACCTTAAATAATTTAGCAATTTTACTGACTGAGCTGCCCACGCTCCCACAAAAGTTACACATTTTAACTTTAAAAACCAAAATCAGAGGACTGTATCATTAAGTATAAAACATACATATAAACCTCATGTCATGCACATTGTAGCGAACCATCCTTTGTATTCTTTTGGTGAGATGAAGTTCCACTCAAGCAGCTTCTTGCCATGTGCCACTGCCTTGTGGAACTGACCTCCAAGAGGTTAATTCCCCAATCATTACAATCTTAACCTCTTCAAGTCTAGGGTTAACCATTATTTTCTCCACATATTCCTATAGACGGTGTCTCTTACTCTGTAACCCCTCTACCTTGAGTGGCCCTTGGGCCTGTACAGAGTGACTATAAATAAAAAGAAAACAAAGACTACAACAGTTTTAAATTTGTCATATTACTAATAGAAAAAAAATGGTTAAATGAAAATAGTTTCAATTATTTTGTCTGTGCCTCTTCATATTGTCTTCTAATTTTGAGAAAACGTTTGTTTCTCAGTAACTGTTAGCTAAATCCTAATGTATATATGAGAAAAAGGAAAAAAATGGAGGAGGACCAATGATAATTTTTGTTCCATTAATCATTTATGAAAAGAGGCGACTGCTCTGATGAGATTTTTTTTTTTTCCCCTGGTCCCCCGACTACATGATTTTAAGTGTGCTACTAGACTGGCAACTAGGTCTCACTGTTTTACTGTTGAACTAGCTGGATGCAACTGCCACTTATGCACTAACAGTTTCTTTTCTCGCACTTCTCACATGTGGAACTCCCTATTTCTTGCTTCCCTGATAACTACAATCTTCAAAAATTTGAATGCAATGTCAATCGCCATCTCCTGTCTTCAGGAACCCTTTTCCTTTTTTGCCTCTTTCCTCAATCTTCCTCATTCTCAATCTTCTCATTCTCATTCACTTTTGCTCCCTGTAACCTCCTGTGAACCAGTAACATTTATCACTTTACTTGGGGTGAAACAATTAAAAAAAATTTTTTTCTTTTAAATTTATTATACTTATTTAAAATCTAAAGGAATATTTAATGTTTTTTTAAAAAAAAAATTTTTTTTTTTTTTATACCTTCCAGTTTCTATGGTGTTCGGCATTCCTACAATTAAGCGAGAAAAAGTCAGTTATCTCCTCCGAACGCTGCATTCCTTAATTGACGGACTGAATGAAGAAGAACGTGAAGACTGCTTATTAATTGTTTTTGTGGCTGAGGTAATGCGACATTATGAAATAATTAATTTATTTGTTGTTATTGTCCTTATTTATTATTGATTTTTTTTTTTTTTTTTTTTTTTTCCCCCCCGGATGTAGATGATCATGTCTATCTACAGATTTTCTTTATTTTCTGCGAATTGCCATTTGTTATTATAAAAGATAAGCGTTTTCCATTGCTTTCTCTATAGTCTAAATCAATGCTTCTTAAACTATGGGTCACGACCCAAAATGCTGGGGTGTTGAAAATTAAATTCAAACAGTTGAATTTCAGTTTGTTATTTCGCAAATGCACAATATTTAATTTGACGCCCCAAACACTGCAGTAATAAAACGAGCATGAGGCACCATTGCAACTAGTGCGGCGACAACAGATGTATTTTCAGTGTAGTTGGTTAATGCCTGGGGTCATGAAAAAATATCGTCATGAATGAAAAAGTTTAAGAAGCGCTGGTCTAAATGATTAATACTTCCAATTGCTTTTAGTTAATCTATTAGCCGTTTTTAAGGATTTTGGTTGAGTTATTGCAAATGGTGATGTGTTTTTACTTCCTGAACATGGCCAGTACATTATGGCTGTGTTCATAGTTGATGTAGTTATGGTTTAATTTTTGTTCTTTATGAGGGCTTCTCTCACCTCTTACTGCAGAAAACGTTTAAAAATCATAGAAGCTCTCCTAATAAAAAACAATCCCTAACAACATGAACTATAAACACAGCCATCGTGTACGAGCTGTGTTTGGGAATTCAAAAGAAATGTCTACGTGCCAACAACCTACACAACATTTGTAATAGCATTAGCAATGTCCTTGAAAATAGCTAATAGATTAACTGAAAACACTCAAAATGGACAATCATTAGGACAATTTCAATATAATCTTCTATGGATATGTCCTTTCAGAATGTGGACGATCATGGCTCTCCACAATTTCTTATCTCTTATTATCATTTGTCTAATTGTCATAAGTCCAACCCACCCCGTTCCACTATCCATTCACACAAGATGGTGGTTTACTACCTCTCCCTGTCTCTTTTGCTGGAAATATTGTAGGCAAAATATCTATATATCTTCTATGTGCTGTGTCCCTTCAGGATGTTGACAATCATGACTCTCCACAATTTCCTGTCCTTTGTAGCTCTTAATAAATTCTGTCTTTTTGTCGTCTCTCCTAAACTTTGCTCTGCCATCCATCTACTCAAGCTCTCTTGGTGGGTTATGTGTAGTGTTCCTCCATCCCTCTTGCTTTCAACTTGTCCTGTGAGTATCAAGTTTTCCAAGCCCTCTTTCCTCTTTATGTGCCTTAGAGATTTCAACTATCTCTTCCTGATGCCCTTTTTGTTTTTATTTTCTCTAAAACTTTGTTGTTGCTCACATGTTCGGTCTATGGTATTGTCAGCATACTTCTGTAGAACCAATATTTCTGTTGCTTCAATATTCTTCATCTGTGAGAAGTTTGTCCAGCATTCACTGCCATATAGGACTGATATTAAATAACTGTTCAGCACCCGTTTCTAAATAAATTTTCCAGTTTCTTAATACTTTGCTTAGCTTTTGAAAGGCATCTTTCACTATTGCAATTCCTTTGGATTTCTATTAACATTTTCTGTCATCTGTTATAACTCTTGGTTTTGATGTTTACAATTTGTAGCTCGCATCTTGCTGATGACTACAGTGGTGGAAATAAGTATAAGACACCCCATGAAATTGTTAATAATTTTCTTATTACTGCTCAAATTCCTCTGAAAATTTGTGTGTGGTACCCAGATTTGATACATATTTGATTTTATAACAACTTTCCACAAAAAAAAAGTTATTAACAAAACTTTGTTTTCGAGGGTAGAAATAATAAGACAGTTTTGAAAATTTGCATATCTGGTTTACTTCAGAATGCCAAAGGAAGAATAAGTGCATGCGCAGATTATAAAAAGACTCTTATCGTGATTTTAAGCCACGTGAGTCCTATTTAAACATTTCATAATTGAATACAGTTACTGCCTAGGAACTCCCCGCTTAATGAAAATGAAAAAGGGCAAATATATAAGCTGGAAGGAAAATCTGTTTCATTGTAAGAGGACTGTCCAGGTCCCAAACAGTTGTGAGAAATTATTTTAAGGGCCCTGAATTGTATGGCGCCAGAAAACATCCAGGTCATCCACCTAAAATTACATATGTAGCCAGACTTCAACTTTTTCAAGAAGGACACACAAGCTCAAGAGATCTGCAAAAAATCTCAGAATTTATCCATTACTCCAAGAAGAGTTTGTCAACTTCTCCATGAACCACCAAATCTCATGTATCAAAACAGGAAGACAGCCCCTGCTTTAACTGCTAAACACAAGATATGCATAGATTAGGTAAAAAAAAAAAAGTAACATGGAGAAATGGGAAATCATGGTGTCTTTTAATGAGAAAAAGTTTAATGGCTACCAGTGTTATTGGCATGATTTAAGAAAGGAGAAGCAGCTGTTTTCAAAAAAACCATTTGGGGGAGGATCTGTTATGGTTTGGGGAGCTTTTTCTGTGTCTGGAAAGGCTGATTGAGTAGTGATGGAAGGGAAATAAAACTCTGCTCGATATGTCAATGTGTTGGGAAAAAGTCTTGTCTCATTTATGAATCGTCTAGACACCAATAATGCCATTTTTCAACAAAGACAACGCAGCCATAGACACTTTTAAGCTCATGAAAGACTGGTTTAAAATTAAAAATATTGAAGTTTTGGACTGGCCCACTAAGTCTTCAGATTTAAACCCAATAGAAAATTTGTGGGGAATTTTGTCAAGAAGAGTATACAAAAGTAAACGTCAATTTGAAAATAGACAAACTTTAAAATCTTGCATTAAACAGTATTGGAATGAAATTCCATCTGAAACTCAGAAAACTTATTGATTCAATACAAAACAGGTGTGATGAAGTATTACAATTGAAAAGGAAATAAATGTAAATATTGAATTTTGTACAATTTTGCTGTTAAATACAAATTTTCAAAACTTTCTTATGCTTATTTTCACCCTCGAAAACGTATTTTTCTTAATAGCTTTTTTAATAAATTTTTTGGGTGGAAAGTTGTTATAAAATCGAATATGTATACTCATCGGATGTAAATACCACACAAAAATTTTCAGAGAAATTTGTGCAGTAATAGGAAAATTATTAACAATTTTATGAGGTGTCTTATACTTATTTTCACCACTGTGTGCGTGTATATATATATATATATATATATATATATATCAATTGGTAGTTGGTCTTTTGCTTCGGTTCTTACTACCTTACCTAGGAGATTGTACAGTTTGCTTTCTGTGTCTGCTCTCAACACAGTTTCATCTGCAGATGTTATTAAGATTGGATTAGCAAAGGTTAAATAAATCTGGTGAGAAGACACATGCTTGGCTTATGCCTCTATCTTTATTCTCAAGTCATTTTGTATCTGGAAACAGGCAATTTTTGTCTTTTTCTCTTTATATCTCTAAGATAAGGTATTATGATGACTTGTATTATTTACATTATTTGGACTGTTATCCTCATCTTCATTGACATATTCACAACATTTCAGCTGTTGTATGCTCCGGCCTTCTTCAGATAACTGGAATTTCAAACTGAACCCTTTATTTCATCCACCAGGGTAGATCTTCTAGTTTCATGTGCCCTGCCTCTTCCGGATGTCTTAGTTATTTCCCTTCAACTCTCCAAGCTTTTGGTTCACTACTGCTGTGACCTGATATTGAATTCAAAACTCTTTGGATCTAGTCACTGGATCTAACCAATATCTTTATCCACTGGGCCATGTTTTGTTACCCTATTCCACCATCCATTTACTCAAGCTTGCCAGGTAGGTTATGTGCTGTTTTTCTCTGTCTGTTTTGCTTTCAATCTATCACGTGAGTATCAAATTTTCCAAGCCATTTTTCCTCATTATGCACCTTAGAAATTCCAACTGCCTCTTTCTGATGTTAAGTATAAGTGTCTTTTTTGTTTTTCATTTTTGTCTAAAACTGTTGTTGCTCATATGTTCAATCCATGGTATTCTCAACATCCTTCTGTAGAACTACATGTCTGTTGCTTCAAGTCTCATCTTCATCTATGAGGAGATTATCCCGCATTCACTGTCATATTGGAGTACTGATATTATGTAACAGTTCGGTGCTCTTTTCTTTGATTCTAACAATTTTTTTGTTTCTTAATACTTTGCTTAGCTTTTGGAAGGCATCTTTCGCTATCCCAATGCACCTTTGTATTTTAGTGTCACACTTTTTGTCCTCTCTTAAAATACTTCACAAATATTTAAATTGTTGTACTTGTTTAATTTTGTATCTCCAATATGTAATCTGCATGTTGGACTGTTCATTTTGCTAATGACTATGTGAAGTGGAGATTGGGTAGGAGTCTTCACTTTCCAGTCTCAATAGAGTCCAAAATGCCTCTGCATGTCCTTGCAGATGATGAATTGTTTTCCACCCTACAACCTCTTTCCCATAAATGAAACATCACAGGCATCTCTCTGCTCTATTACTATTTCCATGGAAAGTGCTCAGATGAACTACATTCTTTAGTCTTAACAGTTTTAACCTTCACAGCTAAGATCCAATAAGCCATGCCCATTGTAGCAAATCACCCTTATTCTCTTTGTATCCGATTGGTGAAATGTAAGTTCCACTCTAGCACCGCTGCTTTGTGGAACCAACACCGAAGAGGGTGCTTCCTCAATCACGACAATCTTAACCTGTTCGTGTTTAGGGTTAACCATTATCTTCCTTCCATATCCTCATAAACTATGCCTCTTGCTCTATAACCCCCTACTGTAAATGGCTCTCGGGCCTTGTACAAGGTGAATATAATTTAAAAAATAAAAAAAATATATATATTTTTCACTAATCAGCATTCAAGTCAAAACTAGAATTACAAATGCGAGGAAGGAGGGCTTGGAAAACCTGCCCTCCCCGTAGGACAAATAGAGGGCAAGAGGGGCATAAAAAAAACAACACATAAGATACTTAGTGAACTTGAGTAAATGGATGGCGGAACAGGGTTTATGAGAAATAACAGAAAGACAAAATTTATTAAGAGCTACAAGGGAGGGGAAGTTGTGGAGAGCCATGATTAATTACATCCTGAGGGGACACGGCATATAAAGAAGATACTTAACATCAGAAAGTTAAAGTTTCTAGGGAACATAATGAAAGAAAGAGGGCCTAACAAATTAGACACTGACAGAAAAGATCGAAGGCAAAAGGGACAAAGGAAAACAATGTATAACCCTACATAATGAGAGACTGTAAAATGGTTGGCAGAATGACAATTAGGAATGATAGCTAATAAAAGCATTGTTTCATGAATTTGGAGATAGTAATTGTGAATTCAGTGCAAAATGGGGCAAGTAATAACTGGGGGGGGGATGCCACGAGTACTCATTGGGTAACAAAGAGTGAAAATGAGAGAAAAGACTGGGTATAAAGAGGATTGAGGAAAGGATAAATGATGGACAGAATTCAAGAAGATGGAGGATGGGTATAGACGTTGCATTTAAATTTTTGAAGATTGTATTTATCAGGGAAACAAGGAAATGGAAGGGAGTTCCACAGGCGGGAAGTATGAGAAAAGAAACTGTTGGAGTAGAAGTGGCAGTTACATTTAACTTATTTAAACAGTAAAAGGGTGGGACTTGATGCCAATCTAGTAGCACACTTAAATTCATGTAGCCATGGCACCAGGGGAAAAGCTTGTCGGAGCACTTGCCATGAAAATATTTGTAGAAAAGACAGAGGGAAGCCATATCACGTCTGTGAGAAAGTGACTGAAGTTGAGATGTCAAGTCAGGATCGATTACATTGCAGATCCTTCTTTGGATTTTGTCAAGAACCTTGAGATGAAAATCAGGAGTACCAGACCAGATATGGCAACAGTATTCAATGCACGGACAAATGGTAGATTTGTAAATGAGCAAGATGGATTCTGATGAGAAAAACTTTCTGGCATGACACAGTGGCCCAACTTTTGTTGCAGTAGATGCAGTTATTGATTCGATTTAGTCGTTCCCCTTCAAGTCGGTTCAATTCCTGACCGAGTCTATTTCGTTTAAATTGGGAAAGGCATGAGCCAATCTCCTTCAATTGTGGGTTAAATAGCAGGATAGATTATTCTTTCTTGTCTTGACTTGTCTGCCAATCCTGGAGAAATAAATATCTGCTTTTAAACTGCCGTAAATAAGACAGCCTTGTAAGGCAGCCAGTCTAGAAAAAAACACAACTCTAAATTCAAAATCAGCCTGAACAGCAATACGCTGTGCGACTTCAAATGAGTAAAATTAAAACAAACAAGACATCGGCCATTATTAATAAATTCTTCTTTGTCGACTAATTAATTGGCACCTTTTGTCTTCTCTTCAACACGACTGTTGCTCAAATGTCGCTCAAGAAAGGTGTAAATAATTCAAGTTGTCCCGAGTGACAACCATCAACTGTCGCAATTGGATTAAGTTGATATATTAATAACTTCGTAATGTCGAAATTAATCTACCTAACGAGATTTCTAACAGTAGAGTAATAGTCGGTCTCTAAGATTATTATAAATGGTGATTGATCTTGAGTGAAAAATGTTCACGGAAAAAAAGAAAGCAGTCATTATAAAATGTTCATAACTTTAAATTTTCTGATTTGGAAATGTTCAGCTAGACTGCTACTTTATATGGCAAAACAGAAAGATTTGGTTTAGCTAACCTGATGGACACAAAGTAAAAGCCAAGTTTAACATTATACTTACATTGTAAATAATAAAGTTATATGGGTTGGTAGCACCTGTTAGGGTCCCAGCTATGGGCAAATAGTTAACCCCCAAACTGGGGTCAATACAATATGAAAGCATAAATATAGATTTTTTTATAGTAAAAATACAAGCAATATTTCGAAAAGAAATTATCAACAATACATTCGACTCTCGACAAAAACCCACTTTACAAAAATATGTCAATGAAACCTGATCTACAAACCGATTTCTTACAAAGAATATATATTCTATTCATACAAACCTATCTTAAAAAATCTTGTTGACATTAAATAACCCATTAAGGTGTTAATATGCTGTAAAACATAATAAACCAAACCAACTAAAAGTTATATTTAAAAAAAACATGCCCTGAAGAACCATTAGTAACTGCATAAAATATGTTGGTCATTGTTCGAGTTGGTTTTGAGTCATGCAATTTCAAACTGACAAAAAGGGAAGATATTTGTTGAATTATAATATATTTCTTTTTAACCTGAATTTGATTCATAATCACATGCAGGTTGATGACCTTGGATAAAGAAAGTATGTGATTTTTTTTTTTTTTTTTTATTGTTGTTTGCACAAAAAAAGACCCTATTAAGAAAAATCTCAAATGGACAAAGTGTTTGTTAGAATTCTTTTTTTTGATTTCCTGGAGAGGTGGTGCACCAATGATTTTGTTGATTTCTTGAGTCCCTTTCTTTATCCGACCCAAAGCTCCAACCACTACCAATTTTTTTTCTATTTTCATCTCTGTCTTTGTATTGGCTTACTTTTTCCAAAAAACAAACAAACCCCACAATGATGTTTTTGTCACTTGGTATTCTCACGTTAATCAGTGCGCAAACTTTTCCTTTTTTGTCTTTGATAACTTTTCCTCTAGAAAATTTACTTGTATTGTTCGATCTGTATTGAAAGAAAAACCCCAGTGCATGGTAACATCTGCACCCTCAAATACAGATTCAGGATGATGTTGATACCAGTTAGCAGCTGTTTTTATACCATAGTGATAACAGATCTTCCAGTGCAGATATTGACCTACCCTGTCATTATGATTTTTATACTCATTGGGTGTGAATATTGAGCATTCTGAGAAAATGTGATCGTTACTTTCAATGTATTGGTTGCAGAACCTACATTTTGGGTCTGTACTATTATACAAGATATGCACTTGGTAATTGTGTGTAAGCAGTCTCTGCTCTTGTGCAGCAAGAATAAACCCTTCAGTCTCACTTTTAAGTCTTGAACTGCATCAGTACATCAGCATATTTTTTAAGAAGGAACTCGCTATGTCAAGGCTTTTGTCACCAACTTTCTTCTATTTGCTTTCATGGCCTGTTAGCACCTGTTAGGGTCCCAGCTATGGGAAAATAGTGAAACCCCAAACAGAAACAAAACATTATGAAAGTATAAAAAATGTATTTTTATAATAAAAATACCAGCAATAGATTTTAATATGAAAAAAAAAAAAAAAAATTACCAACCTCCCAAGAAAATTAAATTTCGGCATTAAATGACCCATAAGGAGTTGATATGCCGTTAAACAAACCAACCAATCTTTTTGGTGGTGGTAGCACCTGTTAGAGTCCCAGCTATGGACAAATAATGACCCCCCCCCCCAAAAAAATACTATAAAAGTATAAAAATATATTTTTATCGTAAAATGACCAACAATACATTTTAATTGAAGGCATGCAATTGTGTTCAAAATATTTAGATTTCGGCATTAAATAACACAAAGTTGTGATATGCCACTAAACAAAATCAACCAACCTATTTGCTTTTAGCCAAGCTTTTTCACATCCTGTTTCAGGTTTTCTTGCTGCTTTTCTGGCTGTTGTGTCTACTTGAGCGTTACTTTCAAGATTTAAACCAAATTCTCTGGCATATTTATGGGCTTCTTTTGGTACAAAATAAAGATTTTCACTTTTTTTCATCTTACATTATGTCTTCTTGTAGTAGTAGTAGTATTAGGAGGAGGAGGATTTCTTTTTATTAATAGGTCAACGTAAATCCTAAATTTGGTTACTTTGGTTGTTAAAGAAAATAAGGAGCAGTTTGTTTTCCAATTATTAACTGACGAAAGCTGAGATTGCTGATGAGTCAGCACTAAATAACATTTCTTGCTCTTTTTTTTTAATATCTTATTTAGTCTTTTGCTTTCTTTTAAGAAAGTTTGCATTTTGAATTATGGATCACACACATACATTTCATATCGTGTAAGTGCATATAAACAGCTGAATCAGAAAGTTCACGGCTTGACACAGTTATTAGCTGAATTTTTCTCAAATTTTTACTGTATAATGTTCCTGATTAGTATTCACCATTAAGTGTACCAATAAGAAAGAAGATTACATTAAAAAAATTATTTGTGTAAAATGAACACTTTTTTTTTTTCATTAGACTTTGATATACTCACATAGTTTTCAGAGCCAAGAGAACAAAAGAAGGGAAAGTAAAAGAGAGAGTGAAAGCGATAAGGAAGTGATGAAAAGGAGAAGTAATCACAAAATATTCGACATGTACGCACACACACATGCACACACAAAAATAGAGTAAAAAATTAACCTAACACCAATAGCAAGAGTGTTCCAATTAGAGCATGAATTAATTACATTAAATTTAGGATAAAAATAATGAAAAATGAGAAAAATGACAGTCAATTGCTGAAACCTCCTGATGGGTGGACTGAAAAAGTTTGGAATATATCAGCCAGTTTAGTGATAAATTTTATTTGGTTTAATCATATATATATATATATATATATATATATATATATATATAAAAAACAACTGAAAAGTTGCAAATTAAAAAAAATTGAATGTTTTTTTGTGAAAGTATTTATTTATTTATATATATATATATAAATAAATAAATACTTTCACAAAAAAACATTCAATTTTTTTTAATTTGCAACTTTTCAGTTGTTTTTTCTATATTATATATATATATATATATATATATATATATATATATATATGATGGACTCTCCCGTCGAACTCGACTTATGAGGGTCAGACAGATCAGTTCCCAGAAACCGAAAGCCCGACACCCACACAGGATTTAATTATAGTGGTGAAGGCCTTGTGCAGGGCCATCCACACTTTTTGGAGGGACGAATACAGGGACCTGGTGCAACGAATGCCACAAGGTCCCCAAACGACCCTCCACAGGTTTTGAATTCAGAGTTGTCCTTCTCCTAGACCAGTTGCCATCCAAGGCTATAGAACCCAGTCTGTCCTGCTATTTACCCATAGTTGGAGGGAGAAGAAGAGGATTCACACCTTTCCCAAGGGTATTAGCACGTAAGTGAATGTAATGGATTCGACTGGAATTCGAACTCGGCTGTCTGATTCCTGAATGCAAGCCGTTATCCATTACTCCACCATGCCTCCTTCAATATATATATATATATATATATATATATTGCTAAGGTTGAATTTTTTTAAAAAATTTAAGTGAATGCGTTTTTTACTAATATGGTAATTTAAGAAATTTTTTTGTTGTAGGTGTTTATCAGTCGACGTAGCATGAACTAAATTGTTCAATAAGTAGAGTAATGTCTCAGATCTTATCCTGAAAGTTTGCACGTCGGATCAGTTCTTTTAAATCAAATATGTGGTGCAGTTGAATTTATATTACAATGAATCATTCATACAAAAAGTAAAGTAGTAAAGTTAATGATATAAAATCACAAAATCCGTGCTAACTAAATTTAAAATTTAGCAAAGGACTCAACGGCAGAAGAGAAACTCCTCTTCAATTGCTGCTACACATGAGGCTGAAACAAGATTAAGAACCCATTCAAATTGTTATATATATATATATATATATATATATATATATATATATATATATATATATAATAATTTAAAACTATAAACCTGATCGTCAACGACAATAAATCACCTGCAAGATTCCAATCACAGAAAGCCATTATTATCTACCAATTCACATGTCACTTAAGGAACTGTGTTCCTGATCAAACCAACATCCTAAATAGTTATATTGGATATACTACAACATGCATAAGAAGAAGACTCGCGTTACATCTTTCTGACCATAGCTCAATTAGTTCTCATTTAAATACACATGAAGACCTACAAAACTCGTTGATAATACAAATATAACAGCCTCATCCACATGTAAAAAAGGCTAAAAATAATATATAAAAAATATAAGTATTATTAATATAAAAAAAAAAAGAAAATGCCAACCCTCAATAACATCAACTATGAACACAGCCACAATGTGCTGACCATGTTTGGAAAATAAAACATTCTTATGACTCTAGATACATACATAAGACAATGCATACAGTTAAAAAGTAAAAAAAAAATCATCCTTGTTAACGGTTAAAAGTAAAGCTGAAAGCGGTCAGACATACAGAACATTTGAACAATTTCTTCAGAATTTATGTCCAGAAAACAAGAAAATTATACAAACACAAGAAAAATTAAATAAAAAAAAACTTAACTGCAGTACTTTGTCAGTCGTATTTAATGAAACTTGTATAAAAGAAGGATGTTGCCCAAATACACAATTTTACACACACACGTGTGTGTTTGTACGTATATATATATATATATATATATATATATATATATATTATAATATTTTTTGTTTTTAAAAATATGATTCCTTCGCTACATAAGAGTTCTCATGTTTCAAAAGCGAGAGCCGAGACCCCTAACATAATTTTTGAAGTTATGTAGAGTTAAGGTGCCTGGACCCGCTTCCTTGTCAAGCGAGAATTTGGGAATAAGCTATCTTTTGGTTAGCGCGTGTTTATAAGTGCGGTCTCATTGGAACATTAGTTGCTATGGAAACGGCCAGTGTCGGCCATTGTGGTTAGGTGGTTTAAAGAGCTAAGAATTAATTTTTATCTACAGACCAGTCCCCTTCGAAAAATGTGTGTCAAGTTACAATGGGGGGTCTATTTCAAGAGTGATCATGGGTTATTTTTATATATATATATATATATATATATATTGTAACTCGGATATAAGAGAGATTTTCAGTGGTCCCAAATTAGAGCCTGTGTTAATAAAACAAAATAGACCAAACCCGGATATAAGAGAAACTCGGATATAAGAGACTTCTTCTCCGGTCCCGACAACTCTCTTATATCCGGGTTACACTGTATATACACACCCCCCCACACACACACACACACACACAAAATATTTTTCAACCCAACCAAAAAGGAATTCCAAAACAAATTCTGATATTTGTTGGAAATTTGAGAAATGTTGTCAGACTGAGAACTTTTCAACCCTTTTTCATGCATCTGCACATACGCCCATACTGTATAAGAATATCGAGCGCTGGAATCTTCACCTGCAGGAATTGTCAGAAACTCCTGGTTCTATATTTAACCAAATTATGCCTTTTACATCCTTTGCCCATACAACTTGTATTTAATTTCCAAATGTATTTTCTGCTTTTGCTTCTTAGATATTTCTGAATCTTAACCTTTTTTTTTTTTTTTCCTTTCAGCCCTGGAATCTCAAATATGTTGAAAGTGTGGGTGAGCAAATATATAAAGAGTAAGTCTACTATTTTTCAACAATATTTTACATTGTTAAAATTACTTAAATGTTTTGCAGTATATATTTGCTTTGGAGAGATTTTTTAAAAAAAAAAATGCTTCTGGGATTTAATAAAAAAGCATTTTTTAAAATTCTGTATCAAGTCACATATTAGCACTTTGAAGAGTTTGCAGCTGGAGTCAGGGAAAAGTTGGGTTTTTTTTTTTTTTTTTTTTTTTTGGTGGAGTTTAAAATGGGGATTATTTACTCTAAATTGCTGGAACCTGCAACGGTACAAAGTTGCAATCTGTCTCTTTTAGTCTCTTAATTTTTAGTTTTTCACTTGGTATTCCATGGCCAACTGCTGACTCTTGGCACATCAACCACTGTCTTTTTCTCTCTGTCAACCTTCTTTTCTTTCACTTTTGTCATTTTTCTCTTCCACTTAAAGTTTGATCTTCAGAAAAAGGAGGTAAAAATTTCTAGTAATATTTCTTTTTCTTTCTTTCTTTCTTATTTTCTCTTTATTTTTGCTCTATTTTCTCTCTCTCTTTTCATTTTTTCTCTCTTTATTTTTTCTCTCTCTTT
Organism: Acanthosepion esculentum; assembly: GCA_964036315.1. Classification (NCBI taxonomy): domain Eukaryota; kingdom Metazoa; phylum Mollusca; class Cephalopoda; order Sepiida; family Sepiidae; genus Acanthosepion; species Acanthosepion esculentum. The sequence continues at coordinate 41,475,204 of OZ038509.1, read as the reverse complement.
CTTTCTCTTTCTCCCATTTTCTTTCTTTTTTTTGTTTTTAGTGTACAATGGCTGAAACATTATGAATATGACAATAAAGATGAAGACTACAATCTGAACAATATAAATAGTGTAAATAGTTAGAATATCTCATCTCAGAAATATAGACAAATTCCTGAAAGTAGTAAAGTATATGAACTGTGAAAAATCAAAAACCCTCGTACTTCTCAAATCTTTCATAGACTTCTTTCCATGCCATGACCAAAATTACATTTTTTTTTTTTTTATTATTCCTTGATTGCATGGCATCTTATCCGTTTGCATATTTTGATTTTTAAAAAAAAAAAAAAAATCTTTTTTGGTAGTTGAGACTGGGGGGGGGGGCATTCATCCAGTTCACAAAGCAATGGCAAAAAAGTACAACAACTACTACTACTACTACTATTATTATTATTATTATTATTATTAGAAAGACCCGTGAAAATTTTACAGTTTTCCTATTTAAATATTCTGATGAATCTTAATGCTTAAGGTCTAGGACAATAAAATATCCATAGAAATTCCCCCATCACATCATTAAATATTTGAGCTTAACAACTTTAACAAAATGTTGCAATAACCATCAGAAACACAAGTGCTTGTTTTAAGATTTGAAATTGACAGGGTTTTTTTGTTTTGTTTTTTTCCCTTTTCACTGAAACGGATATTAAATACTTTTATCTTCCCTTCTTTCTTTCTTACTGAAACCAAGTAGCATCTCTGATATGTTATTTTCGTCTTTTCACACAGTCAAAACAGAATAGTCTATTATTTATGAGGTTTTGGCAAGGCATAACAGTCGTGTGGACTAAGGAACTACTGAATGAAGTGAGGGACAAGCAGACTTATAATAAGGATAATAATGTGAATAAATAAAATGTTTACTTATCTCTACTGAAAATTTCACCGATTCTTCAAATCTTATCATCGGGAGTCAAAAGTATCTTTGATTTATTTTCATTTTAAGAAAAATATATGAAAATAAATTACAAATGCTTTTGTTCTCCTGAGGACTGGATTTCAGAATCTGCGAAACTCAGAATGAAGATAAGTAAACATTTAGATTTATATCAAATGGGGGTAAACATATATATGGATCCAATTCCTGGCAGCCTTAAAATATGTGAACTGCAAAAACTCATACTGATTGGTACTTTTCATGCTTTGTGTAGATTTCTCTCTATGCAATGACAACAATTATATTATTCCCCCTCCTTCCTTTTATTAACTTTTGATACAAAAACTTTGTTGGCTCTTGAAGTCTCTGGTTGTGACACACTACATTAAAGGCAAAACACAATAACTAAATAACTACAATTTGTAATGCCGCCTACACAAATCCAAAGCACTATAGTGACTTATCTTTTAAAATTCTACATGGACAAAAACCAAAGAATTCAGTCCTTACCATTCAACTTTAGCTGTAGTAGTAGTAATATTGCTGCCATATCTAGTCTGGTGTTCTTGCTATATGTCTTGAGATTCTCAACAAAAGGGTCTGTAATGTTATTGATCCTGACCTGGCATCTCAACTTCAGTTGTTTTCTCACCACTGTGACATGGCTTATCTCTGTCTTTTCTATAAATTTTTTTCATGGCAATTGTTCTAATGAGCTCTCTTCCTTGATGCCTCGTCCACATGAATTTAAATGTATTACTAGATTGGCAACTAGGTCTCATTGTTTTACTGTCGAATTAATTAGATATATTTCTGTGATAAGGAGTTATCATTATTTACACTATTTAATGCAAACTATCATCCTCACCTTTTTTAGTATCACGTTTCAGACATTTCGACATATGTCTGATGGAGTCAAGAATATTTGGGATATATAATGGGAGCAGCAGTTTGGAAAGTGACATTGACAAATTCAAATTCCAGCCTAGTTCCTTATGTTCAAATACTCTTAGGAAAGGAAGGAATCCATCTTTCCATCTATGGTTAAATGAAGTGGCACTCTGCCTAGGAGAACAAAAACTGAATTCATAAACCTGCCAGGGTTTCAGTACATGATAGCTTCTTTCTAAGAACCACTACTTTGTGGAACAAACACCCAAGACAATGCTACCTTGGCCTCTACAATCTTAACCTCTTTAAGTCTAGGGTTAACTGTCACCTCTTCAGACTTGTGGTTGACCGCCACGTCTTCGAGCCTGGGGTTGACCGTCACATCTTCAAGCCTGGGGTTGACCGTCACATCTTCAAGCCTGGGGTTGACCGTCACATCTTCAACCCTGGGGTTGACCGTCACGTTTTCAAGCCTGGGGTTGACCATTATATCTTCTTGTAAGCTGCACGTGTTCAACAACCTCAGTCTACCTTGGGTGGCTATTGGACTTTGTAGTGGGTGAACAATTAGTAAAAAAAAATATAAATAGTTACATTTTGTATTCTGTCATAAAAAAAGATGGTATTCTGTTGTGATTCAATTAATTCTTTGAGGATGTTTTTGATATCTTGAACTTATCAGAACCAATGAGAATAATATACTGAATCTGGAAGGACTTTCTATCCCGTCTCCTGGCTGGTTTTCAAACCAGTCTCTCAGCAAAGGAGGGAAAAAAGACCTCATGGCAATAACAATGGCTGCCTTGTCATGGCCCATATTATGTCAAGGCAACCAATCGTATTCCAAGTTGCCAATTTCCTTCTCTTCACAACCAATCAAAATCATCACAAGCTCCAATTTTACATCATAGATTTGCTGCATCGCATTTGCAACTTGAGAGCAGATAGATATCATGCAGTAAAATCTCCAGTTATCTTTCTTGTCATATATATCAGCAACCTTTGTCAACAAGAAAAATTAGCTATAATAACATTTCCAGATAAAAAAACCTTTTAAACCAGAGATTGGAAATTATGTCTCATTGTACACGTACTAAAAAGTACCTTTTTGATTTCATTTGAAGTAGAATAAAAAGAATGTATCTATATTTCATTTAATCCCCACCCCTGATACATTTGCAGTACACTTTATTTTCCCCTCCTCCTTACCTTCTACCATACCTCACGTCATGCACTTATTCATTCATTCATTTTTTTTTTAATATAGCGTTCATCAATTGTTTATTTTTTAAAAAAATAAAGTGTTAGGAAATCAACTGACCAAAATTGCCTGAAGATACCGAAAGGTTGAATCCAAAGTAGCGGAATCAGCTGATTTCTTAATTTTATATACATACATACATATACTTTTAAGATTTCTCTAACATTGTTCAGATGACAATGATGCCAGGAAATTTTTCATCGACCTAAAAAGTTTTGAGAGTGTACCATGCTAAAAACAAAATTTTAATTTACTATCATTTTTCTGTGTTTCAGATTTAAAAGCAGTGTTGATAGTGGACTTGTTGAAGTCATTTCTGCTCCAGCAGAATTTTACCCAAACCTTAATCACCTGAAGGAAACATTAGGAGACTCTCAGCAGAGGGTTCGGTAAGTGGCTAACACTGACAATCACAACTTCCGCCAACAAAAATGATCTCATTTTATAGCCATCAGTATTAACAGTGTCATGACTTGGTAAGGGGGTCTGTAATAACAACGACAATGCAGTTTAGTCTGATGTCATCTTCCTGCAGAAACGATACTCTTGCTTTTTATTCACACATAAACAATATGGCCGACACAGTACTTCTGTCTCTGAACAATGGTTGAAACGGTGCTTCCATTTCCTTAATTCCCGCTTACAAGACACAGCAAAGAGAAATACGTTCAAAATACTTTTAATATTTAAATTATTCTGTATATAAAAACAAAGAAGATATCTTACAAAATACACAGGAAAGAAAAAGGAAATGGCATAATCATGATAAAACTCAACACACAATTTCATTCGCTTGACTGCAATTGAAAAGAATTTATCTAAATTTATCATAAAATCTGTCACAACTATTTCAAAAACAATAGCTAACACAAAATAAAAGCCTGAAACCAGAATTTACAAAGCAGACTTCCAAGAATATCCTAAGAAATACACAGGAGAGACATCTCGGAATTTAACAAATTTTCCGTTTCCCAGCACCTTGCTTATCTTTCGGAATGCTTCTTTTGCTAGTCAAATGTGTGTTTGGATCTCAATGTTGCATTTTCCAACTTCTGTAAAACTCTTCCCAGATATTTAAAGTTCTGCACCACCTTGATGTTTATATTATTCCTTTTTTTCTCTACTTCTTCTACCGCTCTGTCTAGGAGGTCCTAATGTTTATATCTCCAATTCATAACTCGCATCTCGGTCTTTTTCTCTTGCTGATTACCATATTTTCTTTCTCCTTGCAGTTTTATCAATAGTCTTTTTTTCTCTCTGTCCTTTACTACATTATTATTGTTGTTTTATCTTTTTTTTTTTTTTTTTTTTTTTAACCTTATCACCCCAAGCAAGGCTGGAGGCCACTAGCACGCAAGGGGTTACAGAAGGTTTGGAGGAAGAGCAGATAGGAGTGGTAAAGGAGAGGATGTGGAGAAAGATAGTGGATCGATCAAGGCAAGGGGGTTACAAAAGATTTGGAGAGAGAGCAGATAGGAATGAAAGGTGAAAGGATTTGTCAGGGAAACAGGAATAAGGAAGGGAGTTCCACAGGCGAGATGTGCGAGACATGAAGCTATTGGAGTAGAAGAGACGTCTACATCTAACAGTTTCAACGGTGAAGGGGTGGGAACAGGATGCCAGCCTCGTAGGACGTTTAAATTCATGAGGCCTAGGAACCAGCAAAAGCAGCTCCTCGGAGCAATTACCGTGAAAGTATTTGTAAAAAAGACAGAGCTAGGCAATGTCGCGTCTGTGAGAGAGCGACTGCAGACGAGATAACAGATCAGGGCCAATTACATTGCATATCCGTCTCTGGATCTTATCAAGAACCCTGAGGCAAACAGCAGGGGCGCCAGACCATATATGGCAGCAATACTCCATGCAAGGGCAAATCTCTTCTTTATGTAGTATGAATTGCTCCCAAGTATCAACGACAAACATGATTTCTTTCTTTTTCTTCTTCTTATATGTGCCATGCGCCTTCAAGACATGGTCGATCATGGCTCTCCACAACTTCCTCTCCTTTGTAGCTCTTAATAAATTTAAGTAGGTTATATGTTTCTTTCCTCTGTCTCACGTCCTTTCAATATGACCTGTGAGTGTCAAATTTTCTATGCCCTCTTTCCTTTAAATTTTGGAAAGCATTTTTTTGTCAGATATTTAAACTTCTGCACCTGCTTGATGCTTATATCTCCAATTCGTAACTCATGCTTCGGCTTTTTCTCTTACTGTTGACCATACTTTCTGTCTTCTTGCAATTGATGGTTAGTCCTTTCTTCTCTCTTTCTTCTACCAGTCTGTCTAGGAGGTCCTCATGTTTATATCTCCAATTTGTAACTCGCATCTCGGTCTTTTCCTCTTGCTGGTGGCCTTAATTTCTGTCTTCTTGCAGTTTTAACGATAGTCCTTTTTTCCTCTCTTCCAGTCATTTCCTATCCCGTGTGGCTCTTAACATTTTTTTTCTCCCTTTGCTAAGGACCCTATTCTGCCATCCATTCATCATGTACGTGGCTCTCTGCCTATCCCTATGTCTTTTGCTCTCAATATGCCCACTGAGGGTTGAGTTTTCCAAGCCTTCTATCCTCATTATGTGTCCAATGCATTTCAACTGACTTTTCCTGATTCAGATTTCTTTCAGTTGCCATTTTTTTCTATCCTCTGGTAAAACATTTTGAAGATATTGAAACTTCTGCACCTGCTTTTGATGTTTCCAATTCGTAACTCACATTCTTCTTCTTCTTGCTGTTGATCGTTAGTCATCCCCCCCCCACCTCCTTTCTTCTACTTCTACCTTTTATTCAGGTTTTTGACCACACATACAAATTAGCAATAGCTTTAAAATCACCAGAACCACACATATGCTTTACCTCAATTGCAAATGGTGGGTCGAACCAGACAGGCGATACATTGTGGCCTCTTTGCCACAGCTAGATTAGAATTTCTTGGTCCCATTTCATCACAGTACGATAGCATGTATATATGCGTTTGTGCATATGAGAGAGGGAGAGTGATAATTGTCAGAGAAAGAGGAGGAGTATTAATGTTTTTGGGTTTGATGGGGGGGGAGGGAACAGTGACAACAGGCATAATTCAAGTAATCAATATATATATATATATATATATATATATATATATATATATATAACGTAAATTATTCATACCAAAAACAAATGTTTTTCGTATGAATGATTTACGTTACATAAATTGAATACGCACTACATAATATATATATATATATATATATATATATATATATATATATAATTACTGTCATCCACAGACAGACTGTTTCGCTGTATCACAGCTCATCAGTGTGGCTAGACGTCCGGTTGCCTCTAGCTAGGATCGAAACCTGACTGAATTGGCGTCAGTCGGAAATTCTACCGCTAAGCCGTTGGCGCACGGCAGGGATGAATGTGAATTTTAGCGTATTTATTTTTAGATTTATATAAACACACACTGACTGACAGTGACTCAATTCTGCCGAATGTATATATATATATATATATAATGTGTGTGTATAAAGTACACATTTATGTGTATACATACACAAGCATACAGCCATGGACAAAATTATGGGGTAGGTGTATAAAAGTTAGAACTATAATTGAAACTCATTTATTCTATCATTTAAAGAAAAAGAACAAAGCTTTTAATGTAAATTTAACCCATGTTTAATATTTGATGTCGGCTCCTTTTGCTTTTATAACTGCCTTTATGCACTTTTGCATCTTGGAAACCAACTTAACGCAAGTAGTTGGTTTAGTTTTCTCCCATTCTTCATGTAGTTTAGCTTCTAATTCGCGTTTTGAAGAATATTTGTGCACCCTCACCCTTGTACCTAAGCATGACCACAAATGTTCTATGGGATTCAGGTCTGGAGATTGAGGAGGCCACTTCATTACCGTCACTTCTTTTTTTTTTTTCAAACCGTCTCTTCGAAAATCTGGATGTGTGGCATAGTGCGTTGTCTTGTTGGAAGATTACTCCATCTGGTATGTTCTTGTTGAAAATTTTCTCTAATGAAGTTTGGTACAATTGGTTTAACATGCTTGCGTAAGTGTTGGAATTCATTCTACCCTCACATGTGAATAACATTCCTGGCCTGGAAGATCCCCAAACCATTACCCTCCCACAAATTTTACAGTTGGGGGAATGCATTGAGCATCATATGCTTTCCCAACTTTTCAAAAAACATTCCAGGGGTTCCAAAAATCTGATAGAAATAAAAAAATTTTAGGGATAATTTTCTATTCAATAAAAATACAATATTAATAGGAATAATAAAATCAATTATGCTGAATAAATTAGTTTCAACTAATAAAGGAACTTCAAAGTTGCTTTCATCAGACCAGCCAACGTTGGTTCAATTCTCACCCATCTAATTTTCATGCACTTTTGCAAAAGAAAGTCTTCTTTTTTTTTTCTTATTAACCTCAGACACCAATGTTTTTTTTTCTAGTTTTACATCCTTTGAGGCCAGCTTCTACTAGCCTCACTGTGCGAGTCAATATCACTTTGTTCATTGCTTCTCAAATTCAGCAGTCACGTTAGAAGACTTTTTTCCCCTCTCTCCTAGAGATACCCTCTTTAGCCTTTTGTCTTCTTTTGAGTTTGTACACTTTTTCCGGGCTTGACCATCACAATTTTTGAAAGAATTGGTTTCACTATTTCTTTTAATGGTTATTTGTATACCATTTCTTGAGCATTTCACTTTTCTTGCAATTTTGACTCAGGATAACCTTTTTTTGAACAATGCAATTATTTCAGCCCCTTTAGTTTCAGGAATGTTTTTCTTTGGAGACATTTTCAACAAAGAAGAAACACTTATAAATTAATACTAAACTTGTTACTAAAAAATTGGAAAAGATTTAGCACTACAGTTTAAATTTCAAATAAATGATTTTGCCACTTGTGCTAAATAAGTAAGAATGAACACAAATCATTATTGGTACCCGACTCGCATAAATGCTAGTGAAACATCAATTCAAAAATGATTATTATAGTGTTTTCAGCTAATATATGTACTCGATCATATGTTTCAATCATATTTCTAACTTTTCTACACCTGCCTCATAATTTTGTTTATGGGTGTATACAAAGAACATACAAGGAATTTAGAATCACACTATCGATCTATCTCTTGTGTGGTTGAGATATTTAATAACATTTTTTCTATTTCAACTATAAATATCCCATTAATGCAAACAAAAAAATTATATATTATATATATAAAAAAGTCATTAGCAATCAAGACATATATATTGTCGAGATCTCTATGCTTGTATTAAAGGTTTTAAAATATATTGAAGTTAAAATTTTTGTTTGGGATACCTAATAGAAGTGTTCCTTCTGTTGCCATTTTCTTTAAGGACTTCCTTGTTGCTTACTCACTCTGTCCACGGAATTTTCAGTATCCTTCTGTAGAACCAAATTTCTACTGCCTCCCGTTTTCTCATCTGTGAGGAGATTGTTCAGCATTCACTGCCATATAAGAAAATGGATATCACACAGCAATCCAACACCCTTTTATTTGTTTCTAATTAATTTTTCCATTTCTCAGCACCTTGCTTAGCTTTTGGAATGCTTCTTTTGCTAGTCTAATGCATATTTGGCTCTCACTGTCACATTTTCCATCCTGTTAAAACACTTCCGAGATATTTAACCCATCAATCACTCAATCTCTCACACAAATGCTGGACTTCGCCACACATTTCCTCAGTAACCCTTCTCTTCTAGATCTCTTCTTTGTTTTTTTACCTCTATTCTTGACTCATGTCGTACTTGGCAACTCTGATCATGCGGTAGTGTCTGTAAACAAATCTTTCCAATACCCCCCCTCCCAGCCAAGAACCTCTTACCAACAGAATATCTTTCTGTTCTCAATGAGCAGATTGGGACTCATTCAGTTATTTCCTTCGTGGTGTCCCTTGGAATGAAGTGTTTAATAATCCTGTTCAAAAATGCATGTCAGAGGACTCTGCCTGGGTGAAAGCCAGCATCAATGCTTTGATTCCAGCAAGGAAATACCAAATCAAATTGCATTCATCTCCTTGGATCTCACCTGCATGCTCAGCTGCTATAGCCCACAGGAATCACTTCTTCTGGCTGTACCAGAGTAAATGTCTAATTACAACAGACGTCTCTGCTCATAACAAGTGCAAGCATGTTCTCAATGAAGTGAAGTTACTGTTTGCTGATAGAATGAAAAAACACATAGCATCTCGCAAGTTCGGTTCTAGAGATTATTGGTGGCTTTGCAAGAGTGTGCTGAACTACAGCAAATCCTCAACCCCTCTTCTATTCAATCAATTCAAAGTCCTGACATCTACAGCCGATAAAGTTGAATGCTTTGCTTGGAAATTCTCTTCCAACTCAACACTCATTTGAAGCACCCACACATGATTTCCCCACTAGAACAGAGGCTCTACTGAGTGATATGTGCATAACCCTGTCAATGGTGATGAAGCACATGTTTCCTATTTGAAAATCTGGAGAAACTGGAGGTCATTCCACTAATTTGGTGTCTTTGAAAAGTTTTTTTTGGTAAGATGGGTAAGTTTGTACACTCTAAAAGAACATTACTCCTTGCATAGTTACTTTAGCTGAATGTTTCCTTATAAGGAAACAGCTAATAATTACCATTAAAGCTTCTTGGTTGTGACTTGTTCCACTAAAACGAGTAATTTCTTCAAGAATTTTCAAAACTTAATTGCATTTATTTTGATACCAGCATCAACATTGAAAGGAAAAAATAATAACTGAAAATTCTTCATCTAAGAAATTCAAACAACTTAAGACTATTACTATTTGGTGGAAAAGCATGAAAAATAAGATGAAAGAAATGCTAGTCAAAAAAGGAATAATAATTGATAATGTTTCATGTAAGAAATTCAAACAACTTAAGATTATTACTATTTGGTGGAAATGCAAGAGAAATAAGATGAAAGAAATACTAGTGAAAAATGAATAATAATTGACAAGTCTTCATCTAAGAAATTCAAACTACATTAGTTACATTCAAACTTCCTGAATACAAAATAACAAAATATGTGAGTGAAAATGCTATGAAAGAATATTTGTGTTTTCCATAGTTTTTTTTGTTTTTTTTTTTTTAGCTTAAGTGTTTTAATCCAAAGCCAATAACTTAATTGAAGTCACCATTGTAGTTTTACCACAAGGTCAAAAATAAAATTTTGCTTTCAATTTTTAATATTGTCTTTGCAGATGGCGAACTAAACAGAATTTGGACTTCTCATTTTTGATGCTCTATGCAAAGAGTAAAGGTGTCTATTATGTGCAGGTAAGGAGTTTTTTCTTTAACAATAATGGTTATGGTGCTATATCAGGGTTTCCCAACCTGGTGATATTGCCCACTGGTGTGCGATTTCAACTGTTGGGTAGGTGATGAGCTGAATTAATTGAATGGAAAATGGTGGGTGATAAGAAATTTTGGTGGGTGATATGGGGTACGAAGTTTTAAAAAAGGTAATTCAATGGTGGAGTAATGGATAGCGGCTCGGATTGAGGAATCGGAGAGCTGAGTTTGAATTCCAGTCGACTCCATTACATTCACTTACGTGCTAATACCCTTGGGAAAGGTACGAATCCTCTTCTTCTCCCCACCAGCTATGGGTAAATAGCAGGACAGACTGGGTTCTATAGCCTTGGATGGCAACTGGTCTACCACAGAAAGAAATGGCAACCTACTACGGGGAAAATATCTGCCTCGTCAGTCATGTGTCGAAAGATACATGATCGCCTAAGCGTGTATCATGCATGGCAAATAACTGACTGACTGAATTAAACATATGCTACCCTCAAAAAATATTGAAAAGAGATAGGCAAACAAACTGTATAAAAAAAAAAAACAAGAGACTAAATGGGTTACATTCTTAGATAAGATATAAATATCTCTGCAAACAAGTAATATTTGGGCGTTTTCTAGTTTTGAGTAGGGACATTCAAATAGTTCTTCAGACGGAATAACTTTTTTTTTTCTTTTTTTTTTGTGTATAAATCAGATAAGTGAAGACCAGCAACAACTTTGTTAGTAAAATTTAAAATTAATGTCAGGATAATTTTTATTTAATATAAAATTTTTATCTTTTTTTTTTTTTATCACATTGTCCATAACAAATTTATCAAGGCAGATAAAGTTCCCCTCAAAACCTAATTTGCCTATCACTGGATGCTTTTGAATATTGAATATACAGGTAGACAGTGGAAAATTTTTCTATGTGAAAGTGGGCAATGACACAAAAAGGTTGGGAACTCCTGGTTTACGTGGCCTTGTGGGTGATGAATTATTTTCCCCTCGACAATTCCTTTCCCCACAGATGAAATGTCACAAACCTCTTACTACTGTATCATTTCTTCAAGTTTATAAACCAGTAACAAACTTTTACCAAACAATTTTGGTATGCTTTTGAATATTTACTATACAGGTAGGCGGTGGAAAATCTTTCCATTTGAAAGTGGGCGATGACGCAAAAAAAGGAACCCCTATGCTATATCAATATGTCAGTTAAATTTTAATGTATCATAATAAGTCAACAAAAAAAGTTTTTATTTTATACAGCTATTACTTATTATTCATTCACAATCTCCCTCCTTGTCATGGGATGTGTGGGTGGTGTACTGGAGAGTTGCTCAAAATGCGAAATCAGAGAACTGAATTCAAATTCCAGTCAGGTTTGTTACCTTCACTTATGTGCAAATATAATTGGGAAAGGTATGAATCCATCCCTTCTACCCCCAGCTGTGGATTCTCCAAAAGTTGTTGATGCACTGTTCACCCACCCACAAAAGAGAAATATTTTTACAATCCAAAATATATTTTGCCTTTAAGTAACTTAAAAGGGGTTGGTAAACCGTAAAAATAAAACAAATCAATTAACAACAACAACTTCCTTGTTGATGTACTTAATATCAATCCCATACATTATACATTGAAAATTTCATATCAAATGATGCTAATAACTATGTAAGGTTATGGATTTATTGATCCAACCTTATATATATAATGTGTGTGTATGTATGTATGTATATGTATTACGAAATGGACTAAGTCTGACAATTATTTTAATATATTGTTTATTCATTATTTTTATAGATACAAGTATTTAAATAAAAGTTTATAATTCAAACATTCAGGGCGGTAAATGTTAATACTGTTTATTATAATTTGTATCTATAAAAATAACATAAAAAATATATAATACAATTAAAAGGTTTGTCACTAAGCTGATTGATGTTACCTTCAAGTTTGTTTTGTCTTGTTGTGTCTGTTCACAAGCTTACACACACACTATATATATATATATATATATATATATATATATATATGTTATATTTAGTGGTTACACATGTTTGAGTTGACATCTATGTTACTTTTTTTCTTTTTTCTTTTTTTACCAGTGTAATTATCATTTACTAGCCTGGAATTTGAGAGTGTTTAGTAAAGAAAATATGCCCTTCAGTAGGGTTTGGGTCTGCATCCCCCTTATATAGAAGAAACCACCTTATAACACAGTGTGCTTTTAGGCCGCTATGTATGGCGTCATGCCAGCCAAATTCAACAGTAGTGTGGAATTGATGTCTTCAAATTTTTTTCCAATCTTCCCCATTTGTTTACTTCTATGAGGAAGGTATTTCCTGAAAATATCCGTTTCGTAGTTCCATCCATTCTCATTTCATGGCTGCTCAAAGTTCTACAGCATGTCTGCAAATTTTCAGTTTTTGAGTTTGTTCCCTTTTCAGAGGCTCACCATTTCAGATAACCTTTGTTGTTGATCTTGGCAAAGTTATTTCACAATTGTAGACAAAGAGTAGTTTAAAATTCAGTAGTCTTATTACATTAGGCTAAAAATTATTACAAGCTGAAAATCTTTTAAAAAAAAAAAAAGGGAAAAATTAACTGAACTATTGTTAATTTTTTCCCCATGTCTCTATTGGTGCCAAGCAGCAATGACAGTCAAATTGTGCCATTACCAATTTAGTCATGGGATACCATTTTTATAAAGCAAAGTTCAATTTATTTATTTAAGGAACACCCATCTCTATTGGGATTTCTATGAATCTGTCTGTTGGCTTCAGGTTCATACTTAAAATGTAAACACATTTTTTAAATGAAGTTTTTAATCTGAATCATTTTTTCATTGCTATAAACATTATTTTTAGAAAATAAAGAACCGGGATATCAGCTGAAACATGTATGTTTCAGTTGATATTCTTGTCTTTTATTTTCATAAGCAGTTAAATCAATAACATGTCAAAATTGGTAACGGCACATTTCAGCCATAGGGGTCGTTTCCTTGATGCGGGAAAAGAGATACAGGTTCGATTCTTGTCAGGAAGTCCACTTTTCTTTTGTAGGATTTCTCAATCTAGACTGTTATTAATTTCACTGTTTTTGAAAGAAAAAAAGAAAAAACATCAATTTTGTTTAAAAATTCACTCATTAAAAAAAGTTGTTTTACGGGCCCCTCTGGGATTAGGGACCCTGAAGATTCATTGGTTTCATAGTAGATTTGCCACTGTTTTTAAGGCTGTCATTGTTTCCTGTAATGATAATTTCAATTTTGTTGCTTCAGCTTGAAGATGATGTGATATCCAAACCGGGCTATCTATCAATAATGAAAACCTTCACGCAGCAACAAAAATACACAGAATGGCTTGTGCTTGAGTTTTCTACTCTAGGTTTCATTGGTAAGTTCAGTTATTCTTTTAAATTTTGTTAATTTGGTTTATGTATTTTGTTAATAAATTTACACAAGAAGAAACTAGTCATTGATATAGTCAGTGGTGGCATCCTACCAGTTCATGTGAACCAATTCTGAAAATTTATAAAAGCTTTAAGCCAAGTCTCTACTAAAAATTGTTTTGATAAGTTGCAAGAGATGGAAGTGGAAAGCCAAAACCCACAGACGGCTAAAACTTCTAAACTAAAACAAATTAAGAACTAATAAGCCATAAACACAAAAGAGTACAAGTATGTATAAAATAATCCGATAGAGCTGCCGTGGAGTGAAGGCAAACATTAACAATCTGCTTCTATTGATAACAGACCTGACTCCGGCAGTTTATTTGCCTTCAGGAAACTTTTCTTAAGAGGGATAATGAAATGAATATCAGAGAGTACCAGCAATACAATTATATAAATGACGCTGGTCTTTGGGCATCAGGTGGGGTACATCTATCTTAGTCAAGAATGATGTTCCACAAAGTCAGATGAACTTGACAAATTTACAGGCAATTGCTGTAAAAGCAACACTACACAGACCAATTAACATCTGCTCGGTGTACATCCCACCAAATAAATGAAACCAAAATTCAGGAAATTATAATTCTTGAAATGCATAATTTTCCAAAGAAAACAAAAAAACCTACCCTCTCACAATTCTGGACAAATTCTAGGAAATACTGGAAAACTTTCACGATTATCATTTCATCTATATGGACGTATCAAAAAGTGGGGACAAAATAGGATGTGCCAAAAAATTACCAAAAAGAAACACCTCCGAAGAGGAAGTTCGATTTTCACTGCAGAGGCTTATGTAGTTTTAGACGTCATCACTGAGAGCAAACTAAAGAACTCCCTAATTCTTTCAGACTTACTCTCTATCAGCTTTGGAAGGGAACAAATCCAATAATCGAATAATTATTAAAATATTACATAAAATCAAGACAATGAACAAAAAGAGAAATATAATATTATGTTGGATCCCTAGCCACATTGAAATAAAAGGTAACTGTAGAGAAGACCTGGCAGCCAAATCAGCTCTAGATATCAATGTGGATACAGGGATCAAAGTCACATATACTGATTTTAAGGAGGAGATAAATATATTTTTAAAAAATGGCAAGAGTACTGGGATGATTATCCACATAATAAACTCTATCGAATCCAGCCCAAGCTGGGAGTAAATAGTAAGTAAGTAAGGAAGACTCGAAAAGAGGAGTTTTTAATGGCTAACTTGCACATCGGCCATACGAGAATGTCGCATTCCTTTCTACAAAGGAAATTCATCTGATGTGCCAAGCATGTAAAACGGCATTGTCCATTAAACATATTTTGACAGAGTGTCTAGTTATCTCAAGACAGCAATTTTACAATACTGATACTCAAATACAATGTTTGAGCTGTTCGAGAAGGTAAACGGGGATGATATACTATCATTTCTGAAAGTGGTCAGCCTCTACAAGAAAATATAAAACAGGAGAGACTAACAATAAAATAAACTTTTTATAAAAAAAAATATATATCTACAAAACCAGACTCTCGATAGAAAACCCTCTTTGCAGAAATAAAACTAAGAAACTGGAACCCTCTTTGCAGAAATAAAACTAAGAAACTGGAACCCTCTTTGCAGAAATAAAACTAAGAAACTGGAACCCTCTTTGCAGAAATAAAACTGGATATGTAGAGAATAAATATTGCTCGCAATGAAGGAAAGAATATTACCATCAATGTAATTGTCTCTCAACACAGGCCCTCTTTGCAAAAGTGTTAATGAAATTTGATTTACAAACTGATTTTATTACAAAGAATACATTTTTTTATTCGTACATATTTATATAAAAAAATTTTTGTTGGCATTAAGTAACCCTTTGAGGTTGATATGCCATAAAACAAAACAAATTATAAAGAGATTTGTTTCCATTCTCAGATTGAAAAAAAAAAAATAAGCAGAATAGGTTCCTAGAGATTACCTGCTTTTATAGAACTGGTTCCTGGGAATTTAGGGTGCCACCACTGGACCTCGTGGATGCAGTTAGTTTGTTGCACATGTGACCAATTTCAAGATTGCAATCAAAACAGCGAATCTCGTTTGCAACCCCAGTGCCTCACAAAAATTGAAGTCACCAGAATTGCATCTTCATTTCACCAAAAAAAAAAAAAAATTAAAGAGAGATAACTTTTACATTTGAATAGTGCGTTTTTTTGGGTTTTTTTTACAATAATAAATACCTTTTTCTTTTTTTTTTACAGTAAGGCTCACCCTGTACAAAGCCCAGGGCCACTCAAGCTAGAGGGTTACTTTAAGAGGTAGTTTATATGTATAGGAAGGGGAAAGATAATGGGTAACTCTAGATTTGAATAGGGGTTAAGATTGCAGTGATCAGGTGAAACATCCTTTTGGGAGTCTGTTCCACAGAGCAGTGGTTCGCAAGAAGAAGCTGTTTGAGTGGAACTTACTTCCCACCAATGTAATATTGAGGGAATGTGGGTGGTCTGCTACAATGTAAGTGGCATGGTGGATCATAGCCATGAAGGTTAGACCTGATGGAACCAAGGAATGTAGTTTGTCCAAGCACTTTCCATATTAGTAGCGCTAGAGCAATGAGAATCTCACTACATCCGGCCTATGAGAGAGAGAGAGGTTGGAGGGTGGAAAATAATTCTTCTCCAACAAGGACTCGGAGATTCTTTTGAACTCTATCAAGACTATTCAACATTGAAGTCTTTAGCCATTTAATAATGTTGCTTCATATTTTGGCTTTATTCTCGGAATATTTAAAGATTGAGTAAAAATAACCAAAAAAAACAAACATTTAAATATTTCTTCTATCCAAAATACATGCGTAATAAATTAAATATTTTAAAAAAAAAGTTTGTGTTAATTAATATTCATATTATTAATCATTTTTATTTGTATCTTATTTTCGCTGCACAAAAAAAAAAGACGACAGTTTCCTGACTTTAGATGTTTTCAACATTAATCCACTTAAACTTACTTCCTCGAGCAGCTCCATCTTGTTTTGCCATTTCTCTCTCTCTCCTTACTTTGCCATGTTTTCTCCCTCTATCAACTACCTTTTGTCTTATCACGCTTTCTCTCTCTGGTAACCTCCTCTTGTCTTACAACACCCAAGTTCCCTTTCTTTCTTTCTCATATCCCCTCTTGTCTTACCATGCCATCTCTCTCTCTCTCTCTCTCTACTTGCCATGCCTTCTCCCTCCAGCAACCCCCTTGTATATTCTCTCTCTCTCTCTCATACCCCCCCCCTTTTGTTTTGCTGTGCCATCTCTCTCTTGCCAAGCCATGTCTTCTCTCTTTAGCAATCCCCTCTTGGCTTGCCATGCCTTATCTCGCTTTCTCCCTCTCTCTGACATCCACTCTTATTTTCCAACAGCCTCTCTCTTTCACATCTCATCTTGCCATACTATCTCTCTTTTTCTCACATTGCCATGCCTTCTCCTTTTAGCAACCCCCCCCCTCATGTCTTATCTCTCTCATCCTCCCTCTTGTCTTACCATGCCATCTCTCTCTCGCCATGGCATGTCTTCTCTCTTTGGCAATCCCCTATTCTCTTACCATGCCTTATCTCTCTCTCTCTCTCTCTAACATCTACTGTTTTTCCCACATCCTCTTTCTCTCTCTTTCTCATCCCATCTTATGTTGCCATTCTCTCTCTCTCACCATGCCTTCCTCCTTTGGCAGCCATCTCCTCTCTTTTTTTGCCATACCTTCTCTTTCTCTCTCTCTCTCTCTCTAATCTCCACCCATGTTTTCCCACAGCCTCACTCTCTCCGCATCACATTTTATCTTGCCATATTATCTTTCTCTCACATGCCATGCATTCTCCCTTTGGCAACCATCTCCTCTCTTTCCATGACATCTCTTTCTCTCCCCCTCTCTCTCTCATCCCACCTAGTCTTGCCATTCCATCTTCTTATGTTCCTCCTGCCCCTCTGTCCACTTTTATTCTTCACTCGGGCTCAATCTTGTCCCATCCTTGTTTAATTTCATCCACATATCCTCCCACCTTGATTTTTCCTTTTCTCCTTTCTGAGTTTTATTCTTTTTTAGCTTTGCTTTAAGAAAGAATTTTTTTTACTTTATTTTTTGCCATTTTATTTTTATTCTTCATAGCTTTATTTTTTTGTTTTTGTTTCTCCTTCTTTTTGACGACAGCTCATAACTTCATATGTATTTAATTTTCTCCAAGAACTGACCGTTAATTTTTTTATCTTTCAGGAAAATTATTCAAATCAAATGAACTGCCAATTCTGGTTGAATTTTTTCTGATGTTTCACACAGACAAACCAATTGATTGGCTGTTAGATCATTACCTGTCAGTCAAAGTCTGCAATCCTGAAAAAGATAATGTAAGTAAAGTTGATTCCCCCACCCATTTTAACTTTCAATTTTATGGGTGTGGTCTTTTACAAGGGCTCATTTTTCAGTTTTCTCAACATTATTTTACCCCAATTTTTTTCATTTACATATTCACTCCCCCCCCACACACACACACTAGGCCAAAAGTTTGGGGACAGCATCTGCATTTAATAATTAGTAAGTTCTTTTATTGATACCTACTGAACAAGGCTATTGAAACTATTTAACCCATTAGTGCTTTGTGCCCAATACTTCAGAAGGGGAGGGGTTACCTAAAATTTAAAATCTGCCAGCAAGGTAGATTAGGCAAAACGAGTTAAAATTTTTAGGAAACTGTTGTCAGTTTCTTCTGGCTTGTAATAAATTTCCATAATTTGTTTCCTTCAACAGAGTAGCATTACAAACTTAAGTCAAACAATCATAAAACGTCTCCTGTTTCTGATTGCTACAGCAGTCGTACTTGTGTCTCTTTCGTCTCTTTATGCACTTTTTATCGATTGATTCACAGTTAATATTTACATATCTAAAAAGAGATTCCTGTGAGAATCTGTCCAACTCCAAGATCTGTTTTAAAGCTATGACTCGTAAAGCTGCCATTTTCTTTTTGGGTTATTTTACATGCGAGACGAGTCCAAATCAGTTTTTGTCCCAGTGGGAAGCTATTTTCTCTAGTGTTACAAAAAATTTATGCTTTAATGGCTTAAGTTTGTTATGTAAACTGGTTATGTGATAAAACCTTTCAGAAAGAGAAAGTTCCATCTAGTGAGCTAGTAAATTAGTTTTGAAAAAAATACGCAACTTTTTAATTTTTTAGGGGATTCTTTGAAATCCAGATGGTGGGTCCCAAACTTTTGGCCTATTGCAGTGGCTCCCAAATGGTGCAGCATGCGTCATATGTGCAGTGGAAGAGGATAGCAGGTGAAGTGGAATGATTGATAGACAATCAAATATTTAGAAACAGTTTAAAAAAATTCATATGATTTCAAAATTTAAAATATTATTATGGATTATTTGATATTGTATGCATGAGTCCCAGTAGTTATAAATAATTATTGACTGACTGATTTTATCATTGTGATATTTTTACATTATATCAAGTATTAAGAATATAGTGATTAGGGTCTGCAAATTGGAGGAGAGAGTTATCAATGATAATGTTCTGACTTCAAATCCGCGGTTATATCCCTTTAATCCTCCCTCTGTTTTTTAATTTTTAAATGTAATTTTTACCACATAAAATTTAGTGAGGCATGAGCAAATCTTCATTCCAAAGATGCGGATCAAACTGGCCTCCAGAATTGTTGTGAGCCCCGAGAAGTAGTAAGCTTCTCTTTTCATTTGCCCTTGTAATGATGAGATTTTATTGGTTGAAAAATATATATAGGATTTAATTCCTATAAGTCACTCTGTCTTTTGCAAACAAAATGGTGACTCTTTACTCTGTTACCAGTCAAATACCATATTCAGTTTGACAGAACTTGACTTAAAGGGAATGTTCAAGGTATATTTTTTTTTCATGTTTAGTTTCATTTCCATAACATGGGCATTTTTTGAAAACCTCATAATAGATAAGTGATTTTTTTTTTTGGTTGAGCTAAGTGAAAATGACCTTCTTTGATCTTCGCCAGTGTTGTTGCCATTGTATTTGACTTATTAGACCTCTTCAGACATAAAAATAAATACAGTAGAACCCAAAACAATGGGGTTAAGTGATCAGTGGGTTTTGAAAATTAAAACGTTTTCTTCTTTTTCTTGAAAATTTCAGAAACATTGTTTTCGAATGAAAGATGAAGTACGGAGACGATACAAGCCTTCTCTTTTTCAACATATCGGCATGCAGTCATCACTAAAGGGAAAGGTCCAAAAACTGAAGGTAAGAGTTTGGTATTTTACTGAATTTTAACATCTTCCTGTCCCAAGTTGTCATATGCTTTTCTTTTTCATTGTCATATTTATTCTTTTAGTAACATTGAGTATTTAACTTGAGTTCAATCCCTGGGTCGGGGCAGTGTGTGCTAGCACTCAATGAAAACAGGCTAGCAATAACTGAACAGTATTAAAATAAAAATAAAATCTAGATGGGGTAAATTAATCTTGTTCCACTGCTCATGTCTAGGGATATCTTTTAGTGGTTGTGTGTTCAATCCCTGGGTCAGGCAGTGTGCAATTGCACTCAGTGGAAACGGGCGAGCAATAACTGAACAATACTAAATAGAAATAAGAACCAGACGGGGTAGACTGATCTCGCTCCACTGCTCATGTCTAGGGATATCATCTAGTGGTTTTGAGATCAATCCCTGGGTCGGGCAGTTTTTTTCTTACACTCAGTGTAAACGGGCGAGCAATAACTGAACAATACTAAATAAAAATAAGAATCAGATGGGGTAGACTGATCTTATTCCACTGCTCATGTCTAGGAATATCATCTAGTGGTTTTGAGATCAATCCCTGGGTCGGGCAGTGTGTACTTGCATTCAGTAGAAACGGGCGAGCAATAACTGAACAATACTAAATAGAAATAAGAACCAGACGGGGTAGACTGATCTCGTTCCACTGCTTATGTCTAGGGATATCATCTAGTGGTTTTGAGATCAATCCTTGGGTCGGGCAGTGTGTACTTGCATTCAGTAGAAACGGGCGAGCAATAACTGAACAATACTAAATAAAAATAAGAATCAGATGGGGTAGACTGATCTCGTTCCACTGCTTATGTCTAGGGATATCATCTAGTGGTTTTGAGATCAATCCTTGGGTTGGGCAGTGTGTACTTGCATTCAATGGAAACGGGCGAGCAATAACTGAACAATACTAAATAGAAATAAGAAGCAGACGGGGTAGACTGATCTCGTTCCACTGCTCATGTCTAGGGATATCATCTAGTGGTTTTGAGATCAATCCTTGGGTCGGGCAGTGTGTACTTGCATTCAGTGGAAACGGGCGAGCAATAACTGAACAATACTAAATAGAAATAAGAACCAGACGGGGTAGACTGATCTCGTTCCACTGCTCATGTCTAGGGATATCATGTAGTGGTTTTGAGATCAATCCTTTTGTCGGGCAGTGTGTACTTGCATTCAGTGGAAACGGGCGAGCAATAACTGAACAATACTAAATAGAAATAAGAACCAGACGGGGTAGACTGATCTCGTTCCACTGCTCATGTCTAGGGATATCATCTAGTGGTTTTGAGATCAATCCCTGGGTCGGGCAGTGTGTACTTGCATTCAGTGGAAACGGGCGAGCAATAACTGAACAATACTAAATAGAAATAAGAACCAGACGGGGTAGACTGATCTCGTTCCACTGCTCATGTCTAGGGATATCATCTAGTGGTTTTGAGATCAATCCTTGGGTCGGGCAGTGTGTACTTGCATTCAGTGGAAACGGGCGAGCAATAACTGAACAATACTAAATAGAAATAAGAACCAGACGGGGTAGACTGATCTCGTTCCACTGCTCATGTCTAGGGATATCATCTAGTGGTTTTGAGATCAATCCTTGGGTCGGGCAGTGTGTACTTGCATTCAGTGGAAACGGGCGAGCAATAACTGAACAATACTAAATAGAAATAAGAACCAGACGGGGTAGACTGATCTCGTTCCACTGCTCATGTCTAGGGATATCATCTAGTGGTTTTGAGATCAATCCTTGGGTCGGGCAGTGTGTACTTGCATTCAGTAGAAACGGGCGAGCAATAACTGAACAATACTAAATAGAAATAAGAACCAGACGGGGTAGACTGATCTCGTTCCACTGCTCATGTCTAGGGATATCATCTAGTGGTTGTGTGTTCAATCCCTGGGTTGGGCAGTGTGTACTTGCATTCAGTGGTATCAGGCGAGCAATAACTGAACAATACTAAATAGAAATAAGAACCAGACGGGGTAGACTGATCTCGTTCCACTGCTCATGTCTAGGGATATCATCTAGTGGTTTTGAGATCAATCCCTGGGTCGGGCAGTGTGTACTTGCATTCAGTGGAAACGGGCGAGCAATAACTGAACAATACTAAATAGAAATAAGCACTAGACGGGGTAGACTGATCTCGTTCCACTGCTCATGTCTAGGGATATCATCTAGTGGTTTTGAGATCAATCCTTGGGTTGGGCAGTGTGTACTTGCATTCAGTAGAAACGGGCGAGCAATAACTGAACAATACTAAATAGAAATAAGAACCAGACTGGGTAGACTGATCTCGTTCCACTGCTCATGTCTAGGGATATCATCTAGTGGTTTTGAGATCAATCCTTGGGTCGGGCAGTGTGTACTTGCATTCAGTAGAAACGGGCGAGCAATAACTGAACAATACTAAATAGAAATAAGAAGCAGACGGGGTAGACTGATCTCGTTCTACTGCTCACGTCTAGGGATATCATCTAGTGGTTTTGAGATCAATCCCTGGGTTGGGCAGTGTGTACTTGCATTCAGTAGAAACGGGCGAGCAATAACTGAACAATACTAAATAGAAATAAGAACCAGACTGGGTAGACTGATCTCGTTCCACTGCTCATGTCTAGGGATATCATCTAGTGGTTTTGAGATCAATCCTTGGGTCGGGCAGTGTGTACTTGCATTCAGTAGAAACGGGCGAGCAATAACTGAACAATACTAAATAGAAATAAGAACCAGACTGGGTAGACTGATCTCGTTCCACTGCTCATGTCTAGGCATATCATCTAGTGGTTTTGAGATCAATCCTTGTGTCGGGCAGTGTGTACTTGCATTCAGTAGAAACGGGCGAGCAATAACTGAACAATACTAAATAGAAATAAGAACCAGACTGGGTAGACTGATCTCGTTCCACTGCTCATGTCTAGGGATATCATCTAGTGGTTTTGAGATCAATCCTTGTGTCGGGCAGTGTGTACTTGCATTCAGTAGAAACGGGCGAGCAATAACTGAACAATACTAAATAGAAATAAGAACCAGACTGGGTAGACTGATCTCGTTCCACTGCTCATGTCTAGGGATATCATCTAGTGGTTTTGAGATCAATCCTTGGGTCGGGCAGTGTGTACTTGCATTCAGTGGAAACGGGCGAGCAATAACTGAACAATACTAAATAGAAATAAGAACCAGACGGGGTAGACTGATCTCGTTCCACTGCTCATGTCTAGGGATATCATGTAGTGGTTTTGAGATCAATCCTTGGGTCGGGCAGTGTGTACTTGCATTCAGTGGAAACGGGCGAGCAATAACTGAACAATACTAAATAGAAATAAGAACCAGACGGGGTAGACTGATCTCGTTCTACTGCTCATGTCTAGGGATATCAGCTAGTGGTTTTGAGCTCAATCCCTGGGTCGGGCAGTGTGTACTTGCATTCAGTGGAAACGGGCGAGCAATAACTGAACAATACTAAATAGAAATAAGAACCAGACGGGGTAGACTGATCTCGTTCCACTGCTCATGTCTAGGGATATCATCTAGTGGTTTTGAGATCAATCCCTGGGTCGGGCAGTGTGTACTTGCATTCAGTGGAAACGGGCGAGCAATAACTGAACAATACTAAATAGAAATAAGAACCAGACTGGGTAGACTGATCTCGTTCCACTGCTCATGTCTAGGGATATCAGCTAGTGGTTTTGAGATCAATCCCTGGGTCGGGCAGTGTGTACTTGCATTCAGTGGAAACGGGCGAGCAATAACTGAACAATACTAAATAGAAATAAGAACCAGACGGGGTAGACTGATCTCGTTCCACTGCTCATGTCTAGGGATATCATCTAGTGGTTTTGAGATCAATCCCTGGGTTGGGCAGTGTGTACTTGCATTCAGTGGAAACGGGCGAGCAATAACTGAACAATACTAAATAGAAATAAGAACCAGACGGGGTAGACTGATCTCGTTCCACTGCTCATGTCTAGGGATATCATCTAGTGGTTCTGAGATCAATCCCTGGGTCGGGCAGTGTGTACTTGCATTCAGTGGAAACGGGCGAGCAATAACTGAACAATACTAAATAGAAATAAGAACCAGACGGGGTAGACTGATCTCGTTCCACTGCTCATGTCTAGGGATATCATCTAGTGGTTTTGAGATCAATCCTTGGGTCGGGCAGTGTGTACTTGCATTCAGTAGAAACGGGCGAGCAATAACTGAACAATACTAAATAGAAATAAGAACCAGACGGGGTAGACTGATCTCGTTCCACTGCTCATGTCTAGGGATATCATCTAGTGGTTGTGTGTTCAATCCCTGGGTTGGGCAGTGTGTACTTGCATTCAGTGGTATCAGGCGAGCAATAACTGAACAATACTAAATAGAAATAAGAACCAGACGGGGTAGACTGATCTCGTTCCACTGCTCATGTCTAGGGATATCATCTAGTGGTTTTGAGATCAATCCCTGGGTCGGGCAGTGTGTACTTGCATTCAGTGGTATCAGGCGAGCAATAACTGAACAATACTAAATAGAAATAAGAACCAGACGGGGTAGACTGATCTCGTTCCACTGCTCATGTCTAGGGATATCATCTAGTGGTTTTGAGATCAATCCTTGGGTCGGGCAGTGTGTACTTGCATTCAGTAGAAACAGGCGAGCAATAACTGAACAATACTAAATAGAAATAAGAACCAGACGGGGTAGACTGATCTCGTTCCACTGCTCATGTCTAGGGATATCATCTAGTGGTTGTGTGTTCAATCCCTGGGTTGGGCAGTGTGTACTTGCATTCAGTGGAAACGGGCGAGCAATAACTGAACAATACTAAATAGAAATAAGAACCAGACGGGGTAGACTGATCTCGTTCCACTGCTCATGTCTAGGGATATCAGCTAGTGGTTTTGAGATCAATCCCTGGGTCGGGCAGTGTGTACTTGCATTCAGTGGAAACGGGCGAGCAATAACTGAACAATACTAAATAGAAATAAGAACCAGACGGGGTAGACTGATCTCGTTCCACTGCTCATGTCTAGGGATATCATCTAGTGGTTTTGAGATCAATCCCTGGGTTGGGCAGTGTGTACTTGCATTCAGTGGAAACGGGCGAGCAATAACTGAACAATACTAAATAGAAATAAGAACCAGACGGGGTAGACTGATCTCGTTCCACTGCTCATGTCTAGGGATATCATCTAGTGGTTCTGAGATCAATCCCTGGGTCGGGCAGTGTGTACTTGCATTCAGTGGAAACGGGCGAGCAATAACTGAACAATACTAAATAGAAATAAGAACCAGACGGGGTAGACTGATCTCGTTCCACTGCTCATGTCTAGGGATATCATCTAGTGGTTTTGAGATCAATCCTTGGGTCGGGCAGTGTGTACTTGCATTCAGTGGAAACGGGCGAGCAATAACTGAACAATACTAAATAGAAATAAGCACCAGACGGGGTAGACTGATCTCGTTCCACTGCTCATGTCTAGGGATATCATCTAGTGGTTGTGTGTTCAATCCCTGGGTTGGGCAGTGTGTACTTGCATTCAGTGGTATCAGGCGAGCAATAACTGAACAATACTAAATAGAAATAAGAACCAGACGGGGTAGACTGATCTCGTTCCACTGCTCATGTCTAGGGATATCATCTAGTGGTTTTGAGATCAATCCCTGGGTCGGGCAGTGTGTACTTGCATTCAGTGGAAACGGGCGAGCAATAACTGAACAATACTAAATAGAAATAAGCACCAGACGGGGTAGACTGATCTCGTTCCACTGCTCATGTCTAGGGATATCATCTAGTGGTTTTGAGATCAATCCCTGGGTTGGGCAGTGTGTACTTGCATTCAGTGGAAACGGGCGAGCAATAACTGAACAATACTAAATAGAAATAAGAACCAGACGGGGTAGACTGATCTCGTTCCACTGCTCATGTCTAGGGATATCATCTAGTGGTTCTGAGATCAATCCCTGGGTCGGGCAGTGTGTACTTGCATTCAGTGGAAACGGGCGAGCAATAACTGAACAATACTAAATAGAAATAAGAACCAGACGGGGTAGACTGATCTCGTTCCACTGCTCATGTCTAGGGATATCATCTAGTGGTTTTGAGATCAATCCTTGGGTCGGGCAGTGTGTACTTGCATTCAGTAGAAACGGGCGAGCAATAACTGAACAATACTAAATAGAAATAAGAACCAGACGGGGTAGACTGATCTCGTTCCACTGCTCATGTCTAGGGATATCATCTAGTGGTTGTGTGTTCAATCCCTGGGTTGGGCAGTGTGTACTTGCATTCAGTGGTATCAGGCGAGCAATAACTGAACAATACTAAATAGAAATAAGAACCAGACGGGGTAGACTGATCTCGTTCCACTGCTCATGTCTAGGGATATCATCTAGTGGTTTTGAGATCAATCCCTGGGTCGGGCAGTGTGTACTTGCATTCAGTGGAAACGGGCGAGCAATAACTGAACAATACTAAATAGAAATAAGAACCAGACGGGGTAGACTGATCTCGTTCCACTGCTCATGTCTAGGGATATCATCTAGTGGTTTTGAGATCAATCCTTGGGTCGGGCAGTGTGTACTTGCATTCAGTAGAAACGGGCGAGCAATAACTGAACAATACTAAATAGAAATAAGAACCAGACGGGGTAGACTGATCTCGTTCCACTGCTCATGTCTAGGGATATCATCTAGTGGTTGTGTGTTCAATCCCTGGGTTGGGCAGTGTGTACTTGCATTCAGTGGAAACGGGCGAGCAATAACTGAACAATACTAAATAGAAATAAGAACCAGACGGGGTAGACTGATCTCGTTCCACTGCTCATGTCTAGGGATATCAGCTAGTGGTTTTGAGATCAATCCCTGGGTCGGGCAGTGTGTACTTGCATTCAGTGGAAACGGGCGAGCAATAACTGAACAATACTAAATAGAAATAAGAACCAGACGGGGTAGACTGATCTCGTTCCACTGCTCATGTCTAGGGATATCATCTAGTGGTTTTGAGATCAATCCCTGGGTTGGGCAGTGTGTACTTGCATTCAGTGGAAACGGGCGAGCAATAACTGAACAATACTAAATAGAAATAAGAACCAGACGGGGTAGACTGATCTCGTTCCACTGCTCATGTCTAGGGATATCATCTAGTGGTTCTGAGATCAATCCCTGGGTCGGGCAGTGTGTACTTGCATTCAGTGGAAACGGGCGAGCAATAACTGAACAATACTAAATAGAAATAAGAACCAGACGGGGTAGACTGATCTCGTTCCACTGCTCATGTCTAGGGATATCATCTAGTGGTTTTGAGATCAATCCTTGGGTCGGGCAGTGTGTACTTGCATTCAGTGGAAACGGGCGAGCAATAACTGAACAATACTAAATAGAAATAAGCACCAGACGGGGTAGACTGATCTCGTTCCACTGCTCATGTCTAGGGATATCATCTAGTGGTTGTGTGTTCAATCCCTGGGTTGGGCAGTGTGTACTTGCATTCAGTGGTATCAGGCGAGCAATAACTGAACAATACTAAATAGAAATAAGAACCAGACGGGGTAGACTGATCTCGTTCCACTGCTCATGTCTAGGGATATCATCTAGTGGTTTTGAGATCAATCCCTGGGTCGGGCAGTGTGTACTTGCATTCAGTGGAAACGGGCGAGCAATAACTGAACAATACTAAATAGAAATAAGCACCAGACGGGGTAGACTGATCTCGTTCCACTGCTCATGTCTAGGGATATCATCTAGTGGTTTTGAGATCAATCCTTGGGTTGGGCAGTGTGTACTTGCATTCAGTGGAAACGGGCGAGCAATAACTGAACAATACTAAATAGAAATAAGCACCAGACGGGGTAGACTGATCTCGTTCCACTGCTCATGTCTAGGGATATCATCTAGTGGTTTTGAGATCAATCCTTGTGTCGGGCAGTGTGTACTTGCATTCAGTAGAAACGGGCGAGCAATAACTGAACAATACTAAATAGAAATAAGAACCAGACGGGGTAGACTGATCTCGTTCTACTGCTCATGTCTAGGGATATCATCTAGTGGTTTTGAGATCAATCCCTGGGTCGGGCAGTGTGTACTTGCATTCAGTAGAAACGGGCGAGCAATAACTGAACAATACTAAATAGAAATAAGAACCAGACTGGGTAGACTGATCTCGTTCCACTGCTCATGTCTAGGGATATCATCTAGTGGTTTTGAGATCAATCCCTGGGTTGGGCAGTGTGTACTTGCATTCAGTAGAAACGGGCGAGCAATAACTGAACAATACTAAATAGAAATAAGAACCAGACTGGGTAGACTGATCTCGTTCCACTGCTCATGTCTAGGGATATCATCTAGTGGTTTTGAGATCAATCCTTGGGTCGGGCAGTGTGTACTTGCATTCAGTAGAAACGGGCGAGCAATAACTGAACAATACTAAATAGAAATAAGAACTCCCTAGACATGAGCAGTGGAACAAGGACAGTCTTCTCCTGTAGATTAAATAAAGGGTTCTGTTCAGAATTCCCTATAGGTTACCCAGATTTGCATAGTTTTTAAGGTATGCTATAATTGTCAAGGATAGTGCCAATGTAAACATCCAGAGGCAACATATATATATGGGTTCAACACTATTAAGTTTATTGACAGGATCTGGTAAAATAGTGTTTTATATATATATATATATATATATATATATAAACATCATATAATATATTCACAAAACACTATTTTATCAGATGTGTGTGTCTGTAATCCTTTCTTGGTTGGGTTGAGAACTTTTCTTCAAACCTTCACTTATAAATGCCATTATTTTCTTGGCACTTTTTCTTCACACATGTGCAGTAACTTCTTTGTTTTGTGTCAGAAATTTCCTCCGTTTTTAATTTGATCTTTTACTTTTGACATGTCACTTGTATGCTACAATAAACGTGCCAATAATTGATTTCCTTTCTTTTGCTCCTACCTCAAAGACAGTTGTACATTTTCCATTTGATTCTCCTTTTTCTGCTTCCAGGATAAATATTTTGGTAAGCAAGGATTGTACCGTGCTCACGTCAATCCCAAAGCTCATGTTAGCACAACGCTGAAGACTTACCAACAGTATACTCTGCTGAAAGCCTACCTGGGCGAGACATTCTTTTGGGGGATCAGCCCTCGGCCAAATGACATCATTAAATTTGAATTCACACCGCCAGTTGTACTGGAAAAGTAAGTAAGGCTAATATGCCTTTTCTTCTTGCTAACTATTAGTTTCTTGTTCATACCACTTTCTAGGCTCTCACTCTCTTCCCTATCTTTTTCGTGGTCTTCCTTTCTCTGTCTTCACTTGCCTCCTCCTGTTAGGCTCTCTTTCTTTCCTTACTCTCTTTCATCTTCTTGCTATCCTTCTATTAGCAATCTTCACACTGCCATCGTACAAGGTTTCGCTGTAAGCAAAAGAAAAAGAGGCAAGAATAAAAAAGGAAGAAATGAGCTGACGGACTAGACTAGAATATCATTCACAGATACTAATACATTTATTTTTTTGTTTATATCAAGATGGTCGCCTTAAGAGTGACATCAAAAAAATTAAATAACAAAAAATTACATAAACAATCATCTTGATATAAACAAATATGGGGGGAAAAGATATATAAATTTTTATATGGGGGGGAAGATATATAAATTTTTATATGGGGGGAAAAGATATATAAATTTTTATATGGGGGGAAAAGATATATAAATTTTTATATGGGGGGAAAAGATATATAAATTTTTATATGGGGGGGAAAAGATATATAAATTTTTATATGGGGGGGGAAAGATATATAAATTTTTATATGGGGGGAAAAGATATATAAATTTTTATATGGGGGGGAAAAGATATATAAATTTTTATATGGGGGGAAAAGATATATAAATTTTTATATGGGGGGAAAAGATATATAAATTTTTATATGGGGGGGAAAAGATATATAAATTTTTATATGGGGGGGAAAGATATATAAATTTTTATATGGGGGAAAAGATATATAAATTTTTATATGGGGGGGGAAAAGATATATAAATTTTTATATGGGGGGAAAAGATATATAAATTTTTATATGGGGGGGAAAGATATATAAATTTTTATATGGGGGGGAAAAGATATATAAATTTTTATATGGGGGGGAAGATATATAAATTTTTATATGGGGGGGAAAGATATATAAATTTTTATATGGGGGGGAAAAGATATATAAATTCTTATATAGCAGAACAATGTTAAGAAAAGTTGAAAAAACTTAGAAAACAGAAGAGGGAACCATTCTGACAAACCCAACGAAAAATAATACATTATTCTACCCACCAACCATATAACAACAGTAGAAAAGAATTTATCTATGCTTAACATAAAATTTGTTACAACTTCTGAAACAATAAAAGACTTAATTAATACAAAACAACATAAGCTAAAACTTGAAGGACAAATTTACTCGATTACATGTAATGATTGCCACTAGGAATACATAGGAGAAACCTCAAGGTATTTAAATAAGAGATAAAATGAACACAAAAGGAATCTTTCACAAAACAGTACACTCAATGCATTAGTTGCTTACCATAATGAGTCTAACTATAATTTTGATTTTTAAAAAAATACTGTTTTAATTAAAAGAGAAAGCAATTTAAAACGATAGTCTATAGAAAATGCCTTAATTGCTAGATCATCCACAGTATTTCACCTTTCTTGGAAGATCTATTATTGCAATGTAGGATACTTAATAGCAAAAGTGATAAAAACAAAAAGAAACTAACTGAAATTGACTAGACTATATATTGAAACACATATTAAAAAAAAGAAAAAAAAGAAAATTTTAAGTTTAAAATCTCAGTGTTTCCTTTCTTTCATATGCATGTGTAGTCACATCAATAAAAACAAACATTTATCAACATTAATTTCCAAAACCATGTTGTTTTAGAAATAAGAAAATATATATGAATGTAATGAGAATGAAAATAATATATAAATTCTAACGTTCACAGCATTAATTCAAAAGAGGGCTCAATACCAAGAGTAGAGCAATAATTATTATAATTTTTACATATGGACAAAAACAACTTACTCACTACAAAAATGCATTCTTGTTTCAATGCGACTGCATCTCAACTGGTGAGAACCAAAAATGTTTATGAACAATTCTATTTACAAGCAAACCACTTATGGGGGAGGGGGGAATAGGGAGAGACACCTTAAGAAGAAACAGAGAAGGGTAAAGAAAAGGGAGAAAAGAGAAGGAAAGGA
>OZ038509.1:41338891-41436391 GCA_964036315.1 Acanthosepion esculentum | reverse complement strand
AAAATGGAATAATACTAATAATAAAATAATCGTAATAATGAAGGGTGTATTGAACCAGTGTTGAGATAAAAAAAAACAAAAACATGCACATTATAAAAAGATGGCGTAAAATAATAAAACTACTAATAATAATGAAAACACTTTTAGCTTATGGAACTCTTTATGACCATATCATATTGCAACACTGGTTCTTGCAAGATTACTGAAGTTAAGCAACATCAAGCCTGGTCAGTACCTGTATGGGTGGCCTCTTGGGAATACCAGGTGCAAGCTTTGATGTGTGTGGTGTGTAATGGGTAATGGCTCGGAATTGGACATCGGAGAGCCGAGTTCCAATTCCAGTCAAATTCTTTATATTCACTTACCCTTGGAAAACGTGCGTCTCCACCTCTCCATCCCTCAACCAGGGGCTAATTAGTAGGACTTGTATCAGTAAATCATTATTATCTCCAATTATTACATTTTAAAATTAATTTTCTGGCTTTAAATAACCTGCGACAGGTTGATAGATACAATCAGTCAATCCTGAAAACACTTTATCTAATAATAAATACTTTCTTAAGCTTTAGTCCTCTGCATTATTAATATTACTTCATTTTCAAGGCCTCTCAGTTGCAGTAACCTCATTGTTAATTTCACTCTAAGGTGTTTTCTGTTGCCATAGCAGGATATGACAACACAACTATGAAATTCAAATACACTATTGGATCAGTCACCTTCAGTGGCAGGATAACCGTTTTGTACAGCAAATGTAGTTACATAGTGTTAAAGGTTAATTCTTTGGGAGAAGCTGGGAAGATTTTTTTCTTTTTCTTTTTTTTTTCACCTGAGTGTTCTTGCTTTCATTTATTGAGACAGAAAGTGATGCAAAACATTTTTGAGATGGTGATGAAAAACAGTGAAAATGATGCCTGTTCTGGAGCGCCTAATGAGATATTTTGTGATATGTCACCCCCAAATTTTTGTTTTATTTGGGTAATTTTAGTCACACTTGTTCTTTCTCTTTGTTGATTTTATCTTTTTTTTTTTTCTTTTCCAGATTTATATCAAAGCAAAAACTGAATAGTCCCTGGTGACATTTTCTTTACTGGTCTTTTCATTCATCGGCAAGAAATCTAAACGAAGCTCCCAGGTTGGTCTCTCAAATTGGTCAACAGTGCCACCTTCAAAACCTGTGCATGGTTGTTTTGGGCCACCTTTTGACCAGCTATGATGTCCAGTTGTTTCACCTGTTTCCTACCATCAATTGGTGCTATTTTTTATTGATCATTTCCTCTCTGCCCTCCAAAAAATTGGAAAACAAGAAAGAGTGATTTACTCCCTCTTTTATTATTGCTAACATTATTATTATTATTAAAGATTTTCCTAGAATTTTTTTATTTTCAAAATGTTTTGTGTTATCACTTTTTGTTTTGTTTATTTTTTGTTGATTTTTTTTTTTTTTTCATATTTTTCTTGAAATTTTTTTTTCTTTTTTTTTCTTTTTTTTTCTTTTTCTTATTTTATAAAGAGAGTGGAATAATTTTATTTGTTGCTAATTTTCTATATAACTTTTTTCTTTTTTTTTTTTTTTTTTTTTTTTTTTTCTTTCATAGAAAACTTCCTTAAAGCTTTACAGATTCTGTAGTTAGTAGGAGTGGGAATGTCCGATTCTACTCCTGTCATATTTATTTTATTTATTTATTTATTTTTTTATTTATTTGAAGATGAGCATTCAGGATGAGGGGCTTTCTCTGTTGTTATAAAATGTTCATTTCAATGTTTACATAACAAGAGTGAGCCAAATAAAGAGGTTTTTAATTTGGTTCATTCAGTCTGGTTGGAATGCCAAGGGTGAATTTAAGCAAAAAAAAAAAAAAAAAAAAAAAAAAATGCCTGCAGATTTAAATAATACTAAAATCTGGTTGGTCGATCCATGTACCTCATATGTAAACTGTATGTATTTGAAAATATGTAAATATCATATTCCTCTTCTGAGAAAGGGTTGATTCTTTTTTCTTTTTCTTTTTTTTTACCCTGTCTCCTCAGAAGTAATTGATGTTAGAATGCCTTGTTTTAAAACGACAGGGCACAGGGTGAGGCAACTGGAATTATTTTCATGGTTTATAAGGCAGAGAAATAATAGTGCTTCCCAGGCATACCGTCCGTTCAATAAGAAATTTTAAGGACTAATATGCGTCTGAATCTCTTCCATATGCAATGGATTTGAGTGGTCATGCTTACATAAGCATGACTGGTGTGAGTTTGAGCCTATGAGTGGGCATGTAAGCTTTGGGTAAGTCTTTCACACTCCACACCCATGGCTTTCAGTGCTTTGCTTGTAAAATCTGCAGTAACATATCTGATGCTGTGAGTTTTTTTGTTTGTTTTTTGTCAGAATGTTTTTAAAAGTAATATTTAATATTTTCTGGCCTGTTTGTTCAATTATATCAAATTAAGGGTCCTAAAAAAAAAAAAAAAAAAAAGCCATAGAATTGAAGCCCAAATATTTGGGTTATTATTCAAAGCCTTAATCTCAACTCCATTGCATTTACAACCTCTTTAAGGGGGTCAATCAGTCTTGGATAGGTAAAATAAACCTTGATTTTTTGCTACTTTTATACCTTCCTTATTCTAAGAAAATGGCTAGAGAAAGAGTTCAATTCATATCATTTTTTGACATACACAATTTAGGAAATTATTTAAAATTATTTATATCGGAAGAAGAGAATTGTTTACTTTTAAATACTAAACAAGTTAGAAACTGCTTTAAAATTTGGTTGCCATTTTGAATTTTCTGTTTATTAGAATGTAATAGTCATATATTTCTTGTCTTTATATATTCCCTTAATTATAGACAGAATAATTAATTTATAGTCTTGATATATGATTAAAAATAATTTCTCAAATAATACTGATTTACCTTATTTGCATCTTGTCTAAAAAGAAAAAAAAGAAAAAATATTGAATCTAGTTTAAGGCTTGAATGTTAATTGAAAAGAATAAGAAAGATAGTATTCTTTATGACAATTCTGAATTAAAGTTTTTTTTTTCTTCAATTTCAAACAATCTTTGAGTTATTTTTCTTTTCATTTTCTTAGCCTCATCTTGGTCTATTTTAATTAATGATTTTTCTGTTTCTTTAAATATTTCCCTTTCTCTTTAAATGAAATGAGTTTCCTTTCTCTTTAAATGAAGTGACTTTCCTTTCTCTTTAAATGAAGTGACTTTCCTGTCTCTTTAAATGAAATGACTTTCCTGTCTCTTTAAATGAAATGACTTTCCTCTCTCTTTAAATGAAATGACTTTCCTCTCTCTTTAAATGAAATGACTTTCCTTTCTCTTTAAATGAAATGATTTTGCTGTCTCTTTAAATGAAATGAGTTTCCTTTCTCTTTAAATGAAATGACTGTACCCCTCTTTGAATGAAATGATTTTCTTCTCCCTTTAAATGAAACAATTTTTCTCTATTTAAATATTTTCATGTCTCTTTAAATGAAATGACTTTTCTCTTTCCTTAAATGAAATGACTTTCCTCTTTGAATGAAAGGATTATCCTCTTTGAATGAAAGGATTATCCTCTCTCTCTCGATCAAAGGATCATGTCTTTGCTCTCTCTCTCCTTAATTGAAACAATTTTCCTCTATCTTTTAATGCAATGATTATCCTCTCTCACTTTAAATGAAATAACTTTCTTCTCTAAATAAAAGGATTATCCTCTTTCCTCTAAATAATACAAAAACCATTTTATAATCATTGGATTATTAATAAACATGTTGTATAGAACAGCATTTTTCACAGGTTATTTTGAAAAATGACTGAAATCTCATCTTAGGTGACAGGTAAGTCTTTGTAGTAGTTACGCAGACTCATCAACTGATTGACATCTCTTCCACCACCCCACCTTCCTTAATATTGACTAATACAGGATTATTAACTAATAGAGGATTATTAACTGATAAATATCAACTAGTAGATTTGATTACAAATTAGATGTTGATAGTTGTGTGTTTATCAACCTTGCAGTCTCTCTAGTAGATAAACTTTTCATTCTAGATCTTATTGAATATTCTATATTAATATGATAAATGTATGTCAATATACATGGACACACAACAGTGGTGTCCATGATGTCTTTTTGAGATATCTAGTTTAATAGGAACATGCCTCTGTGATTTCTTTCAGTTTTTATGAGTGTAGCTTGTGTTTTTATTTAGATGATGTGGTCCCCTCAAAATTAGTCATGTTCTATTTCACGTGATTGCACGAATAAACACTAAATGTAGTTTTATGACACTCTTGGCATTTACTAAAATAAAAGTTGCATTTTATTGTGTGTATATATATATATATATATATATATATATATATAAGGTAAAATACAATAGGCAAACTGTATTATTAGCTGACACATTTTGTCCAATGTGGACTTTTTCAAGGCAAAATGAATTTACTGAAAACAAAATAACTATTAACAACAAACAAATAAAAATAAATTCATTTCATTTTTGCCTTGAAAAAAGTTCACATTGGACAAAACATGTCAGCTTATAATACAGTTTTTTTATTGTTTTTTCTACAGGTTAACTCTGATAAATTTTCATATATATATATATATATATATATATATATATATATATATATATATATATATATATATATATATATATATATATGACAATTGGAAAAAATTATTAGTTCTTGCTGACGCATTTTGTCTTCAGACATTATCAAAGCAAGCCATGAAAGCAAAATGTTTTGTCGCCATAATTACAACAAATCCAAAATTTAAAAAAAGAGTCACTCCTTCGTAAGCCTCTTTCTCGTTATTGATATTAGTAATGTCCTTTTTATTAAGCATTTGTTTTTGATGTCAACAATAGAGTTAAATTTCCCAGAAATGTAAATGAAAGGTGTTCTCATAGGTAATATACAAATCTCCATCCTCCCCTTTAATGATGGTAGGAGGGTAGTGAATGCAGATAGTTTGGGTTAGATTATTTGTCTTTTTGCTTTACTTATCTCGGCAGTGTGTCTTTGAAGGCAGAAATTCTTAAAGAAAGAATAAAATGTGCTCCTTGTGTAGCTTTTTACAAAGTGTTTGAAGTAGCAAATTATAAGCATCGTCAAGCCTGGTCAGTACCTAGGTGGGTGACCATTTGGGAACACCAGGTGCTGTAAGCTTGGGTGTGCTGGTGATCTAATTGGCAACAGCTTGGAATTGGAGATCAGAGAGAACCGAGTTTCAATTCCAGTTGGGGTCATTATATTCATTTACACACAAATACTCTTGGGAAAGGTATGAACCCAGCTCTTCTCCTCCAGCTACAGGTTAATAAGTAGGATTTTTATCAGTAAATCATTATCTCCAAAAGTTCTAACAATTTACTGGTTTTAAATAACTTGTGAAAAGGTTGTTAAACTGTAAAAAAACAAAAAACAATCAATCGATAAAAGCAAATAAGAATTAGTTTTTGTCTTGGAAATATTCTGAAGTTTTGTCTATGGAGCTACTGGTGCCACAACGAATAATTTTTCTTTTCTTTTTTTCTCTTTCTCTTTTTTTTCTCTTTCTCTTTTTTTTTTCTCTTTCTCTTTTTTTTTCTCTTACTCTCTTTTTTTCTCTTTCTCTTTTTTCTCTTTCTCTTTTTCTCTTTCTCTCTTTCTCTTTCTCTCTCTCTTCTCTTTTTTCTCTCTCTTTCTCTCTTTTTCTCTCTCTTTCTCTCTTTTTCTCTCTCTTTTTTCTCTTTCTCTTTTTTCTCTTTCTCTTTTTTCTCTTTCTCTTTTTTCTCTTTCTCTTTTTTCTCTTTCTCTTTTTTCTCTTTCTCTTTTTTCTCTTTCTCTTTTTTCTCTTTCTCTTTTTTCTCTTTCTCTTTTTTCTCTTTCACTTTTTTCTCTTTCACTTTTTTCTCTTTCACTTTTTTCTCTTTCTCCTCTTTCTCTTTTTTCTTTCTCTTTTTCGCTTTCTCTCTTTCGCTTTCTCTTTTTCTCTCTTTCTCTTTTTCTCTCTTTCTCTTTTTCTCTCTTTCTCTTTTTCTCTCTTTCTCTTTTTCTCTCTTTCTCTTTTTCTCTCTTTCTCTCTTTCTCTCTTTCTCTTTTTCTCTCTTTCTCTTTTTCTCTCTTTCTCTTTTTCTCTCTTTCTCTTTTTCTCTCTTTCTCTCTTTCTCTCTTTCTCTCTTTCTCTCTTTCTCTCTTTCTCTTTTTCTCTCTTTCTCTCTCTTTTTCTCTCTTTTTCTCTCTTTCCCTTTTTTCTCTTTTCTCTTGTTTCTCTGTCTTTTCTCTTTTTTTCTCTTTCTTTTTTTTCTCTTCTCTTTTTTCTCTTTAAATTCTTATTCCTGACCAGTTTAATAGAGTGTATTTGGCTTTCATCTATGTCTAATTTGAAATTTAATCACCTGAATATTAGTCTTTGGAATACGGGAAGAAGGTTAAAACTAACATTTGGAATTTATAGCAATTTCTTTACTGATAGGAATTTCCATGATGCCTCTTTGTAATTTCGGATTCTCATGGCAAATACTTTAAAATATCTTAACGATTTTAGGTATTGCTTCTGCTTGAGGGCTGGGGGAAAAGTCTCTTTGCTAATTTCCAAAGTCTTTTTAAGAGAAAATATTTATGAAAAATAATTCCTGCCTTTTCAATTTTTTCTGCAATGATCTGGCTCTTCAAAAAAATCCTATTATCTACAACTAAATATATTCCAATATATTCTTCTTGAAAAGTTTTTTTTTTCTCTTTAATACTAAAATTCACCCAATACAAGCCCTGATAGCCATTCAAGGTAGATGAATGACTGAATGAAGTGAGTTAGAGGTGGTGGAAGGTGTTGAGTTAAGTTCCCTTGGCAAAATGGCAGTTTGTAAAAGGTAGTTCTACACAGGGGGCACTGCTAAGTTATATATATATATATATATATAAAACCTTAAAGTAGTCTGTTTTTATTTAAATTATTAGCTCTGATTTACATTGAGCTCTCTGGATTTTATCCTCCTTGGGTCTACCCATACGGATTACCTACTTTTTCGTAAACTATATATATATATATATATATATATATATATATATATATTATGTGGTACGTGATCAATTTATATAACATAAATCATTCATACGAATAACAAATAATGAAGCTAATTATGGCAAGAATCACTCCTGCTAACTACATTTAATAATAAAATATAATCAACATCATATCCGTTACTGAATGGTACGATCCTTGTTTATAAATCCTGGTGTTGAGTGGTCTTATTTTTCTACTAGGTCGGGCTTTCAATCGTATCGTTCGATCATCTTCAGGTAGTAAATTAGTTAATTTTTTAAAAATCCAGGTAATAATTAGACATCGAAAGTGTAATCCGAAAGAAGTCTTTTTTTACAATTGTGATGTTGTTAAAAGTAAGAATAATTTTGGAGCGTGCAGACTCAACGCTGAGGTTGAATTTTGAAATTTTGCGTTCTCGTAGAAGTAGGTTATTTTTTGTTGTAAAAGTGGCATGAACAAAATTGTTCAATAGTTATAGTAATGTCACCATTATTATCGGGAAATTCACACGTAGGATCAGTCTTTTTTAATATCTATTATCTGGTACGTGATCAATTTATATAACATAAATCATTCATACGAATATGATATATGTTGATTATATTTTATTATTAAATGTTGTTAGCAGGAGTGATTCTTGCCATAATTAGCTTCATTATTTGTTATTCGTATGAATGATTTATGTTATATATATATATATATATATATATATATATATGTATGTATGTATTTAGGCAGCATATCTTCATTTAAGGATTTTTTTGTTGAATAATCTGGACATATGTCTATTTATTTTAATGTTAAACCTCTCAAATTCACAGAGCAATTTCTTAGTGCCATTATTAAACTGATTAAGGAAGAAGCTGTAGTTATTTTCATTTCTTTTATTTTCCCCAAGTACTTTCAATCTCATCCAAGATCATCTTCAAGGCTGAATTGCTAAGGGAATCATCCACAAAGTTCTTAGGGGGGAAAAGCTGCATGGCACTTTCTCCTTACTTTTGGAATATAGAGGATATGAGGCTGGTTCAATGCTGGAAATGGCATCTCTTGGCCATAAAGGTCTAAACTGGGGGAACTAAAATATTGAGCTCATCTTGAATATTAGGCCTTATCATTATTGAATAGCATAGTGTTTCTGTGTTTAAATATTACTATTCATGGTTCATAGATTGCTAACAGGTGACATTGGTGTGTTTTGAGAGTGTATACAAATAATGATAAGCACACTAGTGAACTGGCTGGATGTAACCATAAATTCTATGCTAACAGTTTCTTTTCTTGCACTTTTCGCTTGTGGAACTCCCTTCCGACTCCATGCTTTCCAGCCAAATTTGATCTTCAAAAATTTGAATGTAATGCCGATTGCTAGCTATTGTCCTCCTGACTACTCTTTTGTACTTGCTCCTTAGCAATGTTTCCGTTTCTAACTCTTCCACTCCCAGTAACCCCTTGCATCTCGGTGGCTTTTACTGCCATACTCGGGATGAAATCATTTAAAAAAATTTAAAAAGATATGTAGATCGATATAAATTTATGCTTTTACCTTCTTTGGGACACAGCTAGTTTGGGAGATAAATTCATGTTCGGGAATAATCTAGAATAAGCCAAGTTGACAAAGGTGAAGACTACGCCATCCAACAACAGGCTATCTGGCAGTCTTTTCTCCGACCTTCTTCAGATATCCAGCAATTTGGTAAACATCTTGCATTACATATTTTCAAGTCTGAATAGATATACAAGGGGATATTGAAAGGTTCTCATCCTGACAAGAAAAGGATTTGATAACGAATTCTGATATTTAGAAAGATTTTGGGTTAGGATAAAAACTTTTCAACAGCTGAATGGTCATTTTAATTTTTCTAGTGTGAAGTCCAAAATTTAGAATGGTAAAAAAAAAAATGATTTAACAACTAAAATTACCAAATAATTATAAGCAAGCATTTTTGTTTATTATTAAATTACCTTGATATGTTTGTTATTAAAAGCCGAAAAATAATATGCACTTTTCAAGTAAGGGCTTTTTTTCCTAGTTTAATGATTCCGTTCATAAATTCTTGAAAACCTCAACCGACAATTTAAGAAATTTGTTATTAATTTGATATGACCAATAAATATATAATCACATTGTAATATGGAATAAATTCTGAGAAAAATGTAAAAAGGGAGATTACGCTGAAGTTTGTTAGGAGTTAACTCCCTTGATACGTGGATACAAAAATATATTATTCAATTATAACTACAACTTTTATTTTTTTTTACTCTTGTAATATCCAGAAATTAGTATAAATATATATATATATTTTTAAATCATTTCACCCTATATAAGGTAATAAAGTCACTAAAACGCAAGGGATTACTGAGTGTTACAGTATATGAGAAGAAAAAAAAACACTATTAAGGACAGGGAACAAAAGAAGATGAATTAAGACGACAGAAGATAACAATTAACATAGCATTCAAATTTTTGAAGATCAGAGTTGAATGCAAGAAGCCAGAAGAGAGTTCCACAACCAAAGAGTGCAAGAAAAGAAAGCATAGAATTTGGTTACATCAAGCCAAATGTAAAATGATGAGACTTTGCCACCAATCTAGTACTGTGCCTAAATTCATAAAGTCTAGGTACCATAGAGAAAAGTTCCTCAGAACAATTACTATGAAAGTATTTATAGAGAAGACACAGGGAATCTACTTTATGGCAGTAGGGAAGGGATTAAAGCCAAGATGCTAGGTCAGGACCAATAACTTTGCAGATCCTTCTTTGAAATAATATATTCACATTAGAATATCTTTTAGCTATGACTACAACTATTTTAAAACCTGAAAATTTATACTCAATTGAGTATAAATTTTCAGTTTTAAAAATTCTTTTAAAGATCTTAATATTAAAATTAGCTGTGAATTAATTTTACAGCCATTGTTAAAAATGGCTGAAATCTAATACTCTTTTTTTTTTTTTAAGAAAATGATAACAAATTTTGTAGTCCACATCATAAAAAAAAAAGTCAAAATATTTATCATTCTTGTAAAATTTGCCTTCTCTTTTGCTTTCTTCACTAAAAATTAAATCATTTTACCTGATCTATTTCTTACTTAAGCTACAAAAATTGTCATACTCATGGTATGTCTCAGATCCAAAGAAATCATTTTTTTAAATTTTTCTTTTTTTTTAATTTCTGGTTCAATGTGCTTGACACATGTGTAAAATGCTATGATAAATATATCCCCTACTCCCTAAATTATTGAACATCTTCATATCAAGTCCATTGGTGGGTAAATAAACAAATAGGTATCAAAACCAGAAATAATCCTTGAAGGAGATTAGAGATTCAAAACAATGTTGAATCAATTTCCCAGTGCTGTATTACTGGGTTTTTTCTTCTTCCACATGCCGTCTCCCTGTAGGATGTAAGTAATAATGGCTCTCCACGATTTCCTATCCTTTGTAGTTCTTAGGATACTCTACCTTTTTTTAAGCAGTAGAAGATTTCAATCAAGAGTTTTGTTTTTGTATTTTAATCCTTCTTTTCCCAGCTGCTTATATTTTGAAAATCTGTACAATCTGATAATAATATTTTGAATTTCTCATTTTAGATTTGTCCTAAATCTATTAAGTTTTGTATGAAAATAAGTTACTTTCAACTAAATGGGAAACAATATCACTAAATCAATTTGGCCCAATGAGGCTCTACTGTCCCACATATGTGATGCAACATAGAAACAATATAAACACATGCATTTTTTTTTTTTACTATAAAAGTATTTATGCTGACTCTTCAGTATTTATGGTAGAAAAAAATTATTTTATTTGTTTTAATTAGTTTTAAAAAAAAATACTTTGCCCATTAAAACAAATTTACTAAATTTTTAGAGAAAAAAAATGTAATTTAAAATCTGTCTATATTTCTGAGATGAGGTATTGTAACTATTTACATTGTTCAGACTGTTGTCCTCATCTTTATTGTCATATTTACGATGTGAAGGGTTCAATTTGGTTTGAAATTCCAATATGTATTACCTGAAGAAGGTTGGAGAATAAAATGGCCAAAATGTTGTGAATATGACAATAAAGATGAGGACAACAGTCTGACCATTGGAAATAGTGTAGAAATTTAAAATGTTTAATATTTTTACCAATATTTAACCTTTGTACTCCCAAATAAATGATGTGTCAAAAGGACAGTTATTCCCTTGGCCCTGTATACACTTCCAACTCTCTTAGCAAATATTTATTCTTCTAAAAAAGAGATGGTTAAAATTTTAATAAAAACTAAACATATGAAAATGATTTTATACATTTTCTTTATTCTTGAGAGTTAACCACAAACATATTAAACACCATTAGATTGCTTATTTAATCTGTCATTAGATTTTCTAGGCATTTAAAAAAAAATCGATTTAAAACTTTTTCAAAATAAATATTGTATTGTAGCTGGATTACATATTTTGATAATTTTGTAATTTTTAATAAATTTTTGAATAAAAAGATTTCTTTTCAAATTTCTTTATAAAATGATAAATAATAAATCTTTATAAAATGGTAAATAATAAATATCACATTATACTTGGTTCACATTTTTATAATCTTGTAAATAAACATTGCCAAGGGAGTGAAAAGTTTATGTAGTAATAGTGGTGTCAAGGGAATAACCATCCTTTTGACACAGTTTTTTTTTTTTTTTTTTTTCTTTTTTTTTGCAGGCACTAAGGTTAAGCATTGCCAAATAATTTTTGGTAGGTTTACTAATATACTAATATACTGAAATACTGTAAATATTTGTGTTCATTGACATTTCAAGAATTTAATGTTTCGCCTGCCATGGCTTCTGTTTGGTTAAGAGGTCATTGTTTCAAATTGAGAAGGTGCTGTGTATTGATGAATAAGTGTTGAATTGGTTGAGAAAATAAATTTCCTGATACAAAGCTAGATAGAAATTTTGGTTAATTTGCAGTATAAGCACCAAAAGCCTCTGGTATTGAGAATGTACCATTCTGGTGTGAAATTGGTTGTTTTGAAAATGACGATAAAACATTGCGCTCGATTACCTTTTAGAAATTATGGACAATGCAAGTTCAACTTCTTTTTCGTCATCTACACAGAATGTCCGCCATTACTGACTTTGTTTACATACGTTTGCCTCAAGTAGTCATGCGGCATGGAAGCTTCACTTGTCTTGATTACTGCGCAGTGTGCGAAGTTTGAAATGAATGTGCATAAAATCTGACAATTAAGGTAAAATAAAAATTACATACCTGAAAAGTAAAAAAAAAAAGGATTTTTTTTTTTTTATGTGTTCTAAAAGTTTTTTTAATGTGTCGTGAAATTTTAAAATAACATCCGCAAAAAATCGCGCAGTAATCGAGACCAGTAAGATAGGAAAAGCTGTAAGACGGCCGTTAACTAAGTAACCTTCTGCGCATTACGTCTAGAGGAAAACTTATGTAAGCAACGGCAGTAATGGCGGCTAGCCAACGCAAAAGAGATGGAACTTACATTGACGATAAATCGAAAACGGTAATCAAGTGCAGTATTTTAATGTCATTTTCGAAATAACCATGCAATTTCACACTAGAATGGTACATTCTCGATACCGGGGGCTTTTGGTGCTTCTACTGCAAACTAACCAAAATTTTTATTCTGTCAGTAACATTTTACATTTTCATGTAGAGAACATTTCAATGATAATTGCTGAAAGAATGTTGAAATTCAAGGAATGTTTCCTAAGTGTCTCTGTATAAAAGAAAAGAAGTTGAACTTACTCTGTTGGTGACTGAGTGACGTGTATAATCTAAGCCATCCTTGACTTTGGATTGACGTAAAAGAAAGCTAGCCTCTTCAGATTCACAGCATGCAGCTCTCTGTTTATCCTTTTTACACCTGTCCAAAAGCTGAACAGGTGT
The DNA here is from genome assembly GCA_964036315.1 of Acanthosepion esculentum. Lineage (NCBI taxonomy): Eukaryota > Metazoa > Mollusca > Cephalopoda > Sepiida > Sepiidae > Acanthosepion > Acanthosepion esculentum. The sequence goes on along the minus strand of OZ038509.1, from coordinate 41,423,466 downwards.
TGCCAACATATGCATGTCTAACGTAAAATGGTTTAATATCTGCTACCCCTCTTAAGTGACTGCATGTGATCAAAAATCAGGACAATTGAGAATCTCTTCAATGTCTGGATGTTTGCCTTCTCTCTTTTTCACTTTTTTTTTGGTGGTGGGGGGGAATGTCAGTTCATATGTCAAAGTTTGTCTTTCTGCTAAGCTAAACATTTAACTCTAGATTTCTCTGTACTGGTTATTTCAAATAGCTGACATTGTCTTGTGGTAGGGAGTTGCTATTATATTTTTAAGGTCTTTGCATACACTAAATGGCACATATAATTGTACCAATACTCTAAAGGATTGTTTGCAATAATTATTTGATTGAGGCTGATTAACCAAAAAAATCTCTTTGGCTTTTTTATGCTGGGGCAATGAAAGAATTAGGTAAATTATTTTTTAAGTTTTTTTGAATAAGCAAATGACTCGATTAACCGGTGATTCAATTAAGAATTTACTATATGAATGTATATATTCCCAATTTAATGTTTCTCAAATTTTATCTTAACAATGTTAGTCAAGTTTATATTTTCAGTTTAATTTTAATTTTCAGTATATATTTTCTCTTTTGATATTTCTTATGCATTTTTTTCAAAATTATATAAAATAATTTTTCTTAATTTTAGTTTGTTTCTTTTTTAAATATTTTTAGCTTTTTTTTTACTTTCCTAACTTTTAAAGTTTTTGTTTCTTTTTCTTAATTCTTTAGTTTTTTCTTTCTTTAATATTCATAACATTTGTACAGTGTGAAATTGATCTCTTGACTTTTTACAGAATTATCAGGAAATAGCTTTTTGTTTACAAGTTTAAAACTGCTCGTGTCTTTGCTATCTGCATTCAAAAACAAACGTTTTGTATTTTAGAAAATAGATTTCTCTTAAATAAAGGACAAACAGATATATAAATTTTTATGTGTTTTGTTATGAAAATATTTTAAACAATTATTTGTTGAAATAATTTTAGTTTTCATTTTCTTGCAAAAAGATTGTTTTTGTCATTAAAGCAAAAACAGATGGATACATTCTTATAGCAGTGCCACATTATTAATTAAAGAACAAAAATATACATAAATTAGAAGTATAAAAATCTTGCAGATATCACTTAGATTTGGAAATAAAAAACTAAATACCGGTAACTCTGTAAAAGTCAGGGATCAATTTCACACAGTATTAATATTATGAATAGGACCCCCACTTTTAAATTTTATCTTGCAGATATCACTTAGATTTGGAAATAAAAAAATAAATACCGGTAACTCTGTAAAAGTCAGGGATCAATTTCACACAGTATTAATATTATGAATAGGACCCCCACTTTTAAATCTATAAAAAAACGATTTTTTTTTTTATCCTGACAAATGCTACGGCTTGAAGAAGGTCTAAAGAATGCTAGTCTACAAAAATTATTCCTGGGAAAATTTGTTCTTATTTTTTATGAGTGGACCACTCTATTTAAGTAGGTCTTTTTTATTTGTTTTCATATATATATATATATTATTATTATTTTAGGATATTAAAACATGTTAAAAATCGCTACATAATGGCAATTATATTTCAACACTACAAATGTCTCTCCTTGGGCGATGATAAACTACTGTCAAGTGAAAGATTAATTTAATTTCAAAAGCAGAATACTTTTAAAATAAATAGACTTGTGGGCTTTGCCGTGATTAACCACCTCCTTTGCTTTTACTTCTTAGGAAAGTTGAACGTCAGACTTCAATACATCTTACAAAATAATGTAACAACCTGTATCTGCCCATAACAAAATTATTTAGGATTTGTATGCAGACAACTTTGTGTCATGACCTATATTAAAAATTTTTTCCGGTGAATTTGAATTTAGCTTAGGTCACATTTGATTGGTTAATTAAATTAATCTTTCACTTAGCAGTAGTTTAACATCGACTGAGGATACACATTTTAGTGTTGAAATATAATTGCCATTATGTAGTGATTTTTAACATGTTTTAATATCCTAAAATAAATAGTATTTAGCTCTAATCTGTATTGAGCTGTCTTTTGCATTGTTACATATGGTGGAATTATACTCCATTTGTTCTCATTTTACCTGGATATATATATATATATATATATATATATATAAAGTTAGGCAATCTTTATCATTGTGCCCTCAAAAAAATGGTGTGTCAAAAGGATGGTTTTTCTCTTGACACTGCTATTATTTTAACTACCTTCACTCCTCAACAATGTTTATCATTTTAATAATCGATGACTAGAATTGAAATAAAATCTAAACATAGGAAAAGGAATTTATACATTTTCTTTGTTCTTATTAATTGACAACAAAAATAATGAACACTATTTATTTATTAGATTTTCTATTGGAATGGTTGGCAAACATCAACTAATTGCCAATTGATTCGAACTTTATACAATGGTAAACAACGATGTCCTTATAGTTGGCTCACATATTTTAATAATTTCCGTTTATAAATTCATGAATAAAAATTGTTCTCATATTTATTTCTTTATAAATCGGTAGATGATAACTATTACATTGCATAAGTTTTAATTGTATTAGTTTTTGGAATGTTGTAAATATAAAATTATTCTTGTAAATAAACAATATATAAATGGTGTTTAATATTTTTGTTGTAAATTCTCAAGAATAAAAATATGTATTGATTCACTTTCATCATATTTTTAGGTTTTATTAAAATTTTAATCATCACTATTTAAAACAAACATTGCCATGGAGTGATGGTAGTTAAAATAATAGTGGCGTCAAGGGAAAAAACATTCTTTTGAGAGACAGTTTATTGCAGGCACAAAGGTTAAAGATTGCCTTAACATATATTGCATTGCATAATCCTTCTTGTTGTTTGATTAAAAAATGGTTCTCCTAGCAAAGATACGGTTTAAAACATTTCATACATGGAAGGGAGAGTAATGAAAATATTTGAAGTGAGAAAATCTGGTCATTTCCTTAATTCTGTTTTGTCTCATGATTTTATAAAAATGTTTTTTTTTGAGTCAAAGATGAATAGCATTTTGTGTATCATTCAGGAAAGTCATTATCATTTCCAAAGTCATTTGTACAACCAAACTTTTTCTTTTTGTGTCACTTATTTTGCTACCACAGTATTTCCAGTGATTCCTTCTACAGCAGACATGGGCAGCCTTTTTTTTTCTTTTTCTTTTTCTTTTTTGAGCTAGTGGGCTGCATAATCTATGGCTCATCTCAAGGCGGGTGACACTACTAAAAAGATTCAAGGTAATTTTTTATAGTACCCCAGCTATTTTCACTACAGTAAAACATTTATGCATTAGACCTTAGAAATCTTTTGAGATTCTTTTTTTTTTTTATTAAAAAACTGAAGTCTTGGTATAATATTATCAGTGATGGCAGTGTGATTAAAGCATGTCACTGTGTGATTTATTTCTAATTTATTTATTTGAAAATAAAAAGAAAAAGTATATTTCCTATCCAGAAAAAATATTATGAATGTTTCCTGTTTCCAAAGTAAAAGGAGTTTACACATATGATGTTCCGTAGTGAAAATTGCCAATGGGTTAAAATGAAAGTTTACAAAATTCAAGAAACATTGCACTTAATCTTTGCTTGTGTATGAGAGAGAGTGTGTGAGTGAACAAGTGAGAATGAAACATAATAAAATTTTAAGAAAAACTATTTTACTTATGAAATTAAACATGCCATTCAGAAAGACCAAATGGGCCGCAGTTTGCTCGTGTCTGTTCCACAGCCTTCTTCAGCTACAAAATCCATAAGAAGTGTTGATTGGTCTCTTGTTACAGAATTCATAAAGAGACAGATGTCTCTTTTTCCTTTTGGATTTTGCATGTAAAGAAGGTCATAGAGTATATCATTGGGAACACTGGTAGCAAAATAAGAAACACTCAAAGAACAAGTTCCATTGCAATAAAGTGCTGTGGCTGGTGAAGAATTTTTCTAATAAAAGCACTAAACAGTTTCTTTGCCTCTTGATTACTTCAGCCTTTTTTGGAATCAAAGGAAGAATTTCTCAGATTGCAAGACAAACTCTGACATTGTTTGAATTTAAGTGATTTTATTAAATAAATTTTTTTTTCACTCCCATTCCCAGAACCTCTAATCAAAATATTGTTTTTTTATATGGGATTTTCTTACATATTCATTTTCTATAATTGTTTTAAGTATCCAAGATTTTACATTGTTAATATTTGGTTTGCCAAAAGGGAAAATATGGTATGCTTTGCTGCCCAGTGGTGACAAGCATTTGGGGAGGGGGTGAGTTTATATGGATTTTGTCGATTTTTGGCATTTAGTCTCCAAAAATAAAGTGTGCTCTTATTTGTTCTCTTGTTTCCAATAATAGAGAGAGAATTTTTTTTTTTATTATTGTAAAGAATTTTTTCTTTTTTTATTGTGTGTGTGTGTCTTTCTTTGTGTGGATGATGGTTCTCTACCATATCACTTTCCCTTTTCCTCTCCATCCCCACTCTTCTTCCCACTTTTCTCTGCTTTCACCTCCTGCCCTACCCACTTTTCTCCTCCTCTGCCTTTGTCTCTTCTTCCCGCTTTTCTCCTCCTCTGCCTCCGTCTCTTCTTCCCGCTTTTCTCCTCCTCTGCCTTCGTCTCTTCTTCCCGCTTTTCTCCTCCTCTGCCTTCGTCTCTTCTTCCCGCTTTTATCCTTCTCTGCCTTCGTCTCCCCGCTTTTCTCCTCCTCTGCCTTCGTCTCCCCGCTTTTCTCCTCCTCTGCCTTCGTCTCCCCGCTTTTCTCCTCCTCTGCCTTCGTCTCCCCGCTTTTCTCCTCCTCTGCCTTCATCTCCCCGCTTTTCTCCTCCTCTGCCTCCATCTCTTCTTCCCGCTTTTCTCCTCCTCTGCCTCCATCTCTTCTTCCCGCTTTTCTCCTCCTCTGCCTTCGTCTCCCCGCTTTTCTCCTCCTCTGCCTTCGTCTCTTCTTCCCGCTTTTCTCCTCCTCCTCCTCTGCCTTCGTCTCCCCGCTTTTCTCCTCCTCTGCCTTCGTCTCCCCGCTTTTCTCCTCCTCTGCCTCCATCTCTTCTTCCCGCTTTTCTCCTCCTCTGCCTCCATCTCTTCTTCCCGCTTTTCTCCTCCTCTGCCTTCGTCTCCCCGCTTTTCTCCTCCTCTGCCTTCGTCTCTTCTTCCCGCTTTTCTCCTCCTCCGCCTCCATCTCTTCTTCCCGCTTTTCTCCGCCTCCGCCTCTTCTTCCCGCTTTTCTCCTCCTCCGCCTCCATCTCTTCTTCCCGCTTTTCTCCTCCTCCGCCTCCGCCTCTTCTTCCCGCTTTTCTCCTCCTCCGCCTCCATCTCTTCTTCCCGCTTTTCTCCTCCTCCGCCTCCGCCTCTTCTTCCCGCTTTTCTCCTCCTCCGCCTCCATCTCTTCTTCCCGCTTTTCTCCTCCTCTATGTCTTTACACTTTTATCCTCTTTTTCTCTCTTCTACTTTTTATTTTTACCCTTTCACTCTCTAAGACTGAATGAAAACCCTTATTTCATATCTCTGGTCTCTGTCATATGAAAGTGATTTTTTTTTTGTCTTTTATCAAGCCAGGTTCTCATCTTTAAGGGGTTGACTTAAATATTCTGTTGTAATCAACCCCAGATGAGGCTTGACTATCTCAAATGAATGGTCACCTTCTTTGCACAATGTTTTTTTTTTCATATTGGTGTGCAAAAAGAAAAATTAAAAAGAAAATTTCTCCCCCCCCCCTCTATAAAGGCCAAAATACCTGTAACTTCAACCTGACTTCATCTTCCTCCCTACCCAGAAGGTGGGTAGGTAGGAAGATATACACACCTCCACTGAATGGACAACTATTTTCACTTGACTGTAATCCTTGCTATCTCTTTTGACCAATGAAAGCATTGTCCACACTCAGCTTGGCTGTGGAGGAGAAATCATTTTTGAAAGTCTGACTGTCATAGACAACTGCAGTTCAGATGTCGTATTTGAATAAACTGACAAAAAAACGAATTTTTAATGTTAATAATTCTAAAACTGATCCTTGACTTTAAATGTATCTTACTCAGTGGGGTATTTATGGATGCACACATTTTTACATTGAAATGCACAAATCTTTGTGTAATACATTAGATTTAGGCTAAAGCAGTTCATACCCAAGAAAATAGATCTCTCTTTTTGATCACACACACACACACACACACACACACACACACACACACACACAGACACATATATATATATATATATATATATATATATTAATTTTGTTACTGTGTAAACAGCAATCAATCTGGTTTCCAACAAAGCTCTCATCAGATGATAACCTTGGATCAAATGTTTTAGGGTTGAAACATCTTTACCACTAACCTAGGACCTCCTAGCAATACCTCATAATACCACAAGAGTAAGAGGTTTCTCCTTAGGAATGTGTTTGTCTCTCTCTCTCTCTCTCTCTCTCGTATAAAATATGTGTGTTCTTGACCATAGACTTAAACTGAAAAACCTTATTTATATACGTGTAGTAGTGTAGAGATGATGAGACGAAGGGGAAAAGCTTATAAGCAACACGTTTCAACAATGCGTGTGTTAGGTTCAGCTTCTTCAGGTCAGAATATAAGACAAAACTGTGTGTAAGGAAAATGTTTTGTGATTTTGAGAATATTTGGTCTATAAATGTGATGTACAAATGTATGCTTGGAAGAATGATACATAAATTTCTATATATCAGATCAATGTTGGGTAACTGAATGACAAAATGGGAAAAAATTATATGAGACACATTTCAACTTTTAAAAGGCCTTCATCAAACTAATGGTCTTATTGATGGAATTATATATATATATATATATATATATATATATATATATATATAATATTCAAACAAGTTTGGTTAGATAAGACATATCGTGTTGATTTATTTTGGTTGTGATCCTTTCAAGTTCATGGATTAATTTCTTGGTAGCCTGAGAAAACTGATGAAGAAAAATACCAAAGTTTTCTTTCAAATAATTTTTATTTTCCCAACTACTTTCAATCTCATCTGAGACCATCTTCAGGGCGTTAAATTGTCTGAATGCGTATATGTATTTCTGTAATTTCAAAACATTGCAACTGTTCATTTTACTGCGTTATGCAGTGTTCTAGATTTCAAATTTCACGTGTTTTTTTTCCACAATACAAGGGAGGTAACTCTCTTCATTTTATTTCTTATTCTTATATATATATATATAAATCTTTTCTGCTGCAGACATTTAAGAACTTTGTTGCTATTCTCAGAGTTTACGTTATTTTGGGCTTTAATTCCCCTATATATATATATATATATATATATATATATATATATATATATATATATATTATATATAATTAATACAAATACAATTTGTCATTTAGATGATTATGGTTATATTCAGCACCTCAACTAAGATTTTCGTAGCTGACCTTTTTTGCATTTGTTCAGTCCATTCTTATAGAGGTTTCAGCAATTAACTGCTGTTTTTCTCATCTTCTGTTTTCTATATATATATAATGTAGGTTGAGGGTGGGAAATATAGAGATAGATATCGTTTATAATTATACCCTGACAATTTAAAGACAACAGTGATAGCAAACAAAATGAAATTTTGTGAGTTGTTGTCTAAAGATGTTGAACATAAAATTTAGTTTCCCTACATCTTCAGTATTGCTTCTCAGTGTATAATTGTAAGTGACGTTTTTTTTTGTTTTTTTTCTTTATATTTCCACCTCCCGATACAAATATATAATTGCATCAATAAGAATGGTACTTTAGCCTGATGAAGTCCTTTTACAGGATGAAATGTGTTGTCCAAGAATATCTGTGACCTTGTGTCAAAATTGGATTGTTTTAGCTTCAGTCTATTTTTCTTAGGTCTGTCTTCTTAAACAGAAATGATAAACGTTCTTTTGCTCACAACGTTTTGATGCATTCAGAACTCTAGAATATTTGGGAGGAAGAGAAATTTCAAAATAATTCCACCAAAAATTAAAAACACCAAAATTCATTTTAAAAAAAAATTCCATTAAAAAAAAACTCTTAAAATTAATTCCTTTTAAAAAAAACTCTTAAAATTAATTCCATTAAAAAAAAATCTTAAAATTAATTCCATTAAAAAAATAATAAACATCAAAAATTAATTTCATCTAAAAAAAAAAAAAAAAAAAAAAAAAATTAGTTTTATAATATCACCAAAAATTAATTACATTTAAAAAAAAAAAAAAAATAATAATAATAATTCCATTTATATTACCAAATAGGAGCACTTTGATGGGGTATAATGTTAGCAAGCTTGTCTTGCTAGATCCGTTATGACTGAGTAGTAGTGAGTTCAGTCCTCACTGGCTGCACCATACTTTATTACCAAATATTAAATACATTTTTTTTTTAAATACTAAAAACACTTAAATTATTTACATTTAAAATATAACCAAATATTAAATATATTGAAAAAATATATAAAACACCAAGAATTATTTTTTAAAAAAGTATAAACTATTAATTTCATTTAAAGTATCACCAAAAATCTCCCTAATTACTGAAAAGTGTCATAGTTTAAAGGACTTGACCATTTGTTGTTCTGCCAATCTCTGATCTCCTTTGCATCACAAGTTTTCCGATTAGACTTTTCAGTTTCATGCACACGTCACCGCTGATAATTTTACTGACGTTATGCAAAAAAAACATTTGACTTTAGCCGAACTTTGAAGGGGGTTTTGTCTTATGACTTCCCATATCAAAATAATAATCCGTAGCTTTCTATGAGGTTATGAGCTGACTTTTGGTCTGAAACTTTCATTGTATAATATTTGATGGCCAAACTGTAAGAGCTGCACTGGTAATCTTCAGATATTTGAAAGCTGAAAGAATATATGCAAACTGTTGATTTCTATTAGTTTCAGTAATTTCAAAGTATGCATATGACATACTGCAAAGTTCTCAGCTTCTCCAAAGAGTCTATAGAACTTTTTATAGCCCTCTTATATATATATATATATATATATATATATATATATATATATATATATATATATATATACCAAATGTTTTAAACTCTTGACTTGCAGAATTAGGGTTTACCAAAAAATTGGGATCTTTTTCTCCCAGAATTAAATTGTGGACTTGGATTTGTGGATCATCTTCAGACCCAGGTTTTTTCTTCTATAATTCCAACATTTTTACAAAAGCCACATGCTGAATATCGAAGATATAGATGTGACTTTTAAGCAGCGGCTTGGCCACCCCTACTCAATAGAATGGATTAAGTGCATTAACAAGGAGACTATTTTGAAAGATAAAGTTATTCTATAAATTTTTTATTCTTTATCATTAGGATATGGAATTATTGATTAAACTACTTATGTACACACACACACATAATAAGGTGTTGAAAAATGTTTTTTATACTAAAGTTTATCCAATACAAGGCTCAAGAACCACTCAAAGTAGAGGGTTACTGTTAAAATGGTTATGATGAAAGAGGTGTGTGATATGAATGAAAAGAAGATTATGAGGATAGGGAGAATAAATAATAATTGACACTTGACCTGAAGAGTTTCTTGGTTCAAGCAAGAAGAGATACCTAAAAAATTCTGATGTTTCATCATTTTGTTAGATTTTGGAAAGTGATCAAGTCAGTGAAGAATTTTTCTGCACCCCCTGTTAGTATTATTATTATTGTTGTTGTTATTATTATATACATTATATGTAATGGATACATATTTTGTTTAGACATATCAATTTTTAAATGGTATGATTTTGTCTACCAGCCTGCATCGTTAATAAAGACAATGTGTGCTTCAGCAGGGTTTGAATCTGCTTCCACTAAATATAAAATATATAGTAATAAGAAATAATAATAGATTATAAGTAAAAAATCCACCAATTCCATATATATATATATATATATATGTATATATATATATAAAAGATCTGAGATTAAAATGAAAACATGTTAAAAAATCGCTACACAATAGCTTTCATGTTTCAGCACTCAAATTGCGCCTCCTCAGGCGATAGTAAATAACTAGTGAGTAAAAACACTGTATTGAGCCCTTTTTTAAAAATTAAATGCTACAGACAGTTGAATTACACTCCATTTGTTCTTATCCCATACCTAGAGCTATATATATATATATATATATTATTGAATATTATATCACGTTATCTATTGAGTGATTTTTGACAGTTCTTCTAACTTGAAAAATCACGTAAAATTCTTGTAATTTTCACATATTTTCTCATATATATATATGTGTGTGTGACTTTTAAGCAGTGGCTTGGGCACCCCTGCTCAATAGAAATGTATATATACATATATAAAGTGGGGGGATGCCAAAAATTGACTTGACTACTCATTTTCTGTCCCCATTTCATAAATAAAAAATGTGTCCGTCTATTTCAAATACAAAGTATACATTAAAAGTAGCACTTAAAAATGTCAGATTCGAAATAAATCCATTCTTTAAAAATTTGCTTCGTTTACGCTTCAGATGTAGGACTGAAGATATGAAGCTTTTGATTAAAGATAGGAGTGTAGAAGACATGCTTTGCTTAAAAAGGGAAAATAAAACCTTGCTTGCTGCGGTATTTGCCATGACTGAGCAGTAAAGCAAACTGGATCAAATGGTGGTTTCCCTTACAAAAGGGAACACAGGTTTGATACCTGGCAGGGAACATGTTTTTCTTTACTAAGATTTCTCAAATACATGAGACTGATAAGCATAATTCACACCGTTTAAGAAAAATGGGGCATCTATTTCAAATAGGAAGTATCTACTTTAATAACGTTTGAATATATATATATATATATATATATATATATATATATATATATATATATATATATATATAGGAATAGATAGGTTTGCCTATTATCCAGTTTATACTACTCTTTTGAACAGGATCAGAGTCTTATCCCTTATATATATATATATATATATATATATATATATAAAATAATAATAAAATAGAAAAATAATAATGTAGCATTCTTAGTGTTTTTTTTTTTAAATAAAATGTTAAGATGGTCATTTGAAAAATATTGCCTGATGAGACCATGAGGTCGAAACCAAGGTCACATATTCAATTGACCTCATAATTTTTAAGGTTATATATATATATATATATATATATATATATATATATATATATATATATATATAAAGGGAAAAGGTTATAGTTGTTCCGAGAGAAAAGTATATATATTTAAAAGAAGAAACTGCAAACATTTTTGGTTGTAATGTGGATTTTTTAAAAAAATATATATCATGCTTTATTTTCCATAATTTTACAACACATGTTTCAGGTTTCACGACCTTCTTCAGGCAAAGAGTGGATATTTCCATATATTATTAAAATGAATTCATTTTCTTTATGTTCTTTGATGTTAAACATTCTCTTTTTTGTGTGGTAGTGACACAAATGTCTTTCTTGAACTGCAGTTACAACCAAAAACGTTTGCAGTTTCTTCTTTTTAATATATATATATATATATATATATATATATATATATATATGAAATGGCAAAAGGAAAACTTTTCTTTATCAACTCATTTCATCCTCTGATGGGCTTTATCAAGACAAGTGTTAAGATTTACTGTTGCAAATTAAAATCCTTATATTTGTGTTGATCGTGTACATCAGGGCTTAAAACTCCTTGGTAAAGAAAATTTTCATTTTGTCTTTATTTATATTGTCTTTTTTAGAGATATGGGGGTACAGAAAAATCTTTGACTGAATCACTTTCTAAATATATATATTCCATGAAAAATATCTATATTATATGCTAATAATATAACATAATTATATGTTCATGAAAATTTTGTAAGACATAAAGTTGGGATCAGTTTGCCCCCTTCATTTATATTAAGCCATTTGTTTGTATATTAAATGATTTTTTTAAAATATTTTTTTCCCATACCTCATATTTTGATAATGCCATTAATCTTTTGGCAAAATAAAGTCTTCTTTTGGCCACAGAAAAGAAAAGAAAAATGTTTATAAAAAAAAAAAAATGCACATAAGAAGTTTCTTTATTGGGGTTGAGAATTATCAAATATTTAAAAGGTTTTATATATCCTAATGTATCTTCTTATCCTGACCATTTGAGATGTTTTCTCCTATTAAGGGAGATGAATATATTACTCAAAGGCAACTGGGGATTTTTGTTTTCTATGACAGTTTGCAAAAAATTTGAAGAATTTTTAACAAGAAAATATAACAGTATATGAGAATTGGTTTAAAAAAAAATTAAAAATGTGTGTGAATTTTCTGGAAGACTAGAGTGAATTAAACAAAAAAAAAAATGTATATAAAAGGTCATGTTTTTTTTTACTTATCTGTAACCACTAACATTACAATTTTAAACATTTTTTCTAACCTTTCGTATCTTGTTTCCACAGTTGCTATCAATAAGTAACTGAGCCTGTAAAAAAGAAAGATGATGACAATATATTGGGTAGGGGGGGAGCTTTAATGGCATCAAATATGGCACGTATATTTGACTATAAAAATAAATCGGTAAAAATAGAGAAAGCCATAGATGAAATGAAAAGACAGAAATATGATCTCATCCCGAGAAAGATGTGAAGGTATTTTATAAACGTCGGCCTTAAATGACCCACTGGGTTGATATGCCGTAACACAAACAAAACAAACTTTTATAAACGTGAAAAGATAACAAAGGAAGGTATGTTTGAATAAAATGATTGTCAGAAAATTTTGCTTGTGAATGACTTGGTTAACGTTTGTGTCTTTCTTCAAATAATCCTCCTTGAAATATGAAAGGAAGTGACCTTTGCCCAGAAAAAGAATGAAAAGTGACCTTTGCCCAGAAAGAGAAAATAAGTAATCAGCTATATATATATATATATATATATATATATATAAAAATATACATAATATCTTACATTGATTGCACAACTCGGTTTCATATATTCTGCATTCTTATGAAGAATGTATGAAACTCCAAGTTGTGCGATTAATGTAAGATATTATGTATTTTTTCTTAATATATTAAATAATTCTGTTATTTAACATTGAGCACTATTGTTTCTTACACGATATAAAATATAAAAATGAACATTGAAGTCATCACTCAGAGGTGACACTGTTTCATCAGACCTGATGATTGCGTTTAGCAGGAAAGAATCTGTCAGCTGCGAGTGTTGACTTCAATGTTCACTTTTATATTTACACACGCTCTATCTCTGATATTGAGCACTTTATCCCATAAATATAGCATACATTAAACTATATTTCCTTATATATATATATATATATATATATATATATATATATATATATAAAAACACTTGCTCACACATTTACCTATATTTATCCATTTGGTTATATATATATATATATATATATATATATATAACGTAAATCATTCAAACGAAAAACAAATACTGAAGCTAGTTATATGGCGAGAATCACTCTCACAAACAATATTTAATAATAGATTACAACCAACTTCGAATCTGTTAATGAATGGTGTGATCCTTGTTCATAAATTCCGGGCTTATCTGGTCAGATCCGGAATTTATGAACAAGGATCACACCATTCATTAACAGATTCGAAGTTGGTTGTAATTTATTATTAAATATTGTTTGTGAGAGTGATTCTCGCCATATAACTAGCTTCAGTATTTGTTTTTCGTTTGAATGATTTACGTTACATAAATTGAATACGCACTACAAAACCTATATATATATATATATATATATATATTATATATATATGAATCTAAATGAAATAATAATAATAATAAAAACATAAGAATATTAATCTACAACCCAGTATGTCTGAAGATTTTAATTAATTTTTTTAATAATTTTTATCGTTCAAAATATATATATATATATATATATATATATATATAGTAGACTTTGAGGTCCACACCCAGTGGCAACAGTCTTTCATGCTTCAATGCAATCATCAGGCCTGAAGATTCTGTTGAAGCTTGAAACAGACTATCGCTACATATCCCTAATATATGCACTTCAAACCAAAAATATACCATACCTTTTATATATATATATATAGGTGGACATGGAAGTCAGCACTTAGAGGCGACAGTCTGTTTCATGCTAGTGCAATCGTCAGTCGCCTGAAACTAGCATGAAACAGACTGTCGCCTCTAAGTGCTGACTTCCATGTCCACTTTTATATTTACACACGCTCTATCTCCGATATTGAGCACTTTACCCCATAAATATAGCACACTTTAAGACTATATTTCTGCATATATATATATATATATATATATATAAATAAATAAATGTGTGTGTGTAGAGGGAGAGAGAGAGGTGCATGAAGCTGAGTGGTTAGAATGTTCAAATTTTGCCAGAGTTGATTTATCAGGGTGGTAACATCTTGATATTATCAGCCTGTGGAAGCAATCCCAGAATGTGCCGAAAAAGTACAGCACATTTTAACCCAAGCCTTGTGAATGAAATTGGGTCGATGGAAATGTTCAGAAGACATTGTTGGTTGTTCTCCTGGCATGAAATCTCAAACCATCATTACCAAGAGTTTTGATCCAGCCGTTCAAGACCGTTGATCCCGCCAGATGTAGGCTCGGTGGAAATGAGGAGCTGGACATTTTCATATATACAGTACTTAGAATGCGTGAATAAACAGTGGAATATTGATGATCTCACCTGTCACTTTTTGTCAGGTAAGCAGATTTTGGTACCCCTGCAAGAATGTTAATTGAATTTTACTTCATTTGTTTTGTTTTTTTTTCTTCTACTTTTAAACTACAGGTGTTTCTACACTGCCTAACTTTATCTAGTATGAACGGTAGATGTTGATTGGGGGTCTAATATTCTATCAAATATGGTATTTCTTAGGTTAAAACATGTTACACCTGTAAGGAGAGCTGGATTAAACTAATGTGGGTTTTTTAACATAGTGACCCTAAAGTGAAAAAATACACACAAATATTAATAAATTATTTAACGACAAGGATAAAACTTAAGCAACATCAAGCCTGGCCAGAACCTGGATGGGTGACCAGTTGGGAATACCAGCTGCTGTAAACTTGGATGTGCAGGTGGTGTAATGGACAATGGCTCAGAATTGTGGGTCAGAGAGCAGAGTTCCTGTTGGTTTTGTTATATTCTCTTATGCGCAAACACCCTTGGCAAAGGTATGAATCTACCTCTTCTTCTTCCTACCTATGGGTTAATTAGTAAGACCTGTAGCACTAAATCATTAACTCCAAAGAAAAAAAATCTTACAATCTAAAAAAAATATTTTCTGGCTTTAAATAACCTGCAAAGAGTTGCTAAGCCATAGAAAATGAATGAATCAATCAAATACTGATTAGTTACACAGGCATGTCTTGTAGATTTATTTACATTCTCTGGAATATAAACTATTCTGATCACAAAGTGAGGGATCAGTTTATGTATTGATTGTAATATAAAATTGATCCCCTACTTTATATCCATATTATAATTTCTTGTTTGTTGATAAGCCGTAGAAAACGACTCAATCAATCAATCAATCAAATACTGATTAGTTACACAGGCATGTCTTTTAGATTTATTTACATCATCTGGAATATAAATGTATAAGAAACTACAGTGTCCACAAAGTGAGGGATCAGTTTATGTATTGATTGTAATATAGAATTGATCCTCCAATTTATACCCACATAATTTCTTGATTGTTTATCAAATCCCGATTAGGTATGAATCCACCTCTGTCTCCACCCAACTATGGCCTAATTTAGAAAAAAAAAACTTGTATCACTAAATCATTATTATCCTCCTTTTTGAAAATCCTTACAATCTAAAAATATTTTCTGACTTTAAATAACCTGCAAAGGTTTGATAGCCATAGAAAATGAATCAATCGAAATCAAAAGCTGTAGTTCCCTCCTGACATGTAAACATTAACATTACCAGGTCGGAAGCTGCCGATTTCATCAGATAGCTTGAAAGTATTTAATGTGGGGACCCTAGAAAATGTGGGCTACTAGGTTAATCTGTCACTAAGATTTAACTTATGAAGGCCAAATTTAGGGAATGAAATGAAAATGGGTTTAGAATTGAAATCTGGCTAGCACACTTATTTGTATTTTTTTATTATTATATCTTAAAAATATTTTAACCTTTGTGCTTGCTAAAAAGGATGGTTACTCCCTTGACACTGCTATTACTGGAATTTAAAGTTGCGTGTTGGTGTGTATGTATGCGTGTTCACATATAAACATAGAAGCATCATCAAAAACTTGGGTTTCTACTACAGATCATTTATTTATTTTTTTTATATAAACTGTAGGAAAACAATTCTCGACATCTCTTGGGTATATCAGTTTTCTTTTTCTGGTCTGGAAGTGAGTTAGAGTAAGTAATGTTAAGCATCATTATAATGGTCGAGCTCAAGTCAGCATTGGGCGGAGTTGGAACGACCAAGGAAAGGTTGTACTTACTTCATCAGTGGTGGTTTAAGCATGATTATAATGGTGAAGCTCAAGTCAGCTTTGCACCAAGTTGGAACAACCAAAATAATACTTGTATTTACTTCATTATTAGAGGTTTAAGCATGGTTATAATGGTCGAGCTCAAGTCAGCATTGGGCGGAGTTGGAACGACCAAGGAAAGGTTGTACTTACTTCATCAGTGGTGGTTTAAGCATGATTATAATGGTGAAGCTCAAGTCAGCTTTGCACCAAGTTGGAACAACCAAAATAATACTTGTATTTACTTCATTATTAGAGGTTTAAGCTTGGTTATAATGGTCGAGTTCAAGTCAGCCTTGCGTAGAGCAGGAACGACCCAGGTAAAGTTTGTACTTACTTCATCGTTGGACGATCAGCAGAACATGTTTGAGTGTTATGCATTGAAAGGTGGAAAGGGAGTTCAGTGAACTGAGGAAAAGAGACTGCAGAGACGTCTTTATCCATGTGCTGCTACATCTTGCAGAAAAAGAAAAGTTTGTATTTTAGTAGACCTTAAATAGCACCACCTAACGGGCACGAGGTGAAGCCAAGGGGACTAATAAAATATCCGGTTCCTTACTGGGAAAATGTATTTCTTTTTTCTTTTCTTTTTTATTCATTATTACTATTGTATTAATTGAGTGATTTTATTTCACTTTCCTATACTGCATGTGTGAGTCTTCGGAAAAATGAAGACGTGCACTTCGACATCAAGTGAGAACAAGTATAACTCGGATATGAACCCCAGAATCTTAAATGAAGGCACTCCTTTCTTTGTCAAGGAGTCAGCAATTTGTGTGTTAGTTGGTACCCAAGAGATCTCTGCAATTTCTTTTCTTTCAAGCATCTCTCTCAAAATAGCTTCTCTGGCTTTTCCTTCCAATGATAAAAATACTATGGGAGCGCGTTTCGTTTTATCCAGTGATGTCGCCATCTCCCAAATCTGCATCTCTCTCTTCCATGTACTGTATTTATCCTTAAGTAATGTGGGTGGAGAAAAATACTTTGAAGCCGTAGTGTCGTTTAGCTCTGCTACCAATGTTAAATATAAAGAATTAAGACTACAACACTTCGGTACACGGAGAGACGCTTTATTTATCAGTCTTCGTTCCCCAATCACATAAACAAGTATGGCCGTCCCCTCACTTCCGGTCCCAGCAAGTACCCTTTTCCCACGAGAGTATCAAGGGAGGTAACTTCCATGATTTAACACTGCATACATTTTTAATTCCCTTGGTAATATTTATTGTTTTAAAAACCAATGATTAGAATTTTAATGAAATATATGAAAGTGAATTTCTACATTTTGTCCTTATTCTTGAGAATTGAAAACTGATATTAACCACTATTTTTTTATTTATTTATTTATTTTTTTTTTTTAAGCTTATCACCCCAAGCAAGGCTGGAAGCCACTAGCACGCAAGGGGTTACAGAAGGTTTGGAGGAAGAGCAGATAGGAGTGGTAAAGGAGAGGATGTGGCGAAAGATAGTGGATCGATCAAGGCAAGGGGGTTACAGAAGATTTGGAGCGAGAGCAGATAGGAATGAAAGGTGAAAGGATGTGGAGAAGGGAAGTGGATAGATCAAGGCAACTGGAGATGTCGATTGACGTTACAGGTAAATAGTTGGAGATTGTATTTGTCGGGGAAACAGGAAGGGAGTTCCACAGGCGAGATGTGTGAGACATGAAGCTATTGGAGTAGAAGAGACATCTACATCTAACAGTTTCAACGGGGTGTGAACGGGATGCCAGCCTCGTAGGACGTTTAAATTCATGAGGCCTCTGAACCAGCGAAAGCAGCTCCTCGGAGCAATTACCGTGAAAGTATTTGTAAGAAAGACAGAGCGAGGCAACGTCGCGTCTGTGAGAGAGCGACTGCAGACGAGAGGATTAGATCGCTTATTTACAAGAATAATTTTGTATTTACAAGTTTATAAAAATATGTGACCAACTATAATGAAATGTTTATTATTTACCATTTTATAAGGAAATAAATATGAAAAATTTTTTTTTTTATTCATAAATTTCTAAAAATGTCTGAACATGAAAATGTAAATAAACACATAACGATGAGTAAATAATTATAAATTTTGAAAAAATCCATTTTCTGTGTATTTCTTTCATTTGGTCTTGCCACATAAACTCAATAAAATAGTTTGGGAGCATCCTCTCTTCTTACATATTTTAATAATTTTTATAAATTTATGAATGAAATGATTTTTTTTTTTTTAAATTAGTTTCTTATTATAAAATTAAAAAAAGGTGAAATAATAAATCTTTGTGAAATGGTAAATAATAAATACAGCATTGTACTTGGTTCACAGATTTTTATCTTGTAAATAAACATTGCTGAGGGAGTCAAATGTGTATACAGTAATAGCGGTGTCAAGGGAATAACCATTTTTTTCACACACTATTTTTTAGAGCACAAAGGTTAAACGTTGTTTTGTTTTTTAGTTTTTGTTTTGTTTCGTTTTTTTATATCTTAAAAATAGATTTTTTTTTCTGGTTTTCTTTTTTATTCCTTAACCCTTTGAACCCAAGTGGCCGGTATATCTGCCACTGGGTGAAGGTCCATATAATCAGGTGACTGAGTAATGGACAACATCGACCAAGGGTTAGAGATCCATACTCATTAGGGGTTCAGGGTTCAAAGGTTAAAAATAGTTTTTTCTTGTATCAAGATTTTTTATATTTAAAAATTTTTTTTTTTTTTTTTTTTTTGTATCAAATCATTTTTATTACTTAAAAATATTTTTTAATTGTATCAAGTTTAATTTTTTTTTTTTTTTTATGTGAGGTTTAATGCTTGAGAGGACTTTATTGTGTGGTCAGTTCTCCAACTATCTTTAGGTTTTCAGCCAATATCCCTTCACTTTAGCGTGTGTTATTGAGATCTTAATCTTAAAGATTTATCTTCCCAAGTTTTATGTACAATTGATTCTCTTTTTTATAACTTCAGGACGTAGAGAAGCTAAAATGAAATTTCAGAGGTTAACATTTGTGAAAATGACCTTGGTTTTTTTTGAAGAAGAACAACAACAACAACAAAGAACAAAAGAATATGCTAACTTAAGATGGCTGGAGAATTGACAAGTTTAAATGTTGCAAAGCTCTCAGAACAGCTTTAAAAAAAATCTTCAAGTATATAAATTTTTCTGATGTGAAAAACTTGTTGCATATATAATACACAAACTTTACTTAAGTCATCTTGGGCATTTTAAACACACACACACACACACACACACACACACACACATATATCTATACTTATCTAGGAAACAAGAATGATTTTCTTTGTATTCTTCTGGTTGTCAAATTATAATTTTTTCTTTTTTTAATCAAAACTAAAATTGTTGGTTCTTGAGTAGACCTGAAAGAAAAGAATTTTTCTGGAAAAAAAAGTTTTTTTAAATTAAAAAAAAAAATTCAATTTTTCAAGTTAATGACAATTTTTTTTTATTTATTTAACTTAAAAGTTGGGGGAAAATTGAAATTGTTTTTTTTTTTTCTGAAACAAATATGGATTTTTTTTTCTGAAACAAATATGGATTTAAAAATGTTGAAATTTTAAATAAAATTTTTTTAAAAATTTATTAATTCAATTCTTTTGTGTTTTCTTTTAATGTCTCGGTTTTACAGTCGGAAACACTTATTTTCATCACAAGGATTTAAATTTTTCATTTTTACTTCGTCATTCAACTTGTGCTACTTAAAAATCTGAAAAACAAATTTTTTAAAATTGCATTTTTGTAAGAAAACACTTAGTTCCTGTTAGGAAGTCTTCCCTGGCAGCTCTGTATTCAAGTCTGATCCCTTCAGCTGATCGTAAAGTGATCGCTTCAGCCCAAGTCTTGTCTCGCTCTATGATGTGTCAATTGATCACAAGGCTGGCTTGGCCCGAATGGTCACTGGAATCGATGACTTGGCTTGGTCTGGTCAGAATAAAGTTACACGAAAGAAGAAAAAAATAAATTGGATAAAAGAAAAAACAATATTTATATATAATTCCTTGATACGAGGTTGACGGAACAGTTATTGCTGGCTTAAGCAGGCCCATATTCTTCATGCAATAACTATCGCCCCTTCCTGATTATTGCGACACATCGTTTGTTGTTATGATTTTGAACGTGACTCCTGGAAGCTTTAAGTCGGAGGCTTTTTTTCAGGGCGGCAAATCACATGAGATAAGGCAAAGCAGTGGTTCTCGTCTCTGTTCGGTCTTGTCTCCGCAGTCTCTCTCTGCAGTGTCTCTCGCCAGACAAGACTCTGTCCTAGGGCATGGCCTCGTTTGGGTTCCTCTCTGTCCGAAGTGTGTCTTCATTTACTCGGCGTTCTGTTTTTATGGACTGGACCCATGTGCAAATGCTGGAGTGGAGCATTCCGCAAACAACCAATCAGTGCTCTCCCTGCAAATGTCCAAATATGGGGAAGCCCCTCCTCCCTCCTTGGAATTCAACCTGAGCCTTCACTGCTTTTGTATCTGGTCGTTTTCACATCTGAGATTTATCTTTTTTTTTTTTTTAATTTTTTTTTGTTTTTTTTTAATCCCCTCGTCAACCATTTTGGCCAACAAGTGACGAAAAGGAAACAATCCCTTGATTTGGGAAGTTTTGTTGCGTTTTGGCAGACAAAAAATTTAATTCTCATTCTCTTATCTATTTTTCTGCTGGAAACCTGTCTGCTTTTAAAAGTTAATCCTTATCAATCGACCGAACTCATGACCAGAAGTCCGTCTTCCTCTCCGTCACTCAGTGGTCGTAAAAATATTATTTATTTCTTTCCGGGAGGTCCTTGAACCTCCAAGAATATCCTGTCACTTAGTCCTAACGGAAACCTTTGTTTTACATTCCAGGCAGACGAGAAATTTAATTACCTTCTTCTGTTTCTATTTTCTTTCGCCTGGTAATCAGTATATCTTCAGTCTATCGAAAATTAGTGTTTTTCTGTCTTCTAGTATCTTTTTTTCAATTTACTAGTGCCTTTCCAATAGTGTCACATTGTTACTTTCATTTGGAACGCATCGTCAAATTCATTCAGAAATGTCTAAACTATTGGCTATATACAACAATTTTCTCAGATTACAAAATGCTTTCAAGCAAATGAACGCTATAGATCCTAAGAAGACAATCCTTCATCAGATCAGAATGGTGCTACCAAATAACAAACACCTTGTCACCTGGTGACTTCCAACAACAAAAATTGGTAACACTAGAAAGGGAAGATATTGATATAATGTTGTTTAATTTCCGCACTACATTAAACAAAAGGTTAGGAAGGAACCCCCCCCCCCCCCCCATCAATACTGGAAAGAGCAATAACAGCTACTGGACTTGAGAAACCTATATTCCTTGAAAACTTTTTTCAGGGAAGGATATAAATTTCAACTAACACTAATGTTAGCTGTCCCATCAATGAATACTGAATCTTTAGGGAACAGCCAATCTCATCATCATTTTTTAATAAACCCCGTCACTAGCACCTTCCTTATTACATGAAAGGGAAGGTGGATCATTATCATCCTTTGAGCGCCCTATGTTTGGTCGGAACTCCATTGACAAAATCCCTTTCCACACTATCCGGTCCTGTATTGCTGTCCCCAGATCCCCAATGTCCAACCCTGAGTCCCGAGCTATGGTGTCTGGGAAAGTCATTTGTCATGAGAAGACACTCCCAGAAAGATGCCATAGGAGTAAGGATGAGACGATTTCCCTGTCCGCTCAATGGCAGGGGATACGGATATCAGCATGACCAGTCATATGGACTGAGCTATTTTTGTCCTCGGCCCATATATTCACTTGACTTTGTGTTGCACCCTGTCATGGGTAAATACTGAACACACCTATTGAGTGGTTTTGTAAAAGTCTAGAGTCGTAATGTATAGACAAGCAATATGGCTTTCACTTCTCTAGGTCAACTGTTGATTTATTAACGATTAGGGCTCAAAGAGTCTGTCAAAGTTGAGGTTCTGAAAAGTTATTGGCGAACCCACTTCTGACCAAATGTGAGAAATGTTTGGAATCGGGCTTCTTCGATTGGGGCCAAGGAATTTTCAACACCTTCGAGAAAGTCAGATATCTTAAGAATATCTGATATTAGTTCATTATAAGAATAATTCTCTAAGAGGTTTGAATATTTTCAAGTTTGTTTTTCCCCTCATTAATTTTTGGTAATATTATATATCTTTGTCTTAGATATTCTTTTTTTACAGTATTTACATTAGTCGGACTATTGTCCTCATCTTTGTCGTCATTTTTGTCACGTTTCGGCCGCTGTACGCTCCGGCCTTCTTATTCTTTTTTTTTTTTCGACCGTAGTCTGAATCATCGAGCCAATGTGAATAATCCTTTCTTTAGCTGCATAGTATGTATTACATCAGGGCTGCATACACTTTTGAAATTCAGAGTTACTTTCTCCTAGACCGGTTGCCACCCAAGGCTATAAAACCCAGCCTGTCCTGCTATTTACTGATAGCTGAGAGAGAAAAAAAGAGGATACATACTTTTTCCAAGAGCATTAGCACATAAGTGAATGTAATGGATTCGACTGGAATTTGAACTCGGCTCTCCGATTCCTCAACCCAAGCCGCTATCCATTAATTCATCGTGCTGTCAGGGAACTGAATGGTGATTCAAGACAATTTGTAGAGGCCAATGAAGCAGAGTAAGCAATAATTGGCTTGCCGACAAGAAATATAATAAATTTATAATAAATAATAACTTTTTTCTGGGCTTGCTGGATAATGATTCAAGTCAATTTGTATGTGATGATGAAAATAATAATTGCTCTGGAAGAAGTGACTATAGATTTTAACAATGACCTCCCAAAAAGATATTTCCATACTATGTTTGTTTTTCAGTTTGTGGAATAATCAATATTTTTTTCTGTGTTCGGCGATTGACGGACGATGGAAGACTCCAAATTCGATTTAAAGTTGATTCCCGAGTTTGATGGATCGGTGTCCGGTCTGCCAGTGGTTGAATGGAATTTGTTTGCAGGCTATGTGGAGTGAAGTCTTTAGAGCATGTGATTCCTTTGCGACTTACAGGCGGAGCA
Organism: Acanthosepion esculentum; assembly: GCA_964036315.1. Lineage (NCBI taxonomy): Eukaryota > Metazoa > Mollusca > Cephalopoda > Sepiida > Sepiidae > Acanthosepion > Acanthosepion esculentum. The sequence continues at coordinate 41,399,963 of OZ038509.1, read as the reverse complement.
TATGCAGTTTACAAACAACTGGATGTCAAAGCAAAATCCGACGTTGACCAGATAAAGACTGCCTTAGTGATAGCCTTTGCTACGGATTCGTTTATGGCGTACGAACAGCTCATGGAGCAGCACCTGCGGTGCGGCGAATCCATGGATGTATGACTGGCCGAAATAGCTTGTGGTCCTTTTGTCTGGTTTTCGCACGTCGAGAGCATCTCTCTCGACTGCGAAAAACACTGGTCCCAGACCCACGCGGACTATTGGCTAATACCTGCCCAGTATCATTCACATGCAAATAGGCAGCGCCACCTACTCTAAGTAGGTTTTCTCTCAACAGCCTATTGTGGAAGGGGACGCAACTCCTGGTGCTTACCAGGCTGACCCGATTCTCTGTTACACTTTCAAAACTAAGTTTGGTGCAATACTTTGACGATTGTTCTGCTCAGCCGTAATGAGAGAATCATGCTGTTTGGCCATATTCTCATTCACAGCAGTAGCTGACCTGCCATTGTGGGGTCTGTCACTAAGGTAAGTTTCTCCTTTCTTTCTAGGACTGATCAATTTCTATACTGTGTTTACATTAAATTCAACCTTTCTCCTTCCAAAATACAGGAAATTCTCTGACAGCTGTTTCCTTTCTCTGTGTGTGCAGAGGGTCATCCATTTTGAAAGAGGATTATGGATAGGAAAGGAAAAGCTAACTCCAAAAATCTTTTATGCTAAAGAAAGCATAAGAATCCTAATATTTTTTAAAACCAAATTAGAATATTAGAGCATTACTTTTTGATTGACTTCGGAAATTCTCAAAGAACACTTAAAGTATTTCAAAGAGAGACATTAAATAAAAAGTATATATCATTATATAATATATAATTAATATTTATAGTATCCGACCATTCATTGTATCTTTTGGTGAACAGACAGTTGCTATTGTCTGTATGTCTGTCTGATACCTTTTCACTCGAGTTCCATCCAACCGATTTTGACCAAACTTGAACATACATTGTACAATGTAAGAGATAGGTTCTTAGCATAAAAATCGATCATTTTAAAAAAAAAGTCAATAATCGATAAAGTTGATCAAAATTCAACTTTTTTCCTTCGATTGCGTTCAACTCGGTATGTAGGTTACTTTCATCATGACGAGCTCGATGATACATCATTTTTATTTCTACGCCACTGCATTTAGCGAAAAACCGCGAAAAACGAAAAATCGATTTCAACACAAATTTTAAACTAAAAACCCCCTCAATTTTCAAGCAATCTAATACAAACTTCACTCAATTGTAGCCAACAATAAGTTGATTGTTTAACAGTCATTTAACTTGATAATCGAGTCCACCCATATATGGAAAATCCGCGTAAATAGCGAAAAATGGCGATTTTTACTGGTTTCTTTGTTATTTTTCGTTGATCTTTCAACCAATATTCATCAAACTTAACAATTGCCTTATAAATATATCCTCTTTTACATCCCTGGTAGCACACTGACAAAATGAATTTCATAAAGTCCAAAATAATTGTGGTCTGAAGTGGGTCTTCATGTTGCCTGTTTTATCCCTGCATGGCCTCGGCTAACTTCTGTCATATCAGTAACTGCATTAATTCAAAATGTTTTTAATGAAAGTACTTTAAAGTAATTGAAGAAGATAGACTCTGTTACATCTAAACATGATGCTGTTTTTGCTCCATTCTAATTGAACGCTTTTTCTGATAGACCAGCTGAGTATGGCTGCTTGTATATGTATAAAATTAATATGAAAAAGTTTTTTTCAATTATGTTTACTTCATAGTTTTATGGTTATATAGATATAACCACTCATCAAAAATCCAACCATAACCTAAATTAAATGGTCAACATAATAACAATAAGCCAGAGATCAACGGAGAAGGTGAGGAAGAGGAAAGATAAAAAAGAGGAAGGGAGAGGAAGTGAAATCAGCAATAAATCAACACCCATCAAGCGAAAAGGAAAAGAAGACATTCATACCACAATACAAGAGAATCGAGGAAGGCCAAAGTGTGCTTCTATCTATATAGTCACAAAACTCTGAAATAAACATGAGTTAAGTGAAAAAACTTTTTCATATTAATTCTATGAACGCACACAATCTCCGATATCGAGCACACTACCACAAAGCCTCCAATGCCTCCTTATCAGCAAACCACTGAAAAACCAGCAATTTGGGCTTCAACAATAATATTTCAAATTAACATACATACATACATATACATATATATATATATATATATATATATATATATATATATATATATATGTATATTGCTAAATATTCATTTAGTTGGTATTTATTTAATATATATGTATATTGCTAAATATTCATTTAGTTGGTATTTATTTAATATATATGTATATTGCTAAATATTCATTTAGTTGGTATTTATTTAATATATATATATATATATTGCTAAATATTCATTTAGTTGGTATTTATTTAATATATATATTGCTAAATATTCATTTAGTTGGTATTTATTTAATATATATATTGCTAAATATTCATTTAGTTGGTATTTATTTAATATATATATATATATATTGCTAAATATTCATTTAGTTGGTATTTATTTAATATATATATATATATATTGCTAAATATTCATTTAGTTGGTATTTATTTAATATATATATATATATATATATTGCTAAATATTCATTTAGTTGGTATTTATTTAATATATATATATATATATATATATATTGCTAAATATTCATTTAGTTGGTATTTATTTAATATATATATATTGCTAAATATTCATTTAGTTGGTATTTATTTAATATATATATATTGCTAAATATTCATTTAGTTGGTATTTATTTAATATATATATATTGCTAAATATTCATTTAGTTGGTATTTATTTAATATATATATATATATATTGCTAAATATTCATTTAATTGGTATTTTTTAATATATATATTGCTAAATATTCATTTACTTGGTGTTCATTCTATATATATATATATATATAGTGATTTTCCAAGCGTAACTTAGATGTGGCACAAGGCCGAAAGTAGGGGGCACCCAGTGAGGATCGAACTCACTACTCAGTCGTAATTGTTCTAGCGAGATGATATATATATATATATATATATATATATATATATATATATATATAAATAAAACTAGCACAGCTACCACGGAAAATCCCATCTGGGTGTCTGTAGCTAGGGCGGGGAGTTTGAATTCATCACCCCTCTGGCTGATTTCAATCATAATGACATGGACTTGAAACCGGGTACGTGTGTTTGCGACAGGAAATTCAATATCCTGCGAGGTTTACGTATCCATAAGTCACGCAACGCAATTCCTCTGTAGGATTCTGTAAGTCGAGTGATGGTATTATGAGTCCATATTACACCCACAGTGTTCAGGATCCCATTGTTGAGAGTCAGCACCCTAGAGCAAGCCAAGAATAGTGGCCCAAGGGCAATCAGGGAGTTACTTGATCGAATCTCGATCAAGAACTTTCATTAATACTTACCAAACATCTAAATGGCGCTATTAACCAACAGATCAGATCTTTCTGCACAGTTGTACACGTGGTTTATTTTGAGTGGTTTGGTGTGGCAACTGCAAGAGAGGATAGGAAAGAAGAGAAGCGACCAAATAGACGACAGATTCTGAAGGGTAAATTAAGAGCAGAGAAGAGAGTTGTGAAGCGCCGACTCAAAGAAGCGCCGATTCATGAGAGGCAAATCTTTAAGGACCTGCTTAAGTGGATTAAAGAAAGGAACTTAGTGATCTCTAGAGCTGAGAACCAAAGAAAACATCGGAAGAAAAAGCGAAAGTCTCGAAGACCATGTTACAATAATCAGAGCGCGTTGCCTATTTATCTACGTCAGAGTTCGCACAGCTTTTTGGACATCTGGGTACCTGAATCAAATCATGTGTCCCACATCACGCTTAAACTATGTTTTATGTGTTCCGAACGACGCGAGTTCAATCCAGGCAGGCAAGGCACAACCGGGTTCTCTTCCTCTGCTGAACCAATAAGTTATTATTTCCACTACAAGATCCTTCTTTGGATTTTATCAAGAACCTCTAGATGTACAGCAGGAGCATGAGACCATACATGGCAACAGTATTCAATGCATGGATGAATGGTAGATTTGTAAATGTGCAAGATGGATTCTGACAAGAAAGATTTTCTGGCACGGTATAGTGAACCAACTTTCCTTGCAGTAGATGCAGCTACTGATTCAATATATTCGCTCCACTTCAAGTCAGTGGAAAACGTGAGGCTAAGTTAGCATAGTGTGTTGTTCTCATGATGTTTAGCATCAGCCCTGCTGATGACAGGCAGAAAAGGTTTTCTGTGGTGATTAAATGAAAGGAGTTTTGTTTGGGGAGCGTTAAAATTTACAAGTCTTTTCTTGCCCCAGCTAACCACTGATTGGCGCTCCTTTTCAAGAGCAGTTGCCAGATTTAAATTGTCAGATCTATCGGATTCGCTACGGAGACAGAAGTAAATCGTAGTATGTCAACGAGACTATTTACAGAAGATCTTTTAACCTTCTTAACATGCGACGTAAGTGAAAGGTTAAAACTCATTTGAATTAGAGTAAAGTGGGTAATGGTTACCAGGCTGACTATTACTGAAGATTTGACCCTGACTGAGTGCCCCATGCTTGTGGCTTTGTGCCAACACCATGCTGAGTTTAAAAAATAACTAATGGAAATTTCGGTATGGAGTAATAGTGAGCGAGTCTATACTGAGGACTGAGTTCGTTTCCCATAATTTTAGCCTTGTGCCAAACTCTGCTCTCCGATTTCCCATTTCAAGGCCGTTATCCATTACACCACAACGGACGTCTTCAAACGTCATGCAGAAAGAGAGAGCAAAGAGAGCCAAGCTTCACAGCAATATTTCAGCAACAGCAAAGGTGGTCAAGCATGACATCAAGAAGGAAATAAGAACGTTAGGTTTCTAGGTTCAGCCTTGTCCTACAGGACAGTAGCGTAGTAGATTAAAGTATTGATTCATGAATTTGGTGGCATAGTAATTGTAAGTTCAATCCCTGGGTCTGGCCAGTGGAAACAGAAAGGGCACTAATTGAGCAGTACTATTAGCTTGTTCAGAAAATAGGGATCATCCACCATTGGTCTTAGCCATCACAGTTTTCTCGAATCTAAATAGAACATCACTATCAAAGTTTACTGTCAGCAGTTGGATGAAATACACATTTACTTAAGCAAAATGCAACCAGCATTTGTTATTCAACGAGATCCAATTCTGCTTCATGACAATTCTCGGTCACATGTTGCCAGGATGACGCTACAAAACCTCACAAGTTTGCGATACTTGACATTGCCACATTCACCTGATCACTGACTACTACCTTTTCAAGTATCTTGACAATTGTTTTAAGCCAAAAGACATTCCATTGCAACGAAGATGCAGAATTTGTAGTCAAAGATTTCTTAGCATCGAAACCTTTAGAGTTTTATCGTAAAGACATAAACAACCTTGTAACTCGATGACAGAAATGTATTGATGTACAGGATTCCTAAAGAGATTTATTTAAAGAGATAAATTCAGGAATAAAAGTTGATTCTAAAATCGGGTATAGTCTCCTGACATCCTCTGATGGTTGCTCCTTGTCGTGGTGGTGGGACTTGCATCGTCCAATAACTCTGAGAGCGATGCCGTCAGGAGTTCTGAACTCCTGGTAGGGCCACCCTTGGTAGTAAGGTCGAAGACAAGGACCCAGATTAAGCGCGATCCACCCCCAAAGACTCCAACGGTAGAACAAGCGGATAATGATTACAGCAGATCTCAACGATTGAGTGGATGATGAGGGCTACGCATGATAGACATACTACAGAAGGCGACGCTCAAAATTATAAGAGAGTCAGCGGCATTCCATTGCAGTTTCATGTCTGGATTCCGAATGTCTCTTTCCATGTGTGCCGCAGAGAAATATGAAATCAAGTGTGCGGGTCACTTCCTGGGAAGTTGAGGCCCACCTTAAAACAAATTCATGCCATTGGCACTTTCTTCTATTCTGGTTTTCTTTCCCCTTCAACCAAAGCCAAATGGCTACAGGAAATGGATGTTGCGAAAAGGTTTAATTATCGTTGCGATATCCAAGAATTAGAAAGCTTTCATCGGCAAAAGTATTGTACAATCTTGAACACCAAATGTAATTACTATATGATCAACATCAAAGTCCTGGAAATAGCCAATTGTCAAAGCATCAAGTCACTGATTATTAAACACCGTCTTTCGATGGTCATAACGTATATCAAGAATGGAAGCGTTAAGGTTTCCACGCCAAGTCTTGTTCAGTGAGCTCATTTTAAGGAAAAGACCACGGGGTTGCTCTCTTTGAAGATACATGGACCAACTCAAAATAACACCGAAAGCCACTGGACTTGAGCATAAATCGTTTAAAACACCTGCATAAGACCTTACCAACTTTGCGATGTTCCATCACCAACGGAACCAAAAACTTTGAATCACCAGAAGAGAAAAGGAAGAAGTCAGACGACAAGAGAGAAAGGCTCGACAAAATCGACCACGCCCTCCACCAACATTATTATGCAGTCACTGCCATCGGCCCTTCTATTGGTCTACTTAGTCATCAACACCATCATCGTAAAAGAAGCGACCAGAAAAGAAGAAATTAAATTCTTCGATATGACGACACATCTCTTTTAAAGTCATGGCTCGTGTGCACCAGATAGGATGCGCAGACGTGGGAATCACATGTCCTGTTCATTACATATGACGCACAGGACAGGCAAAATGTTAAATAGTCTTGTCAGATTGTGACTTTGATATTGATACCATACACAATGTCAAACTCCTTCCAATATACTTAAACAGCCAGCTGTAGATACAACCACTTTCTCAGTCCAATGGTTAAAAAAGTTTTGACAGAATGTATCCTGTAGATCTTAGCGAGGACTGTCTTATGTCGAACCTCATCGACTGGTGTTACATAATCATAAACAAAGAATTATACCAAATAACAGAAAACACATCACTTCAGGACTTTCAACAGCAGCAACAACTAAAATGGAGAAAAGAGAGAAACCTCTGTTACAATTTTTGTGTACCAATTATATAACTAGTGAGCAATCCTAAATGACTGGACTCACTTTATAGTCCCCCCCCCAAATAAAGGTTAACCAATCAGAAGACGTAAAATATTCAATCCGTCTTATATAAAGGCGGCCATTTTGGTTACTCTCTCCGAATGTCCAATGCGAACCTGTCAGAACCAAAGATGACCAGGACAGAAGGAAGAACTACGCTCTGCTACCAATATCCACTGCTAACCTGAACTACGCTTCCCTACTGTCTTCGAAATATTCACTGCCAACCTCTGGATTCTATACTCAAAGACTACTGTCTTCATGAACAACAACCTCGTCCTCCACCAACATTATTATGCAGTCAATGCCATCGATTCTTCCATGCAAGAATTGGTCTACTTAGTCATCAACGCCATCATCGTAAAAGAAGCGACCAGAAAAGAAGAAATTAAATTCTTGGATACGACGACACATCTCTTTTAAAATCATGGCTCCTCGTGCGTGCCACATATGATACACGGACGTGGAAATCACATGCCCTTTGTATCAGATATGATGCTCAGGACAGGCAAAGGGCTAATATCTTTCGTTTACAAATATCCAACTTTCCACCTTCATTTAATATCTATACATACAACCATGCTCGGGCTAAACGTTTAACACACACGCAACAGATCTCAGAAATCAAAACGATCTTCAAAAGAAGGCGACTAAAAACCCAGTGAGAACCACAGAGGAATACCATTACTCTCCGTCACTAGAAAAAAAAAACATCTTTGCCAGGATCCTTCTAAATCGGTTGCAGATCATCACCGAAAAGATCGTTCTAGAATCGCAATATGGATTCCATGATTCTCATGGTACAATCGACATGATTTTCTGTGCAAGGCAACTCCAAGAGAAAAACAAGGAACAGCAAAATCTCTTTTACTTTTTTTTTCTATGACTTAGAAAAGGCCTTTGATAGCGCTCCAAGAGCTGCTCTGTTGAGGGTTCTTCATCGTTGTAGATGTACCGACTACTTTATCTCTCTGGTTCAAGCAATGCATGACAATATGTCTGGACGTGTATTCTACCAAAACGTGCTTCCAGAAGAATTTTCAATCACGTGCAGATTAAAACAAGCATGCGTCTTGGCATCTATGTTATTCTCCTTGTATCTGGCTGCAAGGCTTCACAAACTTCCTCCAGACAATCTGACGTCTGACATCGATATGATGGAAGACTATTCAACCTTTGTAGAATTCGATATAAACATCTAACGCAAACGCAATAAATCAGATTGGGGACATTTTTGCTATGGCCTACCATTGTTTTGGCCTTACAGTAAACATCAAGAAAACCAAGATGTTGCGCAGCCAGCCAAAATACCATCTTCGCAGAATTTTATTTTACCATCTGTGATACACCTCCAGAACAAATTGAACAGTTTCCATATCTAGGTAGCCCTTTGTGGGACACAGAATTGGATCTGCACACGAGGTATTTTGAAAGCTAATCAAACGTGTCTTCAGCAACAAAGATATGAACTTAAAAACAAAAATGTTGGTCTATAATGCTGTTGTCATTTCAACTTTGCAATATGGTTGCGAAACCTGGACTATGTCGTCGCGTCATCTAAAAATTAGAACGCTTTCATCAGCAAAAGCTTCGTTCAATCTTTAACATAAAATGGATTTTCTATATTAGCGACACCAAATTCCTGGAGAGAGCCAACAGTAAAAGCATCGAATCGCTGATCATTAAACACCGTCTTCGATGGTCATGACATATAGCAAGAATTGCAGCGTTAGGGTTTTCACGTCAAGTGAGCTCACTTCAGGGAAAATGCCGCAGGGTTTCCCTCTTCGACGATACATGGACCAAGTCAAAACAACGCTGAAAGCCACTGGACTTGAGCCTAAATCGTTTGAAACACCTGCACAAGGCCGTAACCAACTGACGATGTTCCATCACCATCGGTATCAAAACCATCGAATCCACCGGAATAGAAAAGAAAGAAGTCAAACGACAAGAGAGAAAAGCTTGACAAAATCAACCTCGTTCTCCACCAACATTACTATGCAGTCGATGCCATCGATTCTTCCATGCAAGAATTGGTTTACTTAGTCTTCAACGCCATCATCGTAAAAGAAGTGACCAGAAAAGAAGAAATCAATTTTTTGGATATGAGATAAAGTTTTTCAGGAAAATAGGTTTCCTCAAGTTCAGTAGCTGTTATCGCTCTTTCCAGTATTGATGAGGATTTCCTTCCTAACCTTTTGTTTGAAGTAGTGTGGAACATTAATTCCAGTATGACCTGATTTTGATGTATTTTTTATTATATTATATGTTGGGAATTTTTAGTTTAATCTGTATGCAACTGAAATCACCCTCAGCATTTTTAATTATTTCTATACTCATTTATTTCCAGTCAATGGCAATTCCCCATTTCCCCCCAACATGGGCCAGCACAGGCAGGTAACAATGCAGTCGCGAAAGTGTTAAATAAAGGGTTGGGTTTTAAATTATCTGAAGGCTTCCTGAAGAAGACTGGAGGGCACACTGACTGAAACATTGTGATAATAACAAGAGATGAGGACATTAGTCTGAATATAAATAATTTATAAAACGTACCAATAAATACTCTTTGGGGACCTAAGTATGGTTAATGGTTAGCAAACGTGTCTTGCCTGAAAACTTACAACTGAAGAGTGAGTTCGATCCTCACTGGGTGCTCTGTATTTTTGGCCCTGTGCCACATCTAAGCTACGCTGAGAAAATCACCATTTCGTCACGTAAAGAGCACCTCGATGTGGTGTAATTGGTTAGCAAGCTTGTCTTCCTAGAACAATTATGACTGAGTAGTGAGTTCGATCCTCACTGGGTGCCCCGTACTTTAAGCCTTGTGCTACATCTAAGCTATGCTTAGAAAAATTACTTTTGGTGCAATGGTTAGCAAGATTGTCTTGTGAGATCAATTACTACTGATTAGTGAGTTCGATCCTCACTGAGTGCCCCATACTTTCAGTTTTGTGCCATATCTAAGCTACGCAGTCTGAATTAATGGGATGAGTTATTATTATTTACATGTGGACCATTGTACTAATCTTTGTTGTTATCACAACGTTTCAGCTGTAGTGCCCTCTAAGCTTCATCAGGTATTATGTCAATCTGGGTAATTTAAAGAGAATTCCAAACTGAACCATTTATTAAATCTACAGTGGTAGACTATTCCCGGTTCACTGTCCATGTCCAGGTGAGATAACTCGTCGAGTTCTTATTTTCTGTACTATTCGATTATTACCTGTCAACAAATTCAAGAACCAACGCTTTAATGCACTAGGCTATTGTTATTGTGAGTTCAATCCCTGGGCCGGGCAGTGCGTAGTCAGTAGAAACAGCCTGAGCAATAACTGAATTCGTTCCTTATAAAGTGCTAAGTTCTCCGTAAGCACTGAGACTAAATTAGATTAGTAAATAACAATTTACATGCGTACATAAAAAGAAAACCCATTGTGGGAACACAATGCTCATAGTGGAACAAATCTTGATGCTTATCGATATGAAAGAAAATCCTCATTACAGCTGAAACATCAACAATATTATAAGTGTCCCCTTTTATATATCATTGCAGATTTAGTATTTTAAAACATTAATAATAAAAAGGTATAACTTAAGTTACCTGCATTACATATTCTTAACGTTAAGTTTTTAATTAACTATAACAGATCGCATTTACAAAAATATTCACGACTATCAATTACACTAACTTCTTGTCTTAGCAATTCACCCTTGAAGATAATCTTGGATGAGATTGAAAGTACTTGGGGAAAATAAAAGGAATGAGAAAAACTACGGCGCTTTCCTTAATGAGTTTAATAACAAGGCTAAGAAATTGATCCGTAAGAGGATTAAAATAAAAATAGACATATCTAGATTATTCAACTAAACATGCTTGAATGAAGATATGCTGCCAATATATATATATATATATATATATATATATATATTATATATATATATCTTATGCAGTGTTGCATTAGAACATGCACATATCCACTACAAAATTGTACATTTTTGTTTCAACGTCAAAAAAAGCGAAAAACCTTTTTTAGACGTCTCATCTGGTGGGGAATTATGGCTCATCTTTATGTATTGAGCACTATTTTAAAATTAATGTTTTGAACACTATAATCCTACTGCTCGTTCTCCTATACTTTGATATATATATATATATATATATATATATATATATATATGATTAGAAATAACGATAAGCAGTTCCCAAAAGAGTCTGCCTAAGATTACATGCTGGAAAAAAAGAGTGCTCAGTGCCATAAAAAAAATGACAGAGCTTTCCAGGTGAGTAGTGACTGTCACTGCCCACCTGGAATATATATAGGAAGAAATATAGTTTTAAGGTATGCTGTATTTATGGGATAAAGTGCTCAATATCAGAGATAGAGCGTATGTAAATAGAAATATAAAAGTGAACGTTGAAGTCAACACGCATTCGTCAGGCAGCTGACGATTGCGTCCAGCATGAAACAGCCTGTCGCCTCTGAGTGTTGACTTCAATGTTCACTTTATATATATATATATATATATATATATATATATATATATATATATATATATATATATATAATACCTGTTTATTTTAATTGCCAAATACAATTTGTAAATTAAAAAACTGTAATCCCAGGATAATATATAACTACGCCAACATTGTAATAACCAGATATATTATAATTCAAATTGAGTAACGGCCTGTCCATACTCAACACCTGGTGATTGCGTCATGCATGAAACTCCAAGTCGTGCTACCGGTGAGGGATAATATATATATATATATATATATATATATATATATATATATATATATATATATATATATATATATATATATGCATGACACATTTTCTTAAACAGAAGTATGTACATATATAATTAAATTATTAAAAAAATATACATTACATTAGGACTATTGTCCTCATCTTTGTTGTAGTTATTACATTTTGCCCGTTGTGACATTCCAGCAGGTCTATATCGATCCGGGTAACCTACAGGGAATACAAAACCAAACTCTTTATTTAATCTACATGGATAGACTGTTCCTGTTCCATTGTCTCATCTCGTTCTGTTTTTTTTTGGTATTGCTTATTCTGTTTTACCACTGCCCAGGGATTGAACTCACAATTACTATGTCACCAAGTCACAAACTACTGCTTTAATCCACTAGGCTATTGTAGGAGAATTCTGTGTGGAGAACTTAAACCTACCTGCTGATGAGTACTGCTGCTTCTCATCTTGTTCCTGCAGCTTTAACGAAAAGAGAAAAGCTTCAGTAATTATAGTCCTTACAAAAGGAGTTGCCTCTTTTATTGGAACTGTCTCCCAAGTGGACTCTTCCCTGATCACTACAATCTTAACCTCTTCAAGTCTAGGGTTAAACGCTATCTCCCCCCCCCCCGCAACATATCTCCATAAATTGTACCTATTACTCTGTAACCCTCTACCTCGAGTGGCTCTTGGGCCTTGTACAGAGTGAACATGGTTGTGAAAATAATAAAAGAATACAACAAAAAAAAATAAGAATGGTCTGTGTACATTCAGCTCTAAATATTTACCCAATACAAGGCCCAAGAGTCACTCAAGGTAGGTTACTGGATGAGGTTGTATACAACAATCTCATTTAGTAACCACAAAAGACGTAAGAGGAAGAAGTAAGTGCAGATAACGGTTGACCCAAAACTTGAAGAGGTTAAGATTCTAGCGAGCAGGGAAGCATCCTCTCAGGAGCCTGTTCCAGAAAACAGTTCTCACGATGCTAGCGTGGAACTTTCTTTTTACTAAAGGAATACAAAAGGTATGTGAATGATTCAAGCCTAAATGTCTACCCAATACAAGGCCCAAGAAGCACTCAAGGTAGAGGATTAGCGAGGGAGATTGTTGCATTAGACACAAGAGAATATATGTGCAGATTATGGGGATGTGTATGCTACATAACAGATGATCTTAGACTTGAAGAGGTGAAGATTGTAGTGATCAGGAAAGCATCCGCATGGGAGTTTGTCCTACAACTTGGTGGTTCACAAGAAGAAAAAAAATGGAATACGGAAGTGATAGGGATGATTTGACCCTGTGTACATGGCAAGGTGGGTCTTAGCTGGTAGAACTAAAGATTGTAGGCTGCCAGGATATTTTCCATGAAAATAGTGATAGTCTTGCAACATTGTGTCTGCAGGGAAAGGGGTTGTAGGGTGGAAATAAATGATCATTGATGAGGCCTTGTAAATGCACTTGAACTCTGTACAATTCATTCTTTCAATATGTCAGCAATATTCCATTTTTGGACTGATCTGACACTTGTAAAGATGAAGTGGAGTCAGGTACTTACTGGAATGGTGCAAGGAAAGGGCCATTTTTTCCAGCATCCTTAGCAATATCTTTGTATATACGAGTTCCGTTTGAAGTGTGGAGGTGAACTTGAATGCCAACAGATACCAATTCATTTCACTATTGAAATGCTGATAATTACTGCTTAAAAAAAGTCATGTTTCTTGGAAAAATGCCCTTCTATAACAAGAATTCATGGATTGCTGTATTTTAGATGAAAGGAATCATATTATGCTTCCTTTAGTGAATACATTTCTTAAAATTTGATTACAGACTCTTGGCTTCTTTTCTATAAGATACGAAAAAAAACAAAAAAACTTTGATTGCATCAACTGGGCTTGAATGAATCTCACTTTTGATTGCTTGTCATTGCAGCCTTTCTTTCTTTTATCACTCTTACGACCGTAAAGGCTTGAGCATGACTCATCAGCTCACAGACATGGATTTTAATTTTTATTAAATTTAGGATCATGTCTTCTTTTTATAAATGTTTTTTAACAGGAGAGTTTTTTGTTTTTTTTTAATCATTTACCCTAAAACACAAGGGTTGAGAAAATATGAGAAAAACATTATTAATGTGAAATAACAATAAAAGAATGGGAATTAAGAAAACTGAAGCTGCTGTTTTTTCTTTTAGGATAATTTAGATCCAAGACACATCTGAATCTGTTTTCGACCTGGAGGTCATCCATTTTCTCTAGTCTTACATTGATTGATGCAAAAAATGCATGCAATCTCTTTGCTCTTCTTTTGTAGTTCACTTCAAGAAGATAGCAATTGACATTGCATTTAAATTTTTTACCATAGAGGGAAATGAAAATCCTTGAAAACCACATACCCGCCATGCTTGAAATTAATTTGATGGAGCTCAGAAATGAATAAATTATAAATTCATAAAGTCTAGGAGCCATAGAGGAAAGTAACGTCTGCTTTAGTGAAATGAAAATCCTTGAAAACCACATACCCGCCATGCTTGAAATTAATTTGATGGAGCTCAGAAATGAATAAATTATAAATTCATAAAGTCTAGGAGCCATAGAGGAAAGTAACGTCTGCTTTAGTGAAATGAAAATCCTTGAAAACCACATACCCGCCATGCTTGAAATTAATTTGATGGAGCTCAGAAATGAATAAATTATAAATTCATAAAGTCTAGGAGCCATAGAGGAAAGTAACGTCTGCTTTAGTGAAATGAAAATCCTTGAAAACCACATACCCGCCATGCTTGAAATTAATTTGATGCAGCTCAGAAATGAATAAATTATAAATTCATAAAGTCTAGGTGCCATAGAGGAAAGTAACGTCTGCTTTAGTGAAATGAAAATCCTTGAAAACCACATACCCGCCATGCTTGAAATTAATTTGATGGAGCTCAGAAATGAATAAATTATAAATTCATAAAGTCTAGGTGCCATAGAGGAAAGTAACGTCTGCTTTAGTGAAATGAAAATCTTTGAAAACCACATACCCGCCATGCTTGAAATTAATTTGATAGAGCTCAGAAATGAATAAATTATAAATTCATAAAGTCTAGGTGCCATAGAGGAAAGTAACGTCTGCTTTAGTGAAATGAAAATCCTTGAAAACCACATACCCGCCATGCTTGAAATTAATTTGATGGAGCTCAGAAATGAATAAATTATAAATTCATAAAGTCTAGGTGCCATAGAGGAAAGTAACGTCTGCTTTAGTGAAATGAAAATCCTTGAAAACCACATACCCGCCATGCTTGAAATTAATTTGATGGAGCTCAGAAATGAATAAATTATAAATTCATAAAGTCTAGGTGCCATAGAGGAAAGTAACGTCTGCTTTAGTGAAATGAAAATCCTTGAAAACCACATACCCGCCATGCTTGAAATTAATTTGATGGAGCTCAGAAATGAATAAATTATAAATTCATAAAGTCTAGGTGCCATAGAGGAAAGTAACGTCTGCTTTAGTGAAATGAAAATCCTTGAAAACCACATACCCGCCATGCTTGAAATTAATTTGATGGAGCTCAGAAATGAATAAATTATAAATTCATAAAGTCTAGGTGCCATAGAGGAAAGTAACGTCTGCTTTAGTGAAATGAAAATCCTTGAAAACCACATACCCGCCATGCTTGAAATTAATTTGATGGAGCTCAGAAATGAATAAATTATAAATTCATAAAGTCTAGGTGCCATAGAGGAAAGTAACGTCTGCTTTAGTGAAATGAAAATCCTTGAAAACCACATACCCGCCATGCTTGAAATTAATTTGATGGAGCTCAGAAATGAATAAATTATAAATTCATAAAGTCTAGGTGCCATAGAGGAAAGTAACGTCTGCTTTAGTGAAATGAAAATCTTTGAAAACCACATACCCGCCATGCTTGAAATTAATTTGATGGAGCTCAGAAATGAATAAATTATAAATTCATAAAGTCTAGGAGCCATAGAGGAAAGTAACGTCTGCTTTAGTGAAATGAAAATCTTTGAAAACCACATACCCGCCATGCTTGAAATTAATTTGATGGAGCTCAGAAATGAATAAATTACAAATTCATAAAGTCTAGGAGCCATAGAGGAAAGTAACGTCTGCTTTAGAGAAATGAAAATCCTTGAAAACCACATACCCGCCATGCTTGAAATTAATTTGATGGAGCTCAGAAATGAATAAATTATAAATTCATAAAGTCTAGGTGCCATAGAGGAAAGTAACGTCTGCTTTAGTGAAATGAAAATCCTTGAAAACCACATACCCGCCATGCTTGAAATTAATTTGATGGAGCTCAGAAATGAATAAATTATAAATTCATAAAGTCTAGGTGCCATAGAGGAAAGTAACGTCTGCTTTAGTGAAATGAAAATCCTTGAAAACCACATACCCGCCATGCTTGAAATTAATTTGATGGAGCTCAGAAATGAATAAATTATAAATTCATAAAGTCTAGGTGCCATAGAGGAAAGTAACGTCTGCTTTAGTGAAATGAAAATCTTTGAAAACCACATACCCGCCATGCTTGAAATTAATTTGATGGAGCTCAGAAATGAATAAATTATAAATTCATAAAGTCTAGGAGCCATAGAGGAAAGTAACGTCTGCTTTAGTGAAATGAAAATCTTTGAAAACCACATACCCGCCATGCTTGAAATTAATTTGATGGAGCTCAGAAATGAATAAATTACAAATTCATAAAGTCTAGGAGCCATAGAGGAAAGTAACGTCTGCTTTAGTGAAATGAAAATCCTTGAAAACCACATACCCGCCATGCTTGAAATTAATTTGATGGAGCTCAGAAATGAATAAATTATAAATTCATAAAGTCTAGGTGCCATAGAGGAAAGTAACATCTGCTTTAGTGAAATGAAAATCTTTGAAAACCACATACCCGCCATGCTTGAAATTAATTTGATGGAGCTCAGAAATGAATAAATTATAAATTCATAAAGTCTAGGAGCCATAGAGGAAAGTAACGTCTGCTTTAGTGAAATGAAAATCCTTGAAAACCACATACCCGCCATGCTTGCAATTAATTTGATGCAGCTCAGAAATGAATAAATTATAAATTCATAAAGTCTAGGTGCCATAGAAGAAAGTAATATTTATTTTGTTTCAATACAAAAATGTGTCACAAGGCCAAATATGGGGGATATGGGAAAGCTTGTTTTCAATCTCATCTTATCTTAAACTTAGCTAGGCTCGATTACTGACCCAAACATACTACAGTAAAAAACTAAAAACAACACATTCTTACTCAGCATTCTTACTGCAGCCACTATAATACCACAGAGTCTCTATGTAGTCCTAATTAGTCCTCATATGATCAATTTGGGGGTAGGGAATAAAAAATAACAACTTTTAAAAATGGAACCCCAATGAATATTTACAATGATTTACAAATTTATATACAAGAAACTAAAGAAAATAGTGTTAGTAATAAACCCCCTCCACAACCCTTGATTGTGGCAGAAGCATCAGTTAACTAGACAGAATTAATGTGAGACATAAATAATTCAAGCAGTTTTTCGACTAAGTAGTCACTCTCTGCTTTGCTGAATGCCACTCACTCTTACTCTGGTCCATATCTGTTGGACTGTCTCCGGTGAGTTCATCCTGCATCCCATGTTGTGTTTCCGTATATGCAGGAATATGTCCTCTACATCTTTGTTATGCTTTAAATTTAATTAACTTCAACGACATTCATTAACAAGTGTAAAAATAATAACTTTTATTTATCGTACTATGTTTAAGATCATGAATACATAAAAAAATGGATTTGCAGAAGTTTCCCCGTATAAGGAATTCTTAAGCTGGGAGGAAGAGGCTGACTGGCAGTTGAAGTTATGATTGAACAGACCAGAGACATTCAACTATTTAAACGAAGGCACGTGATCGAGGGAATTCAAAAGGCGGTGTAGAGAACAGGACCGTAGCTGATTGAGGCACCACAGTTATCTGGCAGGGATAGTGTTGATCTACTAGTGGCGAGACCAGTTTGGTGACTGCTTTTATGGGGACGCAAACCCCAATTGCACTGCTCTGATTGGCCAGCCAATAATAATGTTTGACCAATGGTTTTGTATCATATATCTTGAAGGGGAGGAAAAAAGCTCCCAAGAACCCAATATGATTGGTGGTCCAATCAAAATAATGGCCCCGTGTGAGGAGAGATGAGAAGCTCCATCCCAGTGTTTCTCTCATTGGTGGACCAATCAAAAATGGTGGCCTTGTATTGCCTTCAGAATTCACCCTCATTTGATCTGAGTATCACAGGTGTCATCATCAAATCTATGTGAATGTGTATTATATCCATGATCAACACAAACCTGACCTAATAAAGATTTGCTTTGTGTCACTCGTTCCAATGAACAGTTCCTTTATCAAATGAACACTTAAGTTAAAGTTAGGACTAATAACATTACAGATTCTTCTTGGATTTTATCAAGAATCTCTAAATATATAGCAGATCACCAGACCAGATGTGGCAGCAATATTCAAAGCAAGGATGAATGCTAGACTTATAAATATGTAAGATAGATTCTTCTTTGGATTTTATCAAGAATCTCTAAATATATAACAGAAGCACGAGACCAGATGTGGCAGCAATATTCAAAGCAAGGATGAATGGTAGACTTATAAATATGTAACATAGATTCTTCTTTGGATTTTATCAAGAATCTCTAAATACATAGCAGAAGCACCAGACCAGATGTGGCAGCAATATTCAAAGCAAGGATGAATGGTAGACTTATAAATATGTAAGATAGATTCTTTGGATTTTATCAAGAATCTCTAAATACATAGCAGAAGCACCAGACCAGATGTGGCAGCAATATTCAAAGCAAGGATGAATGGTAGGCTTATAAATATGTAAGATAGATTCTTCTTTGGATTTTATCAAGAATCTCTAAATACATAGCAGAAGCACCAGACCAGATATGGCAGCAATATTCAAAGCAAGGATGAATGGTAGACTTATAAATATCTAAGATAGATTCTTCTTTGGATTTTATCAAGAATCTCTAAATATATAGCAGAAGCACCAGACCAGATGTGGCAGCAATATTCAAAGCAAGGATGAATGGTAGACTTATAAATATGTAAGATAGATTCTGATGATAAAAATTACCTAGAACAGCACAGTGAACCAAATATTCCCAGAAGCAGACCTAATAATTGATTCAATATAAGCTTTCCACTTCATGTCAGTGGTAAACATTAACCTGAAAAGATGTAATAAGTGACTCTCCTGGAGGTTAGCATCAGCCATGCTGATGGAAGGCAAAAAGTTACAGGTGTGTGTGTGTGTGTGTGTGTGTGTGTGCACACACATGAACATACGCTTTTTTTCTTTTTAAACCTATAAATCTGCATTTAATTTTCATGAATCCGTAAAGTTTTTGTTCTGGGGAGGAAAAAAAATGTACAAGACAATAATCAAGAATTCCTGAATATATTATGCACACACTTTTTAAAGGGTTGAAGAATTCATCAGTAGAAATTGATAAAAGCAATAAAGATAAGGATATTCGCCTAAAATAATTAATGGAAGAAAGTTTAAAACAGTTTTAATAATAGGTCTGAAATAGAAAAGATTTTTTATATGTAAACACATTAAAATTTTAAAAGCAGTCTGGTACAAGGCCACAAAAATAGTGCACTCAGTGAAGATTTAAAATATATTAGCCTTAGAATAATTTTGCATTTAAACACGCTAAAATTTTAAAAGCAGTCTGGTACAAGGTCACAAAATAGTGCACTCAGTGAAGACTCCTAAAATATATTAACCATAAAATTTTGCAAAATTATGCACTTAAATTTAAAAGTAGTCTGGTACAATACCTCAAATACAGAGCATCCAGTGAAGACCCCTAAAATGTATTATCCATAGAATTTTACATGTAAACACATTAAAAAGATATCTGGTACAAGGACACAAAAATAGAACACCCAGTGAAGACTCTTAAATTATTCCTAGAGTTTTACATGTAAATAGACATTTTGATTGTAAACATACTAAAATTTTAAAATAAGTTTGGTACAAGGCTGCAAGAATAGAGCATGCAGAGAGAATCCTACTTGAGAATAGTCGGCCATGATTGTTAAGAATTGCTATCTGCCAAAACGACCCCAAAACAGAATTGAATAAATATTAAAGAGAAAAACAATATCCAAATTTTCTGGGAGAGAGAAAAAAAAATGATTTTTATTAAATGTATCTTCATGCATCACCTTATTCACTTGGTACACGAAAAGAAATTAAAAAAATATTTCTTTTTTTTTTTTCATTTTGAGGAAAAAAAAATAACAAAACATGAAAAATAATTTGAAAAAAAAAATAAATAAAAATAACAAAAAAAAAATGAATGAACAAAAATAAAAAGGGGAAAAAATATATCAGCAAATGATTGTTCATCTTTTTTTGAAAAAAGGCAGAAAAAAAATTTGGTTGTTATTCATCGGAAAAAAAAAAAAGGGTCGGTAAATATAAAGAAAAACCAGTTATAAATTCAATTTTTAAACCAAAAAAAAAAAAACCAAAAAAAAACATTTTAAATAATTTTTTTTCTGTAAAAAAAAATATTTTTAATCAGTGAAAGAAAAAGAAAGATTACTGATATTTTTTGTAAATTAAAAAAATATTGAAAAAGTAAAAAAAATAAGAAAATTAAAAATTTCTTCAAAAAAAAAAAAAAATTTTAAAAAGTGATTTTTGTTTTTAAAGTTTGTGTTTCTTTGTCCGCTGCTTTAAGTCAGATAAAAAAAAAAAAAAATACGGCAGCAGTTTTTGGTTTTACATAGTTTTAACATTGTTTTCTCAAATGTTGTTGTCCAAACTTTTGAATGTCTTTTTTTCCATTCAAGATCTTCACAGGATATTTTTTTTTTGGTATCTTACTTAAAAGCTCCACACATGGTCATCTTTTACTGATAATAAAAAGTATTTTATTATTTTCATCAATGTATATATATTGTAAGTATATATATATATATATATATATATATATATAGCAAGTATATTATAAATACACTCTCCCAAACATCACAAGCTCAGCACCACAGAATTTATAGTTTTTGTTTTTTTTTTTTCTTTTTTCAGTTACAAAATTTTTTTTTTTTTTACTTATTTTTTTTTTACAATATAATTATAATATTGAATTCATTAACTTGTCAATCTGTACATTTATAATAAAATAATTCTTTTTTATCTTCCCTGCTCCATGGCAAGAAAAGCTAGTTTTTTCTTTTTTTTTTTTTTTTTAAATTGTTTCTTACAATTTCCAATTTTTTTAATTTTGTAATTGTATTGATGTCCCCCATTAAGAGTTTGTTTTTATCTGTTTCTTCCCATAAAAATTCTCTACTTTTTTCTAATTTAATTATTGTAGTCATCACACTTTATTTCATATTTTTTTCCTACCGCACAATGAGAGACAGACATACCATATACACTCATGTATCATGCAACCCCGAAATTTCCACATAAAAAATTATTTTACCATGTGAGTTCCTTTTTTGAGAGACCAAATTACAATAGACTAACCTCTTTTTTCCTCTATATCTTTATCCGATATTCTAATTAATTAAGTTAAAAAAGTAATAATAAAAGTATCGTTAGTAACACTATACTCGTTGCATAAATGCGTACAGCCATAAACAACCGAACGAGAAACAACTAGACATCTTATAAACATAAACAATGAAAAAGATGCATATTCACTAAGTTCGTATTTTATAATACGATACTAATATGTGAATATTACATGCATTATTATTGGATACAGTTAAGCAAAACATCAGTTTTATCAAAATCATGTTTATTTTAAATACACCTGTACTTTTTGACTACAGTAAATAGATATATAGTTTGGTCAATGGCATAGCTAGGATCAGCAGTACATATGCTAATTTTATATGTCGTGTATGATGTGACCCCCACCTTAAAATTAGCTTCAAAATTAGGTCTTCAAAAGTTACATGATATGCGAGTACATACGGTATATGTATATAAGAATTCACTGATAATCTATTTTTTTTAATAAAAATCATTTGTTCAATTTTTTGACTAGTTTTTCTTTCATCTTATTTTTGTTGCCTTAACTGGCCAAAGAAAATTAAAAACAAAGTTTCGTTTACAAAATTCAGATTGTTTAATATTATTATATTTTCTATAATTTAGTTTTAATTTAACTAAAGATTAATCCAAATACAATCAAAGCCCGAATGAACAATTCTTTGAAAACGGTTTATAATATTTTAAAATCTAGATTAAAAATCTTCTATAATTTTGCTGCACACACCCAAAATCTCATTTTCTTTAGAGATTTCATGGGGGTTTTCACCATAACTTTTTATTTTTTATCCTCACGTGTTTTGTCAGTAACTCTAACAGGTCGAAGGCAAAAATTGACAGTAGCAACACCTAGCAGGGTCAAGCTGTGATCCTATACATCATGTGGTGGTGATGTTGACGGCTGCCAATATTGGCCGGTCTTCCTTGCATCCAATGCTAGTTAAAGGTATCTTATTCTCAGGGTGAGTGATTGGTCCATAAGTGCCTGCTTATTTTTATCGACTATTGCATCTTGGGTATTAGTTACTAAGGTCTACTCTGAAACAACAACCAGTTGTTATTATTGACTCCATCTGGGTAAACGCGGGCCCTTGGGGTGGGGGAGTAACCTTGGAGATGGCTTTCTGCACAGCCTATATATATATATATATATATATATATATATATATATAAAAGTGAACATAGAAGTCAGCACTTAGAGGCGACAGTCTGTTTCATGATAGTGCAATCATCAGGCAATATATATATATATATGTATGTATGTATGTATGTATATGTATATATTTTGTGAATCTAACATTTTGGGATTGGATTGCAGATATATTCTGTGCCATTGAGCAACTTTTATCTTACTGAGTTGAATTTTCATCTTTCTTGTTAGTGGCCTAGACTCTAGGTTCTTAAGTTGTTTCAAAGATTTAATATATTCCCAATTATAATTGTGCTTGTCCTGCTGACACGTCAAAAATAATAGACTATTTCATTTTGATCACATAAAATGAGGGGAAAAGACACTGATTGGTGTCAGTGAGGAAGTGGAAGAAAGAAGGGAAGATCGAAGTGGGGAGAGAGAATCAGATTAAGCTGATAAGAACAGATGCTACACTTTGATCTTAATCAAAAGGCTGAGAAGCGATGGTATTTACTCATTCCCCCACTGGAATGAGATGTGACACAAGGTCTTTTTAAAGTGGGGACCCGAGCACGTACACTCGGGCAAGGGACAAAAATACCCCCAGCCCCGCAACCATCGGTTGCACTGGCCCCGGTGCGTGCACTGATCCCTCCCTCTTGTGCAGCTGTTCTCCAGGGCGGGGCACCTCTTCAGTATGATTTTCTCAGTTGCCCCCCTGTCCTTTGACAGAGAAGCCCCTGAGCGTACTCTGTCCAAGGACAGAGATGCAACTGAGAGATAAGACATCTCGGCCAAAAGGTTGAGAAGTGATTGTATTTTTCAGCAAACCCATGTCATTAATAAATGTGACACAAGGTCAAAGTTTGGAGTGGGTTTGCCCAGCAATCCCTTGGGAAAATTGCCCAAACTCCCTCAGCACTTTACCTTTTGGAGACACCTCAGGTGCCTCTAATGCTTGGGCTTAAAATATTTGACCCTCCCCAAACCCCAAAAAAAGAAATGGCAACTCTGATAAAAGCAACATTTTTCTGAAGCATAGTATTGAATGACAGAAACCAAGTAAGGTAATTGCCAAAAATCCAGTTACCATAAATAAAATAACATCATCTGCTGAATTATTTTTAAATTAAGAGAAATGTTCATGGGAAAGGGATTTGGCTAGTATATAGATATTGTGTGTCTTTAGGCAGCAAATTTTTCTTTAAGGCAAATGTTATTAAAGAAAATGAACATTTTGTGTTGATTAATTTTATAAAGTTAAAATGTTTGACTATATTTCTTCCGAAATGATCTTTGAACAATTTCTGACAGAATTTCCTCCTTATCTGAGAAAGATTATTCATAATTTGAAAAAAATCAATCAATAAAATTATCTGACACAAAATGTGTTGTCTTGAGTAATATTTGCCTTAAAGAAATATATATATATAAATAAACACAATAGCAATTGTCAAATTTGTCATATTTAAACATATTTTAAGTTGTGGGATAATTGTTTGATAATTCTAAAATTATAACCTAGCCTGAAGATCCTGGTGAAACTTAAGTAGTCAAAGTATTGTGCCTTTTAAATTTTATATTTTACATTATATATATATATATAGTTAGTTAGTTAACGAAAAACTAGGTAATCCGTATGGGTAGACCCAAGGAGGATAAAATCCAGAGAGCACAATGTAAATCAGAGCTAATAATTTAAATAAAATCAGACCACTTTAAGGTTCCATATAATAAATTATTTCACCATAGCCCTTTTAAAGGACAGCGGATCATCAGATTTTATTTCCAAAGGTTGAAACGAAAAATGAAAAGAAATTTACACATTTATGACGGGCAGTAATAAGGAAATTAACGAAGTGAGGGAGTGAAGGGGGTAGAGAGACCTGATTGAGTTAGATGTAACATATATATATATATGTTTAGAGACATTTATATTATGTTTAACGTTCTTTTTATAGATACAAGTATTTAAGCAAATGCTCTGTTTTATAATAAACAGTATTATACTTATATTTATATATATATACTTATATATTATGCTTAAATACTTGTATCTATAAAAAGAACGTTAAACATAATATAAATGTCTTTAAATAAATTGTCGGACAATGTCCAATTCTAAAATATATTTATATATATAGGAAAACAATATATAAATTTAAATATATCAGAACAATTTTAGGGAAATCTATGACAAAGTGGAAAAGATCTTTTTGTGACGTGTTTTTGTCCTTTATCACTGAACTTTAGGATGAATCATATCAGACAAAAAAAATATATTTATGATAGATTTTAATCATTTCACCCCAAGCAAGGTGATAATGCTCCTAAAACGCAAGGGGTTACTGGTAGTAAAAGAGAATGAGAAGACTTTAGAAGGAACAGAAAACAAGGGATAAACCTCTGCTCCTGTTCAAAAGACCAGGGAGGAGTGTTAAAGGAGTCGAGTATCAGGGGGCAATGCAATATCTCTCCCTCAGGCTGGGGGCGATAGTTATTACTTGGTGCTGATGAGGTTGAACTATTTTTTGTTCTCTGGTCCTCCCACATTCTGTTTCATTCAGTAAATGTCTGAACGGTATAAACATACAAAATGCTCCCTTGATAATGAAATTTAAAAAAAAAAACGTAGTTTCCACCATTCTCTTCAAAGTAGCCTCCTAACACCTAGTGGTTTAAAGTAGTACTTCAAAAGCCAAAGGAGACAGTGTAGGGCACATATGTTCACAAGAGGTAGCAGGACATGATGTTCAATTCCCTGCTCCCTTTCAGCTGCTCAGCCATGAAGGACTTCAATTACCCTTTTTAAGAAATACACATTTCCCGTTGGGACCTTTTGAAGCCCGTATCTGTTAATTTTATTTTTGTATCCAAAATGTAAACAAACAAATTTCTAAGCAATTATTCTTCTTCTATGTTCCATGTCCCTTCAGGACGTGGACGATCATGGGTCTCCACAACTTCCTGCTCTATGTATCTGTTAGTAAGGTTTAACTTTTTGCTATCCTTCTTAATCCCTGTTCTGCCAACCATTTACATGAGCTCCTTAGGCTGTTTGCTGTCTATCTCTGTCTCTCTTGCCTTCAGTATGTCTTGTGAGTGTCAAATTCTCCAAGCCCTCTTTCCTCATAAAACCCATACCTGCTAATTTTATTTTAATATCCATAAATGTATACAAATAAATTTTTTAGCTTACCCAATTTCTAACTTACCCAATCTTAAACAGGAAACACAAGCCTCTAGTCCTGTTCAAAAGATGGAGAAAGTGTGTGGACATGGCATATATATATATATATATATATATATAGCCAAAGAAGAATCAGCAATACTATTGGTCCTGACTTGGCATCTAAGCTTCAGTCATTTCCCCACTGCCATAAAGTTGCTTCCCTGTGCCTTTTCTATAAATACTTTCATGGTAATTTTTCAGATGATATCTTTGCTATGGTAGCTAGACTTTATGAATTTAAGTGCAGTACTTGATTTGCAACAAGGTTTCATCAATTTACTGTTGAATTGGAGAGATGTAACCATAAGTAACCGTTAGTATACTAACAGTTACTTTTCTCACACTTCTTGCTTGTGGAACTCTCTTCTGCCCCACTGTTTCTGAACGACTTTGATCTCCAAAATTTTAAATGCAATACCAATTGTTATCTATTGTCTTCTTGCTTGCTCTTTCATAACGTTTTCTAATTCTTTCACTTCTTGGTTTGGGGTAAATTTGATTAAAACATTAAGTTTCTATTTAGCACCTGAAGACTGCGTTGTGCATGGAACTCCAAGTTATGCTACCGGTGAGGAAAATATATATATATATATATATATATATATATATTCAGTCGGGTTTTGATCCTAGCTAGAGGCAACCGGACGTCTAGCCACACTGACGGAAACAGCGAAACAGTGTCTGTGGATGACAAAAATATTGGCTCCTGAAAAATTAATTTCTGTTGAGCGCTGTGGGTTTGAGGTGTGAGTTTGTAAACAGTGACTATTTAAGCTAATATAGCATGACTCTTCGGCAGAATTGAGTCACTGTCTGTTTATCTAAATCTAAAAATAAACACGCTAAAATTCACCTTCATCCCTGCCGTGCGCCAACGGCTTAGTGGTAGAAGTTCCGACTGACGCCAATTCAGTCGGGTTTCGATCCTAGCTAGAGACAACCTGACGTCTAGCCACACTGATGAGCTGTGAATGACAAAAATATATATATATATATATATATATATATATATATATAAAAGTGAACATTGAAGTCAACACTCAGAGGTGACATACTGTTTCATGCTAAACGCAATCATCAGGCCTGATGATTGCGTTTAGCATGAAACAGTGTTGACTTCAATGTTCACTTTTATATTTGCACATGCTCTATCTCAGATATTGAGCACTTTATCCCATAAATATAGCAAACCTTAAACTATATTTCATATATATATATATATATATATATATATATATATATATATATGCAAACTTTTCTTTAATATTTTCAGCTATGTCAGGTATTTTGCTTTGTGTAATTTAATGACGATTTCCATTTTTTTTAAATCTTTATTTTATTTTGTTTTTCCTTAATAATTTCTCAATTATAAATTTTTTTCCCCTTTTCTGGTTCTGTTCTTTTGGATATGGCTCAAAAATTTAGTTTCACTTTCAATAAATCACTTTCCCATCCTTATTAACCAATTTAGCATCCAAGTAGCAAGATTCCATTGTAAGAATTTGGTAGAAGTGTCTGCAGTTCTGTGACAAAAATATAATATTTTACAAAGACTTTAGATTCTATTTCTATGGAGTTAAATTTTTGGGCAAAAATGAGTTTAAATTTTGGCAGGTATGGAATAAGACAAAACAAAGAGATAACAGCCGCCTATCAACTAAACTAGATTTCTTTTGAGTGTGTATTCAGATGTCCAAACATTTTCAGTTATTTTAAAATCTGAACAGATTTTATTTTTTGTCTGAAAGAAATATGTACCCGAGTTTTGTCTATACATAAAGATGATATGCTGTCAAAGACTAAATTTTAATGTTGGATTCTTCAAAGAATTTCTTTATTAATTTTTGACTAGTTTTTCTTTCATCTTTTTTTCTATCAGCAATAGTAAGACTTAAATGAACTGATTTGGGCACATGGAACTTGCCAACCCATTTAGAACAGTGATTTTCAATTGCCATGCTGCAACACAAGTGTGCTGCGACATATTGTCCCAGCGTACATATATATGTATTATTTTCCATCATTGAGCACAGAAAAGCATGATTGGGTTTGAAATTCCTTTATAAATGCTTCTTCCATTACTGGACTTCAGTTATGTGAAGACGAATTTGTGACCATTTCTAGTGATCGACAGCTTAAAATGAAACATTCGACAGTACCCATTGATATATTTTGTATTTCAAAACAAAAGGAATATCCTACATTAGCTAAAAAGGCTTTAACAGTTTTATTGCGATTTTCCTATTTATGTGAATTACGCTTCTCAACTCGAAATAACATCAAAAGCAAGAAAGACTATGCTCATCTGAAGAAGAAATGGGGGTCTGCTTATCACACATTGTACCAAAGATTGAAGAAACAGTGAAAAAACACCAGGCACAGGTTTCACACCAAATAAGCTGAACAAATATTTGGATGGAAACGTTGAAATAAAGCAAGTTCATATTTGTGTTTGTATTAGTTTTAAATTTATGGTTTTATTTCATAACATTTAAATGTATACCTTTTAAAAATTTTGCTAAGTGTGCTTTGATATTTTAATTTGCTCCTAGGTGTGTCGTTGCCTAAAAAAGGTTTACAAACACTGTTCTAGATCGTTGGCCACCCAAGGCTAAATGACCTCTGTCTTGCTGGAAGGAGAGGAGACGGATTCATTCCTTT
This sequence comes from Acanthosepion esculentum, assembly GCA_964036315.1. Taxonomy (NCBI): domain Eukaryota; kingdom Metazoa; phylum Mollusca; class Cephalopoda; order Sepiida; family Sepiidae; genus Acanthosepion; species Acanthosepion esculentum. The sequence continues at coordinate 41,371,452 of OZ038509.1, read as the reverse complement.
CCCATAGGTATTAGCACATAAGTGAATGAAATGAACTTGACAGGAATTAGAACTCCGCTCATTTTTCATATCTATCTTAATCCCTTCATCTTTAAGTTTGTTCATATCTATCTATCTATCTATTAGTCTGTCTCAGTCACTTTATTTCTTTCTTTCTTTATCATTCTGTTCATATCTATCTATTAGTCTGTCTCAGTCACTTTATTTCTTTCTTTCTTTATCATTCTGTTCATATCTATCTATCTATTAGTCTGTCTCAGTCACTTTATTTCTTTCTTTCTTTATCATTCTGTTCATATCTATTTATCTATTAGTCTGTCTCAGTCACTTTATTTCTTTCTTTCTTTATCATTCTGTTCATATCTATCTATCTATTAGTCTGTCTCAGTCACTTTATTTCTTTCTTTCTTTATCATTCTGTTCATATCTATCTATCTATTAGTCTGTCTCAGTCACTTTATTTCTTTCTTTCTTTATCATTCTGTTCATATCTATCTATTAGTCTGTCTCAGTCACTTTATTTCTTTCTTTATCATTCTGTTCATATCTATCTATTAGTCTGTCTCAGTCACTTTATTTCTTTCTTTCTTTATCATTCTGTTCATATCTATCTATTAGTCTGTCTCAGTCACTTTATTTCTTTCTTTCTTTATCATTCTGTTCATATCTATTTATCTATTAGTCTGTCTCAGTCACTTTATTTCTTTCTTTCTTTATCATTCTGTTCATATCTATCTATCTATTAGTCTGTCTCAGTCACTTTATTTCTTTCTTTCTTTATCATTCTGTTCATATCTATCTATTAGTCTGTCTCAGTCACTTTATTTCTTTCTTTCTTTATCATTCTGTTCATATCTATCTATCTATCTATCTATCTATTAGTCTGTCTCAGTCACTTTATTTCTTTCTTTCTTTATCATTCTGTTCATATCTATCTATCTATTAGTCTGTCTCAGTCACTTTATTTCTTTCTTTCTTTATCATTCTGTTCATATCTATCTATCTATTAGTCTGTCTCAGTCACTTTATTTCTTTATCATTCTGTTCATATCTATCTATCTATTAGTCTGTCTCAGTCACTTTATTTCTTTCTTTCTTTATCATTCTGTTCATATCTATCTATTAGTCTGTCTCAGTCACTTTATTTCTTTCTTTCTTTATCATTCTGTTCATATCTATCTATCTATCTATCTATCTATTAGTCTGTCTCAGTCACTTTATTTCTTTCTTTCTTTATCATTCTGTTCATATCTATCTATCTATTAGTCTGTCTCAGTCACTTTATTTCTTTCTTTCTTTATCATTCTGTTCATATCTATCTATCTATTAGTCTGTCTCAGTCACTTTATTTCTTTATCATTCTGTTCATATCTATCTATCTATCTATTAGTCTGTCTCAGTCACTTTATTTCTTTCTTTCTTTATCATTCTGTTCATATCTATCTATCTATTAGTCTGTCTCAGTCACTTTATTTCTTTCTTTCTTTATCATTCTGTTCATATCTATCTATCTATCTATCTATTAGTCTGCCTCAGTCGCATTCTTTCTTTCTCAGTTTGTTCCTATCTACTTATCTATTTATATTTTTGAATTGGACAGAGTCCGACAATTTATTTAAAGACATTTTTTTTCGGAGAACGAAAATTTTCTATTAAAATTTCTCGGACATTCAGGCCGGTAAATGTTATTTAATACTGTTTATTATAAACAGAGCATTTACTTAAATACTTGTATCTATAAAAAGAACGTTAAACATATCAAAAATGTCTTTATCTATCTATGGATAGAAACATTGAAATAAAGTTCATATTTGTGTTTGTATTATTTTTAAATCTATGGTTTTATTTCATACCATTTAAATGTATGCCCTTTAAAAATTTTGATAAAGTGTGCCGTGATATTTTAATTTTCTCCTAGGTGTGTCGTTGCCTAAAAAAGGTTAAGAAACACTGATCTAGGGGATAGGAAAATCCTGATTTTAAACCTCTGCTGCCTTGCGGTCATATCCAGACACGGAAAAGGCTATGGAAGTAAATCTATACAAAAAAAAAAAACCTGGAGTGGAGCACAATAGAGATTGAATGATTTGACTGTCAACATCTCCAGCAGCCATGCCGCCCACACAATGTAATGCTCTGTATTCCTTTAGATTTTGTTGGTATGGCCAAGAGGTGCGTGTGTGGAAGGGGCATACAGTCTGGGCAGCACATGGCTTCCGTATACCATCACCCCGGTCTGCACCCTGGAAAGATCACTCCAGTCTCACCCACCAAAGGACTAAATTTGACCAAACAGAGCACTAACTTTATCTCGCAAGATAAACAGATGCCTACGTTAAATGAACTGAATTCATAGACAAAGTATTAATTTTTGAAGTTTTCATTTATCACCCTTTTGCAGTTTATTCAAAGACAGAAATTATTTTTAGATAATAATGACTTACCGATACAAGTCTTACTAATTAACCCATAGCTAGGAGAATAAGTGGTATCATACCTTTCCCAAGAGTATTTGAGTTTAAGTGAATATAACAGACCCAGCTGGAAATGGAACTCTGTTCTCTGATTAACAATTCCAAGCCATTATTCATTACACCACCTGCACACCCTTGCTTACAGCACCTGGTATTCCCCAAGCGGGAATGGCCAGACGATGTTGCTTAACTTCAGTGATTGTATGGGAACTGGTGTTTCTTGACATATTATATAGAATTAATCTTAAATCATCCGAATTCATAAACAGAGTATTTTACTTATTAATTTTTTTTTACTAGTTTTTTACATTTTATTTTTATTGCTTTTTAACCCTTTCCCCGCCAATTATTTTGGGAAAAATGTTTCATTTTCAGACAAATTTTTTTTATTTATTTTTAATATAATAATTAAGAAACCGAGGTACCTTGAAGTACCCAAGTTGTGGCTAACACCTCCACCAGACATAGGAGTTGAGAACTGGACTCATTTCAAGCTCAGAAGAGCATAAAAAGAATCAAGATCGGTGTATAAACACATCTGTAGCCAATTTTTGAAGGTTATATTTTGGGCGTGTTTATTTGTCCATGACTGAAAAACACACTTTCAGTAAAAACGTATATACACGTCTATGCCAGGGAAGGGGCTAAAGTGTTGTGATAAAAAAAAAAAGACAGCAACAAAGATGAAAAAAAATCTAATCAAAAAAAAAAAAAATGAATTAATTAACAGTTTGATTTTGATGAGATATACTTTCTCTTGCATTAGTAATCATCCAGAAACTTTGTTCAGCCTTCTTTTGCAGATAACTAACATTAAATTGTATATAGTATTTTTGGATTTAATTCCGTTCTCTGGTGTACTTACCAAAAGCACAAAATACTAAGTTACATACCATTAAAAATTTTGTTTCTAATAAAGTGAAGTGATAATTAGTCAATTAGAGTTTAAATTACTTTTAACATGTTGCCTTCCTCCCCAATTTCATGAATACCAACACTTTATTTTCAAATTGTTTTACTATTTAAGAAAAAAAAAAAGAAAAGAAAAAAAGTATCCTTCACAAAATATATACACTCACAGGGAACAACAGATATTTCAACCAATACGGGCAGAGATAGATAATTTGTTTTTGAAATTAGGTACGCAATTTTTTTTTCAAATAAATGTTTGTTTATATATAAAACAAAACGTTCAGTTGAAAAGGGAAGATTACCAATTTTGCTTAAAAAAAAAAAAAACAATAAACAAAAACATTCAGGCAATTTTTAATTTTAATGCCCGCAAGAAACTAGTGGGTCAAAAGAGCGTTTTTCCCTTGACACCACTATTATTTTAACTATGTTCAGCCTTTGGCAATGTTTATTGTTCTAAAAAGCAATGTTTAGAATTTTAATAAAATCTAAACACATGAAAGTTAATTTATACATTTTCTTTGTTCTTGAGAATTGACAACAAAAATAATAAACACTTGTTTTAGATTGTTGATTGACAGGAATAATTTTATATTTATAACATTCTAAAAACTAATACAATGCAATATTTATCATTAACCAATTTATAAAGAAATAAATATGAAAACCATTTTTTATTCATAAATTTATAAACATTTAGTAAATTATAAAAATATGTGAACCAACTCTAAGTAAATCCTTATTATTTACCATTTTATATAAATTTATATATATTATTATATATATTATTTATATATATTTTTTATAAATTCATGTTCATATGTTTAGGTTTCATTGCAATTCTAATTCTCACTTATTAAAACAATAAACATTGTCGAGGAGTGAAGGTAGTTAAAATAAAAGCAGTGTCAAGGGAAAAACTGTCCATTTGACATACTAGTTTTTTGCAGGCACAAAGGTTAAACATTGCCAACATTTGTATAATAATTGTTTTTGTTTGACATAATATACAACCCTGACCTCCCCGACATTTTCTATTTTTTTTTTTAAATAATATTTTCGCCAGCATTATTATTATCATTATTATTATTATACACTTGTCTCTTTTTTAAATTTGCTTGACAGACCCTCTCCTTGTGGTAACCAGATATCTAAACTCTCTGAATCAGAACTTGACTCCGACCCGGAATTGCCATCTTCTGTCATTTTTTCCACCTTTCTCCCACGTGTGTTGCTGTTTTGTTCATATGAGCTGAACGAGCGTGGAAACCAATAGAGGTTTGACCCTGTCGAGCTGTCACTGCCCTCAATAACAGGTCCAAGCTCACCACCCTGCTCTTGACACTTTTTCAACAACTTTTGTATAACTTTCTCCTGGTAGGAATGGTTCACGTAAGCATACGGCACCTTAGGGGGCCGGTCTTTGAACTGCTCCTCCCAGCCGAGAGAGTGCTGCTTCGAAAGGCGCGTGTGTCTGCTGCCATGCGAGGTCCGATGGCGTCGGTGATGAGTTGGATCCGAGTGGTGGTCAGAGTCGTGGCTCTTTGCTGTCGTAGACGAGTGTTTGGCACATAATATTTGGTTATCTGATTCGTGGAACATGTACTGGTGAGTCTCGCTCAGCTGAGTTCCACCCTGGCAGCTCCCTCCACCTCCTCTCCCGCCAGTGCCACCATTAGTATCGTCTGATTCATATTTGCAGGGATTACTGGCATGGTTGTTTAGTGGTGCTGGCAATGGGTGTGGTGTACTGGGGTTATTTGTGTGAGAATGTGTGGGTGGTGGGGATTGTTGCTGATTGTGATGGTGGTGGTGGTGGTGATGATGATGGTGATGATGGTGGTGTTGTTGGCTGTCAACATCGGCCAGGTCTTCCTTGCTTCCAATACTAGTTAAAGGTATTTTATTATTGTCAGGGTGAGGGTGTGGCCCATAAGGGGCTGTTTGGTTATTTTTATCGACTGTTGCATCTTGGGTATTATTCACTAAGGTCTGGCCTGAAACAGGGCCAATCATATTTGAATCCTTATTGTTGTTGTTGTTGTTGTTATTATTATTGTTGTTGTTGTTGTTGTTGTTATTGGCTCCACCTGGGTAAGCACTGCCTCCCACGGGCTCCGGGGGGAGGTAACCTTGGAGGACATGGTTTTCTGCACAGCCCATAATAGCACTTTTGTCAGCACTGGTCTCACTCTGACCATCAAAGTCCCTTAATCGTGGAACAGAACCATCTCGTAACATATACTCATTTGGTAAACTTGAGGCATTATCTTGTTTACCTACTTTTGGCAATGTGTTGCATCGTTTTGGCTGCACGGGGGTAAATGCACTTAAATGTTGGTATGACCCCAGTGAAGATGCACCGGGTGAATGACAGTGGGGCAGAGTCTGGGAGCCAGACGGTGAGATGAAACTGCAAGACGGACTGGCAGTGATTGTCTCAGGGGATGTCGGTCCCCCCACGGGTGGGACTTTGTTTCTGTCAAAGGGCAATGCAGGAAACATTACGGGTTGTGGCGTTGATAACGGATTCTGGACATTCAGAGGGAGCTCGTTCGGGGTCTTTTCTAGATCCTTGGACTGTCCCTGCTGTCGTCCACCAATGTTACCATCCTTCCCGGATTCTGGATTGGCTTGAATTTGTATCTCGATGCTCCAATGAGTGTTTCCATCGGAACTTGTACAGTGGCTATAGCGTTTGGTTGGATCATCAAGATTCACAGAATTGAAATCGTTTACCTCTTTATTGATCTCCTTGTTAATCAATTTTAAGTGGTTATGCCGGTTTTTTTCCCAGAATTTTTTTGCCACCCCATTTTGACGTGGGTTATAAAAGTTTGGATAGTTTGTTTCGTGTGCGCTGCTGATAGAACCATCGGTAAATGAGGGTGGCTGGATTGGGATTAGATTTGACTGTTTCACTGGGTGATCGACAGCCTTCGTCTTATTCTGCCTCTCAATGTTATAAACCTTGCCTGTCAGTGATTCTCCGTCGACACTACTTCCCGACCGCACGTGCCCGTTGATGTGAGTCATATGGTTCAGGTTGGTCGGTGCAACCTGAAACACGTCTTCCACTTTCTCACAGCAGAAGAAACGCCGCCAACATGCGCGTGAGTCGTCACGCAGGAGGCAGAAAAAGCCGACCAGAAAGCCACCGAGAACGATGCTGGCCACCCCATACAAATAACTGAAAATGAGTCCCTGTTTGGGAATGATCGACCTGAGGGGTTGGGCAATAGCAATGGCCGCACAAACCCAAGTGACGATAAACAGAAAGAGGAACGTGACCAATGCCCGTAGCTGTGTGATTGGACGTCTTTCCTCATCCAAAATGCTAGAGGTGCTCGAGATATTGCTATCATCAGAATGGATCGAACGGTTGTCTGGCTGGTGATGTCCTCCGCTTACTGTACTACCGCCACCACCTGTGCCGCGGTGATGCGGGTGTGCAGCCTGGATGCCAGGTACTGGTCCGGAACCTGGATGGTGGGGGTTGTGGTGTTGATGATGATGATGGTGATGGTGGTGATGGTGGTGGTCCTGGTTTGGTGAAAGTTCAATCTCATTCACATGCAATTCTTCTGTTTCCTCAGAATAACTCGGGTTGGCCGTAGAGCCTCGGATGACACATGAGATACGTAAGAAGTAAATGAGATTGATCCCAACGAGGAGGGCGACTGGCCCGTAGAAGGCCCCAAGGCCTGGATCCCAGGACAAGTAGCAACTGAAATGATTAACAAAAAAAGGAAAAATAGTTATAAATTTGCAGAAAAATTGAAATTTATTTTTTATTGACTGACTTGGTTTTTTATGGTTTATCAACCTTTTGCATGTTATTTAAAGACAGAAAATATTTTTAGATTGTAAGAATTTTTGGAGATAATAATTACGGTACAGCTCCTCTAAACCAAACATCCGAGATGCTCGGCATTGAGGGTACTGTTCGGATGCGAGCAAGAAAAGGTTGCTATGGTAAGCTTAAAATGTTTACTAAGTTTTAGAGCTTAAGATACAAAAGGTAGTTTGTAATGTTGATTCGTTTTTATTTAAAGTGTAGATTGAAGACATAAATGTACAAAAAATAACTGACAACCAATAGTAATGAAAAAAATTGTGCTAAACAAATATTGTAATTTGTGAAAAACTAAGACACTTCATGCTTATAGATTTATGAAATATCTTATTCAAAAACAGTTAAAGGAAGTCAAAAATAAGGACATACAGTACAACTAGTCTAAACTGAACATCCGAGATGTTTGGTATTGAGGGTACTGTTCCGATTTGAGGAAGAAAAAGCTTCATATTTATGTCAATACAAAAGTTCGGATTTGAAGATGAGTCCTAATCCGAGGATGTCTAGATTATGCTATGTTCGGATTTAGAGAGTTCTATTGTATTTACTGATACATGTCTTACTAATTAATCTTTATCACTCTGTATGTAACTTCATTTGCTGTACAAAATGTTTATCCTGATCCCTGAATTTGAATTTCATAGTTGTGTTGTCATATCCTGCTATGGCAACAGAATGCAACTTTGAGTGAAATTAGCAATAAGGTTATTGCAATTGAGAGGCCTTAAAAAAGAATGCAGTGGAAAGGGAATATTAATAATGCAGGGGTCTAAAGGTTAGTTGGTAGAAGAAGTAGATTCGTACCTTCTTGAAGAGTGTTTATGCGCAAATGTTTATGTGGGGGTTATGGGGTGTCAGGGAGAGGTAGTATCTTTAGCAGGGGGGGTTTCGCCATGTCCTTTTCACGGCAGCTTGTCTGCCACTGGTCCTCACCTCTCACCCAGCTCTCACCTGCGACTCCTAGAAGCTGTCGCATGCAACAGCAGCCACACCCAGGCAACAGCTTTGGCAGGCCGGCCAAACCAGGTGAGAGTAGCCGACGGGTCTGCAACCCCCCGGTAAGTTAGGCTATGGCCGTGTCAGCCTTGCTGCATGCGAAGACTGACTCCCGGCGAAACAAGCAGAAGAGATCAACTGTGGATCCAACGGTTGTGAAAGCGGTGGCAGCAAGTGTTGTGGAGTGCCGTAGAGCATGGACGTGACACCTAAAGAAGTCCTGGTCATCCACTGCAGCCTGGCAGTCTCCCGTCGTAACGGCTCTCTATTCCACTGGATCAAGAGACTTCCCAGGCCGAGAGAGTGGAATTGTTCCCGTGCAACGATCTTCTCACTATAAAATCCTCATGCACAGGTCCATTATGCAAGTCATTATTCATTACAATAATGTGCAAGTGAATATAAAAAAAAAACAAACAATTGGAACTCTGCTCTCCAAATTCCAATATTGAGACATTTTTGATTACGCCACCCACACATCCAATACAGCATCTGGTATTCCCAAGTGGTCACCCATCTACTAATGACCAGCCTCAAGGATGATTAACTTTACTGATTGGATGAGAAAGAACTGGTGTTTCAATGTGATATGTCCATAAGCCCTTGTTATTTATTGATTTGTTTTTTTATGGCTTATCAACCCTTTGTGGGTTATTTAAAGCCGAAAAATATTTTGGATTGTAAGAATAATACTTGTTTTTTGTGAGTGTTTTTGGAGATGATAATGATTTTTACAGACGCAAGTCCGACTGAGAAGAGAATGATTTATACCTTTTCCAAGGGCATTTGTGCATAAGTAAATGTAATGAACCCAACTGGAATTAGAACTTGGCTCTCTCATCCTGAGCCACTATCCATTCCATCACCCACACATACAAACAACAAAAAAACTAGGCACCTTATATTATCTACAAACTCCATCACTAATGAAAATAGAAAGAAATTCATCTGATGTCAAAATTAAGACAAGCGCTTCAAAAACAGGTAAAATTTAATTAATGCAAAACAGTTAATTTTATTTACACTATTTACATTGTTTGTACTGTTGTCCTCATCTTTGCTGCCATATTCACAACATTTTGGCCTTCTTCAGGATCTGTCTATATTTCTGAGATGAGCTATTTTAACTATTTACACAATTTACATTGTTTGGACTGTTGTCCCTATCTTTGTTGTCATATTGAAAACGTTCTGGCCATTATAAGCTCTGGCCTTCTTCAGGTGATTGGAATTTTGAACTGAACCCTTTATTTCATTCACTGGGGTAGATTGTTCTTCCAGATGTCTCAGTATCAGTTATCTCCCTTTAACTTAACTCTCCAAGTGTTTTGTTCACCTCGGTTTTGGTCGAGTCACTGGCTCTAACCAACACTTTTATTCACTGGGCCATGTATCCTTGAGGAGTGTACAACGGCTGAAACTTTGTGAGTATGGCAACAAACAGTTAATTTTATATCAGCAGGAGTCTACCAAAGAGAATGTAAACAATGATTTCATATGTGGATGTATATATATATATATATATATATATATATATATATATATATGTGTGTGTGTGTATTTAGGCAGCAATCCTTCTTTCATGCACATTTCATTAAAAACGACTGACAAGGTGCTTTTATTTAGTTTTTTATATAATTTCTCATGCGATCTAATAAAGTTTTTCTTTTCAGATGATAAATTATATAAAAACTGTCCGAATGTTCTTTTTATCCGAGCGCTTTCGGCTATAAATTTAGCCATTTTCAAGGATTATATTTCAACTGTTAGAATTAGAAATAGTTTGTTATGTGTATGTTTTATAAAATGATTCATTTTTCTGTTTCAAAACACGGTCAAGATATTATGTCCATGTTCAAAGTTAATATTATTAAGTGTTGGTTTGTTTGTTTTTATTAGTAAGGCTTCCATTATTTTTAGCCTTTTTTTGCAAGTGGATGATGCTATTATATTAGTGTTGTCGACAAGTATGTTCCGAATCGTGTCCGGTAGGTCTCCATGAATATTTAAATGAGATCTAATTGAGCTATTGTCGGAAAGGTGTAGAGTTAGTCTGCATGTTAAACAATTTGTAGTGTGGCCTATATAATTATTTACGAAAGTTGATTCTTGAGGAATACAATTCCTTAATGGGCATTTGAATTCGTAAATAATATTTGCTCTATTTAATTTTGTTCTAGGAGGTGAATTATTATTTTTAACTATAAGGTTAGAAGTTTTAAAATTTTTTATAATAAATAATTAATCTAATTTTTGCTATTGTCAACTGGTGTTATTAGATCACATGAGAAATTATATAAAAAACTAAATAAAAGTACCTTGTCAGTCGTTTTTAATGAAATATATATATATATATATATATATATATATATATATATATATATTAGGAGAAAGATGTATGACAAAGTGGAAAATGATTTTGTGTGTTGTGTTTTGTGCTTCAGAACTTCATTGGACTAAATTTATGTTTACGTTGATGCTACTACACGTGTACGAACGAGATGCTGGGAATAAAAAATTTGTTTTTTTAATATGTGTTTTGGGTATATAATCTAGTGGATTTCTTAGATTCTTTTTCTTTTTTTATGTTTCCGTCCTCATCGTGAGCAACTAGTGCATTTAATTACAAAACAACACATTAACTGCATCAGTTACTCACTGTAACGAGACTGACCAAAATTTTGATTTATAAAATGCTACTCTAATTAAAAGAGAAAACAATTTACTAGTATGAAAATATTAAGAACGTGCTCATTAATAATAAATTTGTACCCAGGTTCTTATGGTTCACCATTCTTGGTAGATTTTCTATTACCACAATGTTGCATATTTAATGACAAACATGATAGAAGCATAGACAAATAGAATCTAAATGAAATCAGCTAGTTATATATCCAAAATACATAGTAAAAAAAAAACATTTTTTAATTTAAAATTCCCAGTGTTGCTCATTTGTACACATGTAGTAGCATCAACATAAGATTAAGACACTTTATGCTTAAAGATTTATGAAATATCTTACTCAAAAACATTTAAAGGAAGTCAAAAATAAGACGATGATCTGCTTTCTCTGGATCCTAGGTCTCATGAATTTAAACGTCCTACGAGGCAGGCATCCCGTTCCCACCCCTTCACCGTTGAAACTGTTAGATGTAGACGTCTCTTCTACTCCAATAGCTTCATGTCTCTCACATCTCGCCTGTGGAACTCCCTTCCTTATTCCTGTTTCCCTGACAAATACAATCTCCAACTATTTAAGTGTAACATCAATCTCCAGTTGCCTTGATCTATCCACTTCCCTTCTCCACATCCTTTCACCTTTCATTCATATCTGCTCTCGCACCAAATCTTCTGTAACCCCCTTGCCTTGAGCGATCCACTATCTTTCTCCACATCCTCTCCTTTACCACTCCTATCTGCTCTTCCTCCAAACCTTCTGTAACCCCTTGCGTGCTAGTGGCCTCCAGCCTTGCTTGGGGTGATAAGCTTAAAAAAAAAAAATACAGAACAACTAGTCTAAACTGAACATCTGAGATGTTTGGTATTGAGGGTACTGTTCTGATTTGAGGAAGAAATTAATGACCAAATTCGTACACATGTGTAATTCAACATATGCTACCCCACAAAAATATTTGAAGGAGATATGCAAAGAACCTGTATAAAAAAAAGAGGCTAAATGGGAATAACTGGGTTACTTTCCCTGATAAGATATAAATATCCCTGCAAACAAATATGTTGGTATTTTTTATAGTTTTGAGAAAGGTCATTAACTTTCAAATAGTTCTTCCGATGAAATAACATTTTTTTTTCAGATATAAATCACATAAGAGAAGATAAAAAGGAATAAATGTTGCCTTACTATTCCATTAACTTAGTCTGATGAAATCCTGAAGAATGAAATGCATTAGTTGTTCAATGTATGCCAAATGTTTCCTTATAAGGAAACGGTTAATTTTATCATCACCATATGAGATTAAGAGAACAGATACTACACTTTGATCCTAACCCAAAGGTCAGAAAGTGAAGTAAAACTTAACTCGGGTAACACTTGTGGCTTGTTCAATGTAAGCCAAATGTTTCCTTATAAGGAAATGGATAATTTTACCATTATCATTAGCATATATGATTCATATATATGAAGTGAAGTTCACTTTTCATGAAGAGTTTTAGTGTCAGTCTAAAAAGCAAAAGTCAATCTGCAATAAAACTGTGATTTGTTACATAAAAAAAACCAATCATTTATCAGTGATCTTTCGAAATCAAACCAAAACAAGATAAAAAGGAATAAATGTTGCCTTACTATTCCATTCCTGCATAATGGTCCATATTGACAGCAGCAGTGATTCCGCAAATGATGAGTGGTACTCCCCAGCCAAGCAGGTAAAATCTTAACATTGGTTTGGGGGGCAGGGGCATTAGTAGAGGCTCTGGAGGAGGTGAAGGTGGCCTCTCTGCCTTGGTAAACTTTTTCAGCATGTTGCTGTGAGAAAGGAAAAAATACATTTAGGTTAATTAGCATTTCTTGTTAATAGAAGCTTTAAGCCAAAGGTGGTTACGAGCAGAAATCCCTTCATGACACGGGTAGAAGGTAAGCATCTAGTATGGTAATCTTTGGCGGAGTTTTAGAATAGGCACTGTGACCACAAATAAACAATTTTTTTTGTTATAGTTTAGGGTTTTCCCAACCTGGGTGATTTCATCTGTTGGGTAGGCGATGAGCAACTGAACAGAAAATGGTGGGTGATTGGAAATTTCGGTGGGCGATATAGGATTTAGAGTATTAAAAAGGTAATTCAACATATGCTACCCCCCCCCCCAATATTTGAAGGAGATATGCAAAGAACTTGTATAAAAAAAAAAAAGAGGATAAATGGGAATAACTGGGTCACTTTCCCTGATAAGATATAAATATCCCTGCAAACAAATATGTTGGTATTTTTTATAGTTTTGAGAAAGGTCATTAACTTTCAAATAGTTCTTCCGATGAAATAACATTTTTTTTCAGATATAAATCACATAAGGGAAGACCAAGAATACCAAAAAAATATCTGCTGAATTTTTATTAGATGCTAGTAGTGAATATTTTCTTTAATTTTATAATTACGAACAAAAATTGTTTCATTTTTTTGTTAACACTTGCAACACTAACCCTAAAATTAAATTACATATGTATTTTTCAATAATCAAATTTTTTTCTGTTTTTTTTAATAAAGCCACCACATTAGTCAGTGTTGTTTGTTACCTCCCTTTGTTTTACTACATCATAAAATCAGTTTAAGAACCAGTAACAAACTTTTACCAAACAATTTTGGTTTGATTTTGAATATTTACTATACAGGTGGGCGTTGGAAAATTTTTCCATGTGAAAGTGGGTGATGATGCAAAAAAGGTAAGGAACTCATCCAGATTATGAAAGTCCAAAAAAAGTTTTTTTTAAATTAAATTTCATAGGAGTTAATAGGGAGGAACTGTTTGTTATGTTTATTGTAAATTAATCCCCCTAAAACACTTCAAATATCTGGTGTATGGATCAATTATAACAATTTTAGTATAGGCAAAAAGGGAATTGAATCCAGGTTGTGTTAGCTGAAGTTTTGCCCAACACTGCAAATTGCTACCAAACTCAAGTTAACCTGAAAACTCAAGTTGGGTCATTAAATAGCCTTGTCAGAGCAAGACTTATATATGGATAACATGCATAGTGGCAAACCTGTTCAGAAATATCTAAACCAGGAGTCATCAAACAGGGTCTGAGCAATCCTATTGAGGTCAGTGAAGAGTTCCAGGAGAGGTTCATGATAGTCAAAGGGTCGAATGGTGGTCGGTGTGCAAACCACTTGTACATTACTATCAGGCCCACCCAATTTATCTCTGCCAAAATCGGTCTTTGGTATTTTCTTCTTGAGTTGGTTTAATATATTAACTAATGTAATATACATCTATTTGAACTTGGTGGGCAAAAAAACGTGGATAGCACAATTTTCAAACAAATTGGCATCTGAGGTCCAGTACCTGAAATTTCTGGTACAAAGGAAAGAAAAAAACAAAACAGTGAGTAATAAGTTAAAACAAAGAATGTTTACTGTACTAAGTAGGGGAAAGGTAAAATAACGATGATGGTCCCATGAGGTGAAACCTACGTAGGTAGTACCTGGTTCATAGGGATTTATTTATATTAACTATTGTATGATTGTTTTTGTATCCAAGGCATTTTTATGCTGTATATTGACAGCCTGGTAGTGTAATTAACCACTACTCTAATAAAATCTTTTTTAATCCATCAAAAAAGGACCCACCGATACTGTAAAATAGAGAAAATGCGGATGATTTGACAAACCTTACCCATGACACATATTTTCATACTGATCATACCAACCCATTCATGGTAACATGTAGAATACAATTTAGGCCATTCCATATTTTATACCCAATTTGTTTTGTATTTTCTTCTGTTTGATGACAATGTTTATTACTTTGCAGAATTGATAGGCAATACCTTTAAAAAAAGTGTAGTGATATTGTAGTCACGTGACATAATAATAACAAAAATCTCTAATTCCCATGATTCCATAGAATAAAAGGAAACCATCCTACTGGGGGGGGGGGATTTAGAGCCTTTTCTTTTTTCAGCCAGCCTCTTGCAAGGAGAACTAATATATTAACTAATGTAATATAAATCTATTTGAACTTGGTGGGCAAAAAAACGTGGATAGCACAATTTTCAAACAAATTGGCGTCCGAGGAAAAAAATTTGGAAAAACAAAAAGAACCAGAAACCTCCAAACAGGGCCAAAGAAATCGTCCAGTACCTGAAATTTCTGGTATAAAGGAAAGAAAAAAAAAACAAAAAAAAAACAGTGAGTAATAAGTTAAAACAAAGAATGTTTACTGTACTAAGTAGGGGAAAGGTAAAATAACGATGATGGTCCCATGAGGTGAAACCTACGTAGGTAGTACCTGGTTCATTAGGATTTTTCGGACAAAGATAGGTTTTAAGATCGAGCTGCTCCAGACATGATGACCACAGATCAGTCAATTTACTCAGATATCACTTTCTCTTGTTAAATATTGCCTTTATTGATAGACTTAGAACTTCAACCAAAAAATCTATTCATTCACCAACGTAAACACAAACCAAAAATATTCTATTTGCAACTGCATTACATGGAACTTTCTTACCCCCACTGAACTTGGATAATAAATCCTGTCTATATAGGGTGTCCCTAAAGTCTGGCCACATAAGAAATCTCATTAACTATATTTTTTTATCCCCACATATTAAACATGGTTTTGTCAAAAGAAGAAAGAACTGACCTGTTTTTGCTGGACTATGCTAAAGGAGAAGGTGTACTCAATGAAAATCACAGATGCAACACACTTGATTGAACGCATAAAGAGAGAATGTGCTAAAATTGATGGCAATGTAGAGTTATTGCATCAAATTCATTTGAATCTTGCAAAGTGCATCAACCTTTGCATCACAAATGATGGAAATCATATTGAAGATGTTATTTGTTAAAATTCCAATTCAATAAAATGTTGCTGAAAATTTAATTTCTTGAAAATATGCATTTTTGCCTAGGGTGTCCAGACTTTAGGGACTCCCTGTATATTATAAATGTCTCACTTTCTTGTTGCGGTGAATATATGCTGTAATATACTAACTAAAACAGGAGCCAAGCAAGGCCATCATAACAAAAGTAAAGAAACAAGAAAAAGTCTTTCCCTCTTTGCAATTTTTCTATACAGAATGTACATGTGAAGAAGGCCTGAGAACAGATCAGCCATGACGTGGTAATGATAATGACTCTTTTATTTTTTTTTTCAAAATTAAAAAAAAAAAAAAAAAAATCAAGCCTTGTCATTTGAAAGAAATTGGTTTTTAAAAGAACACTCCAAGAGGAGGCACAGTAGAGTAATGGATAGCGGCTCGGATTGAGGAATCGGAGAGCCAATTTCAAATTTCAGTCAGAGCCATTACATTCACTTGGGAAAGGTATGAATCTTTTTCTAAGCTATGGGTAAATAGCAGGACAAACCGGGTTCTATAGCCTTGGATGGCAACTGGTCTACTGCAGAAAGAAATGGCAAACTACTGTGGGAAAAAATCTACCTTGTCAGTCATGTATCGAAAAATACATGATCGCCTATCACGTATGACACATAACTGACAAAGATTACATCTGAAGGTAAAGACTTTCTTTTCGGACAAAGATAGGTTTTTCAAGAACAATATATTCGAGTTAAGATATATTAAGATTAACTTTTAAGATGTGCACTGCCAAAGATTACATCTGAAGGTAAAGACTTTCTTTTCGGACAAAGATAGATAGGTTTTTCAAGAACAATATATTCGAGTTAAGATATATTAAGATTAACTTTCAAGATGTGCACTGCCAAAGATTACATCTGAAGGTAAAGACTTTCTTTTCGGACAAAGATAGGTTTTTCAAGAACAATATATTCGAGTTAAGGTATATTAAGATTAACTTTCAAGATGTGCACTGCCAAAGATTACATCTGAAGGTAAAGACTTTCTTTTCGGACAAAGATAGGTTTTTCAAGAACAATATATTCGAGTTAAGGTATATTAAGATTAACTTTCAAGATGTGCACTGCCAAAGATTACATCTGAAGGTAAAGACTTTCTTTTCGGACAAAGATAGGTTTTTCAAGAACAATATATTCGAGTTAAGGTATATTAAGATTAACTTTTAAGATGTGCACTGCCAAAGATTACATCTGAAGGTAAAGACTTTCTTTTCGGACAAAGATAGGTTTTTCAAGAACAATATATTTGAGTTAAGATATATTAAGATTAACTTTTAAGATGTGCACTGTCAAAGATTACATCTGAAGGTAAAGACTTTCTTTTCGGACAAAGATAGGTTTTTCAAGAACAATATATTCGAGTTAAGGTATATTAAGATTAACTTTTAAGATGTGTACTGCCAAAGATTACATCTGAAGGTAAAGACTTTCTTTTCAGACAAAGATAGGTTTTTCAAGAACAATATATTCGAGTTAAGGTATATTAAGATTAACTTTTAAGATGTGCACTGCCAAAGATTACATCTGAAGGTAAAGACTTTCTTTTCAGACAAAGATAGGTTTTTCAAGAACAATATATTCAAGTTAAGGTATATTAAGATTAACTTTTAAGATGTGCACTGCCAAAGAAAGAGATTATGTTGAAAAATATTTGTTGTGAAAATAAATGATTTTTTTCATCATTAGGCTACAGACTTATTGCTGTAGATAGGTATAGATTAAATTTGCCTACAAAAGCCTCGGTATGAAAAGGCGTAAATTGCAAATTGGAAAAAGGATGTGCGTGTGCGCTTACTTGGAAGTGATTGTCACCCAGAAGATGCAGCAGAGAGAGCAATAGTGGATGCCGATGCCAACAATCTGACAGGCACGGCGGTTGTCTACGCGATTGATGCCCATCGTAAAACCAATGACGAGAAGAAGAATGCTGATACTCAGGTTGATAACAGAATGTTTCATCTTTTTAGGAACACGAATGAATCTGGAAAGGAAAATAATATAATGATATTTGAGGATATGAGAGGAATTAGCGTAAGGAGTCTGGGATCATCAGGTTGAGGAGACAGATGGGTTGACGGGTTTTATGAGAAGGACAGTGGCTTGTAGAGGCTGGTTTGGTTTGGTTTATGGCATATCAACCTCAAGGGGGGTGGTCTTACCCCTCTGCAGAGGTGCAGTCAGCATATTCTGAAGCTCCAGCCTGAAGAGGCTGGGATCATGTAGGTGAGGAGACAGATAGGCTGACAGGTTTTATGAGAAGGACAGTGGCTTGTAGAGACGGGTTTGGTTTGGTTTATGGCATATCAACCTCAAGGGGGGTGGTCTTACCCCCTCTGCAGAGGTGCAGTCAGCATATTCTGAAGCTCCAGCCTGAAGAGGCTGGGATCATGTAGGTGAGGAGACAGATAGGCTGACAGGTTTTATGATGGTGAGGGGGGGTTGTAGAGGTTGGAATTATGACAGTTGGTTGACAGGTTTTATGAGGAGTGGTGGCTTGTAGAGGCTGTGATCATGTAGGTGAGCTGACAGGTATTATGAGTGGGAAAGTTAGCTTGTAGAGGCTGAGATCATAAAGAAGGTGAGGGGACAGGTGGGCTGGCAGGTATTATGAGAGGGGAGATGGCGTGTAGAGGTTGGTATTATGAAGGTTAGGAGACAGGTGGTCTGACGTTTTATGAGATGGGAGGTGGCTTGTAGAGGCTTGGATCATGAAGGTGAGGTGACAGGTATTATGAGAGTAAGTTGGCTTATAAAGTCTGGGGGTCATGAAGGTGAATATGAGAGGGGAAGTTGACTTGATTGCCACAATGAATCAGAGTTATGTAAGTGTTCTTATTGTAGTGCAGTGGTAATGAATTTGATCCTTTTTTGCTGGCCTTGTATCAGACTCAATAATTATGAGAGAACGTGGAGAATGCAAAAACATTACAAAATAGACAGAAATTAGTAACTATTTTTTATTTTGAGTAAATTAGATAATATCATGACAAACCCTTTACTCACCTGAAACAGGTAATATAGGTTATAATGACGGCCATCGTACAAAGAACACACACGCAACTACCCAAGTAAATCACAGGCTCCATCATAATAAATCCAATATGGAGATTTGGTGTCAAATTCTGAAAATCAAGAGGAAAGAAATACAAAATTAACTCCCAATTGTTTTTTTTAAAATCAAGCAGATATATACTTAAAAAAAATAACTTAAATAGTTAAAATATTTAACGAGATAAAAATAAAAAATAAAAGCCGTCGTAAAATTGATCTCGATCCTTATTTCCATTTATTCTTTCCTATTTTTCCTGTCTTCCTTTTTCTTAATTTTTCATTCTTTACTTTTTTTCTTCCTATCTTTCATTTTTCTTTGCTTACTTTATTTTTTTCCATTTTTTCTTTTTTTCTTCCCATTTTTTCTTTCTTTTGTTATCTTTTTTCATCTATTTTTCCTTCATATTTTTCTTTTCATTCTTTTCTTTTCCTATCTTTTTACTGTCTTTCCTTTCTTACTGTCTTCTTTTGTTTGCTTACTATCTTTTTTTATTCTTATTTTTTTCTTTTTTTATTTCTTCCTTTCCTTTTTTCACTCTCATATTTTCTGTCTGTCTTTTTTTCTCTCTGTTTATTATCTTCACATTTTTTTTTGGTCATAATTTAAAAAAAATATTTTTCCTTCTTTATCTGTCATATCATGTCCTTTCAAAGACATTTTAGAATTTCAATTCAATTCAATCCTTGGAATGGGCAGTGGAGAAAAAGTCATTCAATCAGTAAATTTTTATTTGTTTTTTTTTTTTCAATATCTAATCACAGATATTCAAAAAGTTATCTTTTAATTTATTTTTATTTATTTATTTATTTTTACTATTACCCCATTACAAGAGCTCCTCCCCAAAAATAGAGGGTTACTGAATAAGGTTGGTTTACTGTGTTGAGCTAGACAATTTTTCTTATTAGAAATTATCTTACACATTTATAAGTCTAGCATTCGTCCATGCATTGGATATCGCTGTCACATCTAGTCTGGTGCTTTTGCTACATATTTAGAGAGTTTACATAAAATACAATGAAGAATCTGCAATGTTATTGGTCCTGACCTAGTATCTTGGCTTCAGTCACTTTCCCATTGCCATAAGATAGCTTCCCTTTGCCTTTTCTATATATACTTTCAAGTTAATTGTTATAATGGACTTTCCTTTATGGTATCTAGACTTTATGAATTTAAGTGCAGTACTAGATTGGTGGCAAATTCATATCATATAGTTGAAATGACTAGACGCAACTGTAAATTCTATGCTAACAGCTTATTTTTTCACACTTCTCACTTGTGGAAGTCTCTTCTGGCTCCATGCTTTCCAGTCAACTTTAATCTTCCAAAATTTTAATTTAATTCCAATCGTTATCTTGTCTTTTTAATTGGGTTTTTTTTTGTTCTTTCTACTTAATAATGTTTTCTTTTTCTCATATTCTCTCACACTCAGTAACACCTTGCATCTTAGTGACTTTATTGGCTTGTTTGAGGTGAAATGATTAATTAAGAAATGAGGTGTGTGATATGAATGTAAGAGACGGAAGAAAGGAGAGAAAATTATAAGGATATCGTGGATAGATAATAAATGACCCTAGACGTGAAGAGGTTAAGAGTGGAGTTAATTTCTTAAATGTCTTTGAAAGGACATGATATGACAGATAAAGAAGGAAAAATATGTAAAAAGAAATTAAGATAGAAAAAAAAATAAGATAATAAACAGAGAGAAAAAAAAGACAGACAGACCTAAAATATGAAAGTGAAAAAAACGAAAGGAAGAAATAAAAAAAAAATGAGAATAAAAAAAGTGTAAACAAACAAAAAAAGACAGTAAGAAAGGAAAGACAGTAAAAAAAAATAGAAAAAGAAAAGAATGAAAAATAGGAAGGAAAAATAGATGAAAAAGATAACAAAAGAAAGAAAAAAATTGGGGGAAAAAAAGACAAGAAGGAAAAAAAAAAGAGACACAAATGTGAAGAAAAAAAAGATATGAATTAAAAATGAAAAAAATGAAGTAAGCAAAGAAAAAAGATAAATGAAAGATGTGAAGGATAAAGTAAAGAATGAAAAATTAAAAAGAAGGAAAAAACAACAACAAAGAGACACAAATGTGAAGAAAAAAAGATAATTAAAAATGAAAAAAATAAAGTAAGCAAAGAAAAAAGAAAAATGAAAGATGTGAAGGATAAAGTAAAGAATGAAAAATTAAAAAGAAGGAAAACAAAAACAAAGAGACACAAATGTGAAGAAAAAAAAGATAAGAATTAAAAATGAAAAAAATAAAGTAAGCAAAGAAAAAAGAAAAATGAAAGATGTGAAGGATAAAGTAAAGAATGAAAAATTAAAAAGAAGGAAAACAAAAACAAAGAGACACAAATGTGAAGAAAAAAAAGATAAGAATTAAAAATGAAAAAAATAAAGTAAGCAAAGAAAAAAGAAAAATGAAAGATGTGAAGGATAAAGTAAAGAATGAAAAATTAAAAAGAAGGAAAAAAAAGACAGAAAGAAAATACACAAGAAAAAAATGGAAGCAAAAGGAGAAGAAAAAATGAGTAAAAAACAAAGAAAATGAAAGCGAAAGCAAATGAAAGAAAATGAAAGCAAATGAAAGCGAAAGCAAAAGTAAATGAAAAAAGGCAAATATCACAACCTGCAGGATGGCAAAATTGGTTAGATGATAACAATGGACTGTAGTGACATTTCTGTAATGGCTGACGATATTACATCCATCTGTTCGCCATTCCCCTAAGCCATCTGCAAAAAAAGAAAAATATTAGAGATTTCAGGAAAGTTATTTTTTTTTAATTTATTAAACAAATAATATAAAGATACATATCTCAAGATTCTTGACAAAATGTGGTTCCCAATGTGGGAGGCACACCCCACAGGTGAGCAATTTGAGAATGAGTTGTTAACTGAATTTTTCCTAATGAGTCTGAGTGTGAGTGTGAGTGAGTGCATGAAAGTCAATACCTACAGTGCATATGTGTGTGTATATATATATATATATATATATATATATATATATATATATATATATATATATATATATATATAAAGAAGTATAGATTTAAGGTGTGTTATATTTATGGGATAAAGTGCTCAATATCAGAGATAGAGTATATGTAAATATAATTATATATATATATATATATATTTTTGAATAGGACAAGGTCCGACAATTTATTTAAAGACATTTATAATATGTTTACCGTTCTTTTTATAGATACAAGTATTTAAGCAAATGCTCTGTTTTATAATAAACAGTATTAAATAACATTTACCGGCCAGAATGTCCGAGAAATTTTCATAGAAAATTTTCGCTCTCCGACAGGAATCGAACCTGTATCCTATACGGAACCATCATTTCGCGTGATGTGCCTTAACCGTTCGGCCACAGAAGCGTCTGGTTAGCAAGGTCGATTTTACGATCTTTAAACTTAAATCTTCCATGAATCTCTTCTATTCATATCTGCTCTAGTGTATCAAATGTAAACAAATGACGTCATATATTTTTGAATTGGACAAGGTCGGACAATTTATTTAAAGACATTTAGGGCAAATGTTTCCAAAATTTGCTTGAAGATGAAATTTTCAAATTTTCATGTCATGTGGTGCGTTTTTGTAGCCCCCCCCCCCCCCCCCGAGTATATGAGGGGGTATTACGGTAATAAATTGAGGATTGATTGGTGACGAACAAGTTCTTTTGGTGAATGTGCTAAATATTGTAACGAGTGAATGGGTCGCGAATCGGATTAGCTAGGTATAGGATAGCAGTAATGACCAACCTTAGACAACTAAACACCCACCCACACAAATATTTGTGCCACAATTTTGTATTTTTTATAAAATAAATCTCGTGAGAATCTGACCAGCAATCATTCACTTAACTGAATTCTCAGGTTTTTAAGATAATTGTTCCAGCTTGCAGAAAAAACACTTGTAGCGGGCCCCTAAACGACGAGGTTTCCATTATTGTAGCAGTGAACATCGGCATCACCAAATATGTTGTGGACGTGCATGTTGCAGGTCCTGCCACAATTATTTTATTTTGTCTAGGAAAGGTGTGGAAAGGATCATGCCATTATGCTGGAGGTCGCTATCCAATGTGGTGGTCACAATGCAATTTATATTTGACGTAAAATAGCACATGGTATTAAAATACAAGACAGAATGTAATGATTCAAAACATAACAATTGAATTTATTAGTGTTTGATGTACATGCATATAAGCTGAAAGGTTTGATAGAGTTATGTCTCTTAGATTTGGAAATATTTGTACCTGTGCTCATAAAGATTAGATTAACTATTAAATTGTAGTTTATAAGAATGAGTATGTTGCATGTTAGAGATTGTCGATTGGACAAGTTGGTAAGAGTTCAGAATTGTACTTGCGTGATTGTTGTAAAGTTCTTTTACGTCTGACTGCATTAGTCAAGACGGGAGTTCTTTAAAGGTCACATTTTGGCAGCAGAGATGAAACGCATGAGTGAGTAAGAGAGCGAGAATTACTTGTGTTTGGTTTTTATAGTATGTTGTATCACGTGACAGGATCAACCTTAGAAGGCGTGAAAACAGACTTGTCGTGTGCAGGAGATTTGATTGGTCAGAACTGACCAATGAGTGAGCTAGATTAAACGGGAGATTAAACAATGAATGCTTGTTGTATATTTCCTATGTATGATGGTGGTGGTGGTTACCACACACTCTCGCACAGCGATCATTATTCATTCTCGCCACTGAGTTCATTGAAACTTTATCAATATCAACACTTGATAACGGAATTAAATTACAATACTTCACATCATCAATATTTCAAGATCATCTTCACAAAACAAACGATTACGGTCAAAGAGAGACAACTTTTGAATGAACTGTGAACTGGAAACTTGCTTTGTTTCAATGACTTTTGTTTTATTATTATTAATTACTTTATACCCATTATTATTAAAAAAAAAAATCAGCTTCCAAAAAAAAAAAATTTTTTTTAAAATATCGGGTAGCGAATTTTTGCTTTCATATCAGAAAAAAACATAGTGGTATTTACACTTAAAATTCAGCTCTCAAGAAACTGTTTAAGATACACTTAAATATTCTCTCAACTTGTACAAATTTTCATCCAACAATTTATTCAACACACATTCTTTCCATAAAACTTTTACTTTAAATTACTATTTCAAATAAACTAGGAAAGGACGTTGAACTAAATTTAAAGTAAACTTCTACGTAACACAAAAAAAACAAAACGGTTGTTACGCAAAAAAATCCAACAATTTTTCAATACAAAACATCAATCAATGCAATTTGTTTCACTTTTTTTGTCACTAATAAAAGAAAAATTTGTTTTTTTTTGTTTTTTTACACATTTGTTGAAAGTAAAAATAGCAGAGATTGAATTGAGGCCGTTCGATCCTCTCTACAATATACAGTGGAAACTCGATTCACGAATTTAATTCGTTCCTGAAGGTCGTTCGTAAACTGAAACTATTTTTCCAACAGGAATCAATGAAGAGAAAAAAAGTCACAGTGCAATAAAATTGGAAAAGAAAAGCACAGCACAACACACAAAAAATGTATACAACACGGCGGTCGACTCAGAAATGCTTTCGTTCGGGTTAACTCGGTTCGGTAATGTTGTTTGAGAACCAAAATTTTTGTTCGATAACCAAGGCATTCTCATCTCGAATATTTTGTTCGAAAACCAATTTGTTCGACATGTGAAACGTTCGAGAACCGAGACTGCACTATATATATGTATATATATATATATATATATATATATATATATATATATATATATAATTTTTTAAAAACAATTTCTTAGTAATTTCTTCCACAGTACTTCAACCTTTCTCTTTCGTGGATGCCATGTTCTCTGGAAGCTTGTTTAAGACCAAGTTAATGGCCTTTTAAACTTCCTCCACATAAATATGAGTTCACTTTTTGAATAATAAGAATTATGTCACAGTGAATTATATGGTATCAGGATTTTAGAGATGCTTCGGTAAAGCATACTAACAAAAATTGGTAACCAGTGGTCTGAGCAATTTGTAGTTTGTACTGCTATCAATGTTATAAAAATACATTTTTCAACGTTGTTTTTTTAAAGTAAAATTCGCATTTTCTTGGCATAGTTAAATTAAATAAATTGAAGAAAGATTAAAGTAACTATTTTCCATAAAATTGTTTTGATATTACGATTATTTTTATTTTTAATAGATTTTTATTTGTCAACAATATCGAGTTTCTGTCAAATAGCGGCCATTGTGGTTTTTGTAGAGATTCTTCAAGGGAATATTTTGACTTCGTAACCATTTCGATTTATTTAATTTATTAATTAATTAAAAAGTGTTACATTTTTGATGCAACACGCAAATTTGGGTTTTTATTTCTGTCGTGATTGTAAGAACGATCGTAAGAACTAAACATTTTAATTAATATTATTCAGCAAAATGAAAAAATTTTTTTTTTCGTTAACGCTAAAAAGTTTTTAACCTTTTATTTCAAATTACATTAAGTATACTTTAAATTTTCTAATTTTCCTAAAATAACTTTTGTAAAAATTATAATTGAATTTTACAAGATTTTTAAACGGAGAAATTAATGTTTGTTTACAAAACTGTCAATAACAGCTGATTTGATTGATTTTACGTCAATTTTGAAACTTCAATATTGCCTTTCTTTATCTTTAAAAATTATCTATATCTTGATTCTAAGTTTTTTGTTAAAAAAAAATGGTTTGATACAATAAAACTTAGCGTGGAAGCATGTGAAAAACATCTTAACACAAATTTGAATTTTAAAATTCAAATTTGTGTTTAAGATGTTTTTTTCTTTTTTTTATGAAACCAAAAGCTTTGAATGAGTCATATATATTTATTAAGTCTCAAACACTAATATTCCATGGTTATAATTTGATGAGAGTTCTACCTGGATTCTATCCCCTTGGAAAAATATAGACCACTAATTATCTATTGATCTATATAGACCACTAATATACCCGATGCGATGAGAACGAAAGCAATATAATAAATTCCAACGTTCATAGCATTAATCCAAAAGAGGGCTCGATATCGATAGTAGAGCGATAATTATTTATTTATTATAATTTTATCATATAGACAAAAAAAACATTTCACTCACTACAAAGAGTAAAATGTACTGAGTAAAATGGTTTTGTCTATATGATAAAATTATAATATATATATATATATATATATATATATATATATATATATATATATATATATGCTCTGTAAATTTACATTGAGCACTGTTTTGTAAAAATAAAAAATATCAATAAGATAAAATTCTTTATATATATATATATATATATATATATATATATATATACCCGACTCTCCCGTCAAATTCGACGTATAAGGGTCAAGCAGATCAGTTCCTAGGAAACCGACAGCCCGACAACAGCACGAGATTTGATTATCGTGGTGAAGGTTTCGTGCGGGACCATCCACACTTTTGAAGGGCCGAATACAGAGACCTGGTGCACTAAGTGCCACAAGGTCCCCAAACAACCCTCCGCAGGTTTTGAATTCAGAGTTGTCCTTCTCCTAGACCAGTTGACATCCAAGGCTATAGAACCCAGTCTGTCCTATTTAACCATAGCTGGAGGGAAAAGAAGAGGATTCACACCTTTCCCAAGGGTATTAGCACGTAAGTGAATGTAAATGGATTCGATTCCTCAATCCAAGCCGTTATCCATTACTCCACCGTGCCTTATATAAAAGTGAACATAGAAGTCAACACTTAGAGGCGACCGTCTGTTTCATGCTACATGCAACTGTCAGACCACTGATTGGGTGGTCTGACGATTGCATCAAGCATGAAACAGACTGTCGCCTCTAAGTGTTGACTTCTATATTCACTTTTATATTTACACATGCTCTATCTCTGATATTGAGCACTTTATCCCATAAATATAGCACACTTTAAGACTATTTCTTATATATATGAATATTTACTTGACGCCTCACTGAGTCTGGATGTGACACAAGGTCAGTTTTAACGTGGGGAATCCGAGTGGAAACACACGGGCCACTGGTCTTAGCTGGTCTAAGCTAGTCATAGCCGTGATACTACCAGCACACAGGCCGGAGCACAATAATTTTGTGTGTGTGTGTGTGTGTGTGTGTGTATTATAAGGGGAATAACTCTTATTTATATAAATTCCGGAATAAAAATTAAAGTAGTTACTTTCACTTTTCCGGCATAAATTTTCAATACCTAAGTATTAAAATTAATTTAAAAAAAAAAAAAAAATCATTCTTGAAGATTTCATTTTCACTTTAATTGAACGCTAAATGATTAAATTTACTATTTCCAGTAAGTAAAATATTCTGGTGTATTTCAAATAAAAATTATATAGATCATCGCAATCTCAATTTTCGGGCTGATTTAAGAAAATTTTCTTAAAACGACCATTTTCTTAATTTTAAGAAATTTGTAATCAAAGCAAATTTAATTTATCGGTTTTAAAAAATTTACAAAAATAAAATAGATATTTATGACACATTATTTGAGTAAAATTAGTAAATTTAAAGCTAAATTAATATGATTTGAAATAAATATTACTTACTGTTAGCATAAAAAAGTAGTATACAAGCATTTGTTAACAACGGGTCCTGATTATCTTTGATCTTTATTGACGTAGAGATAAGATCTGAGGTGATAACAGCTAGGTATGGATGACCAGAATTGACATAAATTTACGCATTTTTTCTCGTTTTTAACTACCAAGTAATTTTTATAAATTAACATATTTTCAGCAATTTTCTAATATCTTATTGATTTTTTTAGTTACGCTTGAAGATGCTTTATGAAAATTAAAAATATTTAAAGTACTATAAAATTTTGTAAGCAAGAAAATAACACATTGATCTGGAAATTTTTTTTATAATAATTAAAATATTGTTTAATCATTAATATCAAAAATTTTTTAATTAACATTAGTTAAAAAACATTTTTCTATTTTTTCAATCCAAGCACGTGACCGTTTCATAATAATGACATGTTTAGGCTATCATAGATGAAAAAGGGAACAATTAAAGTAAAAAAAAATAATTTTAAAAATAGAATAATAAATGACGTTTATTAATTTTTTCAATTTTGGATTTGTAAATTTCATTTCTACTTAATTACAATATCACAACCAGGAAATAGCCCAATACAGAATTTTAAACTATTATAAATCATTATAATTAAAATTTTTAAAATTCTTGTAAAAATTCATTATTCATCGAAAAAAAAATGATTTCTTCAGACAATAGTGTCCTTAATAAAACTTATTTACAAAAGCAATTAAAAGATTTTCAAATTAAATAATGTCATAATTTGGCTATTTTTTTTTAGTTTACTATTCAGAGCAGATTTTCAGTTAGAATAGTGAAAGTTTGAAAAAAAAAATTATGTGATTTACATTTTTCAAGGAATCCTACTTTTAACTAATAAAAAAATTTCAGGAAATAGGTATTTTGTGAAATTTCATGAAATTAAGTAAGTGGGGAGTAACATATGTAAAAAAAAAAAAAATTTTTTTACCAAAATTTTTTAAAACAAAAAAAAAATTCAAAAATAATTTTATTTATTTGTGAATAAGTCCTGAAAGTTTCATTAAAATCTGACAATTATTTGATTTTTACAAGAATTTCCAAATTAATGTGTTTTCACCGGAAAAAGTGACAAAAAAGTATTTTGCAATTATTACCTGGGTTCGATGATGTAAACAAAACAACGTGCTATAAATGGAGTAAAAAATTTCAAAAAATACTTTGGTCTTTTGCTTTAATAATAACATTTTGATGATAAAAATATATTTTTATTAAGTTTCTGGCTTTTTTCATTATGCTATGCCTTTTTCCCACAAAAAAGTGAAGGTATCTAAATTAAAGTGATTACATTTCTTATTTTTCAAGCGAGGCACTTTGGCCCGGAGAATGTTTTTTAACCAGTTGACTCCAAGTAAGGTGATAATGCCACTAAGACATAAGGGGCTAACTTGGAGTGAAAGAGAATTAAAAGAAGGGACTGGAAACCGAATCTGAAACAGTAAAAAATTGATAAACCTTTACTCCTGTTCAAAAGACTGGGGAGGTGTGTGAACTGTGTTGAGTCTCAGGTTGGCTGTCATCCTATGCAACATCTTTCCCCTGGCCCAGGGGCCATAGTCATTACTTGGTGCCTGAGGTGACCTCAAAAGGAGAAGTCTCGATGTGGCTGGAATATTTTTGCTCTCTGGTCCTCACATTACATAAACATGTAACATTTGCCAATAAAACAAAGAAAAGAGAAAGCAGTTACCTACCTTAACATGTAGTTTCCATCGTTCCCTTCAAAGTAGCCCCCTAACACCTAGTGGTTTAAAGTAGTACTTCAGAAGCCAAAGGAGACAGTGTAGGGCACATATGTTCACAAGAGGTAGCAGGACATGATGTTCAATTCCCTGCTCCCTTTCAACTGCTCAGCCATGAAGGACTTCAATTACCCTTTTTAAGAAATACACATTTCCCGTTGGGACCTTTTGAAGCCCGTATCTGTTAATTTTATTTTTGTATCCAAAATGTAAACAAACAAATTTCTAAGCAATTATTCTTCTTCTATGTTCCATGTCCCTTCAGGACGTGGACGATCATGGATCTCCACAACTTCCTGACTTATGTATCTGTTAGTAAGGTTTATCTTTTTTGCTATCCCTACTAATGCATGTTCTGTCAACCATTTTGATAATAATACCCATGCTGAAATAAAAATAATAAAATACAAATAGAAATGTGATCACTCACTATTGCTGTAGAAATCCCAGTAGACAGCTCGTAACAAGCTGTGCTCGACATGGGGTGTTTGAAATGTAAGGACAACTGGATCTGATAAATTTGTTATTGAATAACCTGAAACAGAGAAGAGGATATATTTGATGAATGCTATTTTGTGCAATTGCCAACCAAAACTAAAGATGGTTTAATATCAAAGTCACAAGTTAACTGGAGGGTATAATACAAGAATTTTGTTTGAACACCAAAGTTAAGCCATGTCAAATTAGGTGAGTACTTAAATCGGTAACTATTTTGCAACACCAGCTAAAGTAATATTTAATAGTAATAATGAAGAGTGTATTGATCCAGAGTGTTGAGATAAAAAGCAACAATAATAAGATGGAATAAAACTAGTAATAAAATAATATTTAATAGTAATAATGAAGAGTGTATTGAGCCAGAGTGTTGAGATAAAAAGCAACAATAATAAGATGAAATAAAACTAGTAATAAAATAATATTTAATAGTAATAATGAAGAGTGTATTGATCCAGAGTGTTGAGATAAAAAGCAACAATAATAAGATGGAATAAAACTAGTAATAAAATAATATTTAATAGTAATAATGAAGAGTGTATTGAGCCAGAGTGTTGAGATAAAAAGCAACAATAATAAGATGGAATAAAACTAGTAATAAAATAATATTTAATAGTAATAATGAAGAGTGTATTGAGCCAGAGTGTTGAGATAAAAAGCAACAATAAGATGGAATAAAACTAGTAATAAAATAATATTTAATAGTAATAATGAAGAGTGTATTGAGCCAGAGTGTTGAGATAAAAAGCAACAATAATAAGATGGAATAAAACTAGTAATAAAATAATATTTAATAGTAATAATGAAGAGTGTATTGAGCCAGAGTGTTGAGATAAAAAGCAACAATAATAAGATGGAATAAAACTAGTAATAAAATAATATTTAATAGTAATAATGAAGAGTGTATTGAGCCAGAGTGTTGAGATAAAAAGCAACAATAATAAGATGGAATAAAACTAGTAATAAAATAATATTTAATAGTAATAATGAAGAGTGTATTGAGCCAGAGTGTTGAGATAAAAAGCAACAATAATAAGATGGAATAAAACTAGTAATAAAATAATATTTAATAGTAATAATGAAGAGTGTATTGAGCCAGAGTGTTGAGATAAAAAGCAACAATAATAAGATGGAATAAAACTAGTAATAAAATAATATTTAATAGTAATAATGAAGAGTGTATTGAGCCAGAGTGTTGAGATAAAAAGCAACAATAATAAGATGGAATAAAACTAGTAATAAAATAATATTTAATAGTAATAATGAAGAGTGTATTGAGCCAGAGTGTTGAGATAAAAAAGCAACAATAATAAGATGGAATAAAACTAGTAATAAAATAATAGAAATCATGAAGAGTGGGTAAATTTTAACCTATGTGCCCACAAAAAACTGTGTTTCAAAAAGGATGTTTTTTACCTTGACACTGCTATTATTTTAACTATTTTCACTCTTCAGCAATGTTTATTGTTTTAAAAAGTATTGATTAGAATTTTAATAAACCCAAACATATAAAAGTGAATTTATACATTTTCTTTGTTCTTGAGAATTTACAACAAGAATATTAAATGCTATTTATTCATTAGATTGTTTATTTACAAGCATTTTATATTCACAACATTCTAAATAAATGAACCAACTAATACAATGCAATGTTTATCATTCACAAATTTATAAAGAAAACAATTGTATGAAAACAATTTCATCTTCATTTAAGATTTCTTCATCAGTCAGCACTTGGCTGACAATAAATAATCTATTGGCAGAATTCTAGGCATTTTTAGAAAAATTAGCAATCATTTTAAATTTAAAAAAAATTGTTTTTCAGAAAAGAGTAGGAAGTGGGGTAACCTATAATTACTGCAGTTTCATAATTCCTGCATTTCTATAGATTAGGTTCCCTTGATCCAAGATCACAATTATAAAAGTAATTGGAAGATTAAAACAAAAAGTAATCCGAGATACAATTTGAGAAAGAAATATGTGATGACTGGAAAAATAAAGTTTATTTAAATTTTCTTGTTTTATAGGTCACAAATTTTTTTTTTTTATAAAATTATGAATGAAAACCTTGTTTTCATATTCATTTATTTATTTATTTTATAAAATGATGAATTATAGATCTTTATGAAATAGCAAATAATAAATATTGCATTGTAATTGATTTGCAGATTTTTATAAATTTTGGAATAGAAAGATTTTTAAAATTTATTTATATAAGAATATCTTTATGAAATGGTAAATAATAAATATTGTATTGTACTTAGTTTACACATTTTTATAATATTATAAATAAACATTGCCAAGGCAGCCTTGGTAATAGCAGTGTCAAGGGGAAATACGCTCTTTTGAAAAGCTTCTGTTTTTTATTTGCAGACAGAAAGGTTAAACTTTACTGAAGTGTGTATTGACTCAGAGTGTTGGGATAAAAAGCAAAAATAATAAGATAGTGAAAAAGGAAACCATTTTTCTTTTTGCATGCAACTAGTTTCAAGTCACAAATTCAAATAAAGAAAAAATTAAACAACAGTTTATTTGATGGAATATTATATGCACCTCCCCATTTCAGATATACTAAAAATGTTTTTAGAGTATTTAAGCATATAATATTGAAAGTAACCTATCAAAATGTTACAAATGCAATAATGTTGTTTGACTAAGGAATATTATTATGTTATTACATATTTAAGCTAGACATAGGTAACTGAGATAAAATTGATCAGCTGCAGTGGTTACCCGAACTTTTTTTCTCTCTGGGCTGCATTTTTGGAATGAAAATTTAATCATGCCTCATCAAAGGGAAAAGGTGCAAACAGGCCTATAGCAAAGAAAGTCCAGAGAGTGGGTTAAATGGAAATAACTGTGGATTCAAAGTCAGAAGAT
>OZ038509.1:41311391-41333891 GCA_964036315.1 Acanthosepion esculentum | reverse complement strand
CACGCACGCACACACACACACACGTGCGTGTGTATATATATATATATATATATATATATATATATATATATACCCCGTGGAGTAATGGATAACAGCTTGGATTGAGGAATCGGAGAGCTGAGTTCGAATTCCAGTCGAATCCATTACATTCACTTACATGCTAATACCCTTGGGAAAGGTGTGAATCCTCTTCTTCTCCCTCCAACTATGGGTAAATAGCAGGACAGACTTGGTTCTATAGCCTTGGATGGCAACTGGTCTAGAAGGACAACTCTGAATTCAAAACCTGCGGAGGGTCGTTTGGGGACCTTGTGGCATTCGTTGCACCAGGTCCCTGTATTCGTCCCTCCAAAAAGTGTGGATGGCCCTGCACAAAGCCTTCACCACTATAATCAAATCCTGTGTGGGTGTCGGGCTTTCAGTTTCTGGGAACTGATCTGTCTGGCCCTCATATGTCGAGTTCGACGGGAGAGTCCATCATATATATATATGTGTGTGTGTGTGTGTGAAATAAATAAACGGCCTTGTCAAGTTTAGAGTCCCATATGGTAATGGTAATTGTCGTTTCCTTACAATGCATTCATTGTTCAAGAAGCCAGAATTGAATTTGATTGAAGTTTATAAAATTTTTCTCTTAAAACAATTTTTAAGGAAAATCAGTTTCTCAAGTCCAGTAGCTATTATAGCTCTTTCCAGTATTAATGGGTATCTTCCTTCCTAATGTTTTGTTTGAGGTAGTGTGGAATGTCAGCATCACGACCACCATGTATTTAGTTGTGAAAGCAGAATAACATATATTTTTATTACTTTAAAGATCCCTAGAAAATTAAATTTTGGCGCTAAATGGCCCACAGAGGAATTAGTGGGTTGTTAAACAAATCAAATCCATCAAGAAAATAAGTTTCTCAATTCAAAGTTCTTTCTCGTATTGATGGGAGTTCCTGTTGGGTGTCCCCTAAAGAAGCCGAATGGACGTGCCCAAGAGTTACTGAAAGGAAAGTAAGGACAACTCAAAGCCAATTATACAAGCAAAGTTGTCGATTGCACTAATGAGGAAACAAAGTGTATGTACAGTATTTACATTAGTCGGACTATTGTCCTCATCTTTGTCGCCATATTTGTCACAACGTTTCGGCCGTTGTACGCTCCGGCCTTCTTCAGGTGGTTGGAATTTCGAACTGAACCCTTTATTTCGCTCACTGGGGTAGACTGTTCTAGTTCCACGTGCCATGTTTGATGGATGTCAGTTATCAGTTATCTCCTGCTAATTTTCCCTCTGAAAGTTCTCCACTGCCTTAACCGGGTATTGAACTCACACTCTTTTGGGTAGGTCACTGGATCTAACCAACGCCTTTATCCACTGTACCATGTGTCCAACGGCTGAAACGTTGTGACAAATATGGCGACAAAGATGAGGACAATAGTCCGACTAATGTAAATACTGTACTTAATACCTTATCTCAGAAATATAGACAGACTCTAAAGTGTTTGTAGTATTGAAGTCCCATTATCAGTCTTCTTGTCAATCCTTATTACAGTTTCCTTTCTAACCTTTTGTTTAAAGCCGTGTGGAAAGTCAACATCTTGATATTATTTTCTCCTAGTTTCATTTGATATCCATTCTAGTTGTTGCAGATACTCAACTTTTGTGCATATACATGTTTGTGGGGTGGGGGCATAATTACTAGATACAGTGACATGTTTATGTTGTAGTTTTGTTGAAGTTATATTTTGAAATACAGTTTGATTTCTTTAAGAAATTGTAGGATATTATATAGATTAATGTCATGAAAAAATTCTTTCATGTCGGTTGTTTAGTTGAGTTTGTTTGGAAGCATACCAACCTCTACGGGTTATTTAATACTGAAATGTCTATATTTTGAATGCAATTGCAATTTACTACAGGTAAAATGATTGTTAGCCATTTTGTTATAAAATATGCTGCTACTCATTTTAGGTGTGTTCCATGTTATAGTTTTGTTGAACTTATATTTTAGAATACATTTTGAGTTCTTTAAGAAATTGTAGAATCTTATATGGATTAATGTCATAAAAGAATTCTTTTATGTTGGTTGTTTGATTTTGTTTAGTGGCATATCAACCTCTACAGATAAAATGTATTGTTAGTCATTTTGTTTTAACTATGTATTATTGACTACGTTGTTTTATTTAAAAATCTATTGCTGGTATATTTTATACTTTCATAGTTTTGAGTTTTGTTGGGGTGGGGGGTGGGGGGCTCGCTATTTGCCCATTTACCCCGGGGCAGGGTGAATCTGGGAGCAACAGCAATTAAGAGATAGTTCCACACTCCTCAAAACCTCATGATCAGATGTAGTTTACTGTCATACCCAGGACTATATTTTCTTGAAAAAACCTTTTTAAGAGAAAGATTTTGTAAATTTCAATCGACGCTAACACTTTTTGGTCAATGAATGCTGAATTTTCCTGTACGGAAATGGCTATTCTCACCATTATGCATCATATTAGTGTCTCGTTTACACTCAACTAATATTAACGTTATCAAATAGGTCATAAGGTATTGCCAACTCTATCTGGATTTCATCCTGATATAAGGTTTATTTTAACAACACTCCTAAATTTTCCAAGATAAAAATAATCGTCCTTTTGAAACCATTTTTTGTAGGTACAAAGATATTTAAAAAAATTTTGTCAAAGATATTTAATAATTTCATTCAGAGATAACACTAACTGCTCAGGCCAATATTTCCTGTTGTTGCTTTTGGCAGAAAGGTACATCCTGAAGAAAGAAAAAAAAAACAATACAGTTTGATGATTTTTACATTACTAGAATTACACATGTTGAAATCCTCACATTATTTAGTATTGTCCAAGTTATCGCTAACATTTTTTGTCGAGATTTACAAACTCTACGTTTCATCCAGTTTCGCAAACGAATCAATGAAATTTGAATAAACTTGTTTGTTTGGAAAAATACTTTGACAAAAACCTAACTTTGCAGTTTAATAATTTCTTTAATTTAATATTATAGGAGTTTATGGCAAACAATATTTTTTAAGAAAATTTCTTTTTTTCCTTTTTAGCAGTGAAGAATAAATTCTCAGGATTTCTTACTCTTGAGCATGCAACATACAACTGGCCATATATAAATATTTCTTTCTGGAGCCAAATTCTAACTTTTTGAATCATTTAGCCTTGTGATTTGTTTATATTTCTCTCAAACGCAGGGCAAACAGGAAATTGGATTCTTGTATATAAAAACTTAAAAGGCATGCAAAAAACAATATTGCATTTTTATTAAATAAGTATTTATTTTAATCATTAAATAGTTTTTAAAATAGTGGGAGTATTAACTATTAAATTTTAATTTTTCCAAAAAATTTATTGTACAAAGCTACAATTCCTAGTAAAACCAACGGTATTTTGTAACCCCTTACCTGTTTGCACTTCTTCCCAAAATTTGGTTTTGATTGGTCAATGTATTGCTATTTTAGAGGGTGTGATGGATGGAAGTCAGAGAATTTTATATGTAGATAGATATGATCAACCTAAATTATTCTTATCTGATTTACCTCCCTTGAATATTTATAGCAGCATTGGCCAGTCTTGCTATCACAGCAAATATTCTTTTCTATCACCTTCCCATAATCAGGGCCAGTGCATACTATTTGTAAACAAGCAAACGTCAAGCCTAATTGGGGTCTTGGACAATGTTTTGTGACCCTTGCTATCTAATCAACATTTGGTCTTTTTCTACCTACATTTATATACATTTCAAATTAAACTAAACACAACTGACTAAAGGATGAAACATTTTTGTGGATTTTGACGTCATTCTGGGCTTTTTTTTTTGTCTAAATCTGTGAATTTGTTTTTTGCTCATGCTAAGCCTTGAAAATACATTATATAAAATTCACTATTTTTTTTATTCATAATGTTCACTATGTTTAAAAATTATTAAAGTCGATGTTAAAAATCGCTGCAAAACATTGAGATTTATTTACAATGGAAGGATCTATTATGATATGTTTCTAATTTGTATTTAGATACAGTGTATCTTTTTTCCAATTTTTCTATTTAAATTGTTTAACTATATTGTACGTGATTCATTATTGTACATATCATGGCTTGGGCTCGATGGCATAGCATTGCAGTACTTCCTCCTCTGCCTCTTGTCCCTGAGAGTGGACCTGCAGATATTTTCAAAGATGGAGACAGCATTATTAGTAGATCTAGTAATTTTAAATTAAAGTATTGCTCAAATGTTGATGTTTTAATGTTGGAAATATACTTTTGCCATTGTGGATAAAATTGGGTTTTGTCATTTTTGGTGATCCATATTTTAGCTATTTTATAAGAATTTTCTAAATCTAGGTAGGCTTTCATAACCTGAATAATGAAAGTTGGCTCAATAACTACTTGACCATTAAACTGAATTGACAGGTAACTGTAACACCATTGTAACTTTTTTCTGTTATATTTAAAAGGAATCTAATGAAATAGTTATCAGATAAAATTTAATTCATAAAATATCCCATAACCTTAATAGTTTTAATGAAAATTAGTTTACTAATAGTACACAATCCAATTTGAACTTGAGCTTTTATCTAATGTAGACAAAGCTATAGCAGTTACATTGGAAAACTGAACTGCTGTGTATCTCCTCATAGGTTTTAGGATATATCATCATGGCTTGGCTTTGCAAAACAAAGATCATGAAGGAGTCTGTACACGTCACTTGCAGGCACGTTTGTGACCAATGTAGGACTGGCGTACACAGTTGCAGTAGTTGCAGCTAAAATTCTGGCCTGGGCTTGATGGTATAGCATTGCAGTACTTCCTCCTCTGCTTCTTGTCCCTGAGAGCGGCCCTGCAGGTATTTTCAAAGAAGGAGACTGCGTGGTTGGTAGTGAGACGCCAGGCATCACAGTTCTCAGCTAGGGTTGACCATTGGCAATGGTTGATGTGACAGGCAACAAAGGATTTTTTTCAGGCAATCTTTGAATTGCTTCTTTGGTGCCCCTCTGCCATGATAGCCAGTGGAGAGCTCGCCGTACAATAAAATTTTAGGCAGGCGATGATTCTCCATCTTGGAATCATGTACATAATTAGGTTACAATAAAAATTGTATTTTATATGAATACTATCTTATAAAATTAAGATGTAGTAGAGAGTTATCATAGATTAGGGGGTACGAGACCCTTGCACTGACCCTGCCCATTATAATAATTATATTTAACATGTGAAATGTATATGTAACACTTAATAGAGGTGGCAACTTTTTATATTTTTTGTTTACAAGTTCTGAATTTGATCTTTAATTACTGTTGTATCACCCCCCCCCCATGTTTAAGATCTTTATGCTTTTAGCAGATACTTGGCTTACATCCATCTCATAATGAAACATAATTTTCCTTTCTCTTGACAGGAAATATATATATTAAAAAAAAAAAAAATGTTTTCCATAATCAAAATTAAACCGATCTCTTGCACGAGTGTGTGTTAATCAGTGATAATATATCAAGACTTCAATTTTTAATTATAGAAAAAAATCTTTTCTCCAAAGAAAAGAAGTTTTCCCCATTTTCCATTTCTTATGCATATGGTCTTCTGTAGTGAAAATGGCTGTGTTTTCTACAACAAGAAATTACTTTGAATGTTTTAGTAGTGCAGACTAGCTTATGATGAACCATATCTCATACGGCCCACTCGTCGTAAAAGGTTACGCATCCCCGTGCTATTCTTAAAATATCGATGAGGGTGTTTATGAAAATATTAGTTATTTTTTCAGAATATTTGCCAGACGATGGTCGATATTATTCATTGCTATACGTGATATGGCGTAAAACATGGCATGGAATTATGCAGCTTGATTTATCTCCCTTAGACGCGAAGTTCTTTCTGTGGTGATGACGCCTTCTCGTCGGATGGTGTATTTCCAAACAGTGCTTAGAGGTCGAATCCAATTAAAGGCCTCTATTTCAAATGCTGATTTTATAAGCAGATTGACGCAACATTATCTTCCGTATTCTATTCTTCTGTCATTAGCTTTGTGCTTAACAAAGCTCAGCTTTTAAAATATCCTCAGGTGAAATCTAATGTTTATAATTATTTACACGGCAATGAGTAAATGGATGGGTTGGGTACCTTTACTTTTGCATAAAAGCCGCTCGGGAAAGGCATGAATCCATCTTTCACTGGCTATAGGTTAATTTAGAAGGCATACTAAGTTCTCTGTTCACTATGACTAGTTGTCTAACTAACTCTGATATTCCGTGTAAAATATATATATGTGGGCATAGGGTGCTCTGGATAGAGGTAGTACCTTAGATGTCTGGCGTGCTTCACCTTCGGGTGGGCAGGGGTCACTGGTCCTCCAACCATCTCCAAAATCTCCCACGTGATGGCTCCAAGTTGCCATGCCCCAGTAAACCGTTTCAGCTGGCGAGCTAAAATCATGTACGGGTGGGGGTGTTAACGCGGCACTGCTGGACAAAGGATCTCCTCAAAAGCGGACAGACAGCTGTGTACTGGACATTTGCATCCCAGACAATTGCATACCAGAAATTTGTGTCCCTGGATAATTGCATACCTCTGATAATTTTTTGAAGTTACCATATGTTAAGTTTTCTTAAGAGTTGCTAATTGTAAACCAACCTTTAATTATTCCAAACAAGCAAAAAGGTAGTTAACATAAATTTTGAAAGAAAAAAATTTTTTTAAAGAATTGTTTAATATAGAAATTTGCACACCAATACCTTTAGTTACTCTAAACAAGCAGAAAGGTAGTTACCATAAATAAAAAAAAGAGAGAAAAATTTTTTTTTTTAAAGCAATAGAAAATTAAGCTAGCAGTTTCATTTCACTCCAGCAGTGAATACCACAACCATCTCATAGATTCTGGATTTTATAGATTATATTTTTATTTGGAACCCATGGCTAAGTTCCGAAAATCAAACACTGGTGGAAAAATATTTATGGACGAGGAAAATTACAGCTACCACTATCATAAGAAAAACGCTGATGAAACAAAAACATATTGGCGATGTGTAGAGTGATTCTGCAACACTGTTAATCTGCCATTGTATTTAAAAAAAAATAAACTTTTAATTTTCTATATTTTATGCCTTTTTAAAAAAATTATGATTACTACCTATGTTTTTTTTTTTTAAATTTAAGGTAATTGCCTTTAAAAACTTCAGAAAATTACCACACAAATGTCCAGGTATGCAATTGTCCGGGACACAAATGTCTGGTATGCAATTGCCCGGTACACAATTGTCTGGGACACAAATGTCTGGTATGCAATTGCCCGGTACACAATTGTCTGGGACACAAATGTCCAGGTACGCAATTGTCTGGTATGCAATTGCCCGGTACACAATTGTCCGGGACAAAAATGTCTAGGTACACAATTGTCTGGTATGCAATTGTCCGGGACACAAATATCCAATATGCAACTGTCCTAGAACCCTCCTTGACACAGGTCACTGGCCAGAGCTGAAAGGTTCCTCAGATGAACTAAAATCTGCCATGTGTATGCGACCAAGGTGAGCCACCTAATTGGAGGACATCAGCTGTGGTCAAACCTGTAGAGAGATGGACTCCACCAGGTTAAAAGACCCAAAACATGCCACGTAATGAGCAAACCAAGAAATCATTCACAGAGACTCAAGTACACAATCACGACAGATGGTGGCCAGCTCAGCATGTCAACGACCTGATCCCTCCTCCTGGGGGTTAATGGCGAAATAAGAATAAGTTCTCTAGCTTTGTTTGGCAACCAACCTAGAAGAAGGAAATCTTTGAATACATATTGGTTTGGTGCAGAGCTGTCATGAAGAAGTATGAGAAATGCATCCCTTTCATGGCAAGTGATCCCTCCAACAACTATCCGGGGCCACTAGATGTGCGTGTGTGTGTGTGTGTGTGTGCGTGTGTGTGAGAGAGAGTCCAGACATATCTAAAAACTCCACTAATGCACACACTGTCCCTTGCCTGAGAGACATTTGTCAGCCCTTGAGACAAAAAAGGCAATGATGTGGTTAACAGTTATTTTATTATTTGCACTATTAACATTGTTCGGACTGTTGTCATCATCTTTACTGTCATATTCACAATGTTTCAGCCACTGTACGATCTGGCCTTCTTCAGGATCTCTCTATATTTCTGAGATGAGAACTTGAAGCTATTTACACTATTAACATTGTTCGGACTGTTGTCATCATCTTTACTGTCATATTCACAATGTTTCGGCCACTGTATGATCTGGCCTTCTTCAGGATCTCTCTATATTTCTGAGATGAGAACTTGAAACTATTTACACTATTAACATTGTTCGGATTGTTGTCATCATCTTTACTGCCATATTCACGACGTTTCGGTCGTTGTATGCTCCAGTCTTCTTCAGGTGATATTTGTTGGTATTTTGAATTTGTTGAATCTGAAAAAGGCTGGGGTATACAATGGCTGAAACGTTGTAAATAAAGACGAGGATAATAATCTGAATAATATAGTGTAAATAGTTACAATACCTCATCTCAGAAATATGGACTGATCTTGAAGAAGGCCCAAGGGTACAATGGCCAAAACATTGCGAATGTGGTAGTAAAGATGAGGACAATAGTCTGAATAATGTAAATAGTTACAATACCTCATCTCAGAAATATAGACAGAAGTTATTTTATTAAATATCTTATTATAATTCTTCACGTCCCTTTCTCAGTTAGCACTACCGTTATGCCCTGCCAATACCTCATAAATAATGGACTAGTCAGTTTTGATTGTATGGAAGGATGGAAAAGACATATAAGAGACACAACTTTGCTTCAGTGAAAAAATTGAAAAAAGAAAGAGAAGATAGACGTGCTTGATGTCTCCTGCCAATACCTCATGAATAACAGACTATTTTGTTTTGATTGCGTGGAAAGACAGAAAAGACATAGCAGAGATGCTACTTGGTTTCAATGAGAAATAGAAAGGAAGGAAGGAAAGGTAGAAGTGTTTAACATCTGTTTTAGTAAAATGAAAAAGTTTTCAATTTCAAATCCTTTCATTTGTACCCCTTTAAATAATGGCCAGCATTCATATTTATGATTGTTAAAAAAAGAATTTAAATTATTATTGATGTATTTAAATATATTAAAATACTATGGCTGTATTTAAAAAAAAGGATCTATTAAATCTATTAATGTATTCGAAATATATTATTAGAATTATGCTTCTCCCTCCCTCAGTTCCTTAGTTAGTACACACATGTTACAGCCTGCCAATACCTCATAAATAATGGACTATTCTGTTTTGATTGTGTGGAAAGATGGAAAAGACCTATCAAGGCTGATGGGATTCTATCTGTCTATAAGCACAACACTGATGTCTTCGACCCAACTTTACTGACAAGTCTTGGATCAACCTGTGGTAGGATTTTCAGACATTTCCCAATGTTGCTGAATATGGGGATCATCTCCCCAGGACAATATTATCAAGAAGCCCCCTCCTTGACATATTGGCCCTGGTGAGATTTGAAACCTAAGTCTTATGGCTAGAATACTAACACCATTTGGCCACATGTCCACATCAGAACCATATATAACTGAAAAATAAATGTTTTCAGTAAAAATGCCAGAGACTTTTGCCCACAACTAATATAATTTTATGCTTTCAACTACAGATATATCTTGTACATAATTTGACACTTTCATGTAAAAGTACGTTTTCTTAAATATATAGTTTATAGATGATAAAATGTATTGCTGGTAATTTCTTTAATGATAATTTTTTAGGATAATCTACCCGAGTTAGGATAATCCAAATGGAGATCAAGAGTTAGGACAATCCAAATGGGGATCAAGAGTTAGGATAATCCAAATGGGGATCAAGAGTTAGGATAATCCAAATGGGGATCAAGAGTTAGGATAATCCAAATGGGGATCAAGAGTTAGGATAATCCAAATGGGGATCAAGAGTTAGGATAATCCAAATGGGGATCAAGAGTTAGAATAATCCAAATGGGGATCAAGAGTTAGGATAATCCAAATGGGGATCAAGAGTTAGGATAATCCAAATGGGGATCAAGAGTTAGGATAATCCAAATGGGGATCAAGAGTTAGGATAATCCAAATGGGGATCAAGAGTTAGGATAATCCAAATGGGGATCATGAGTTAGGCTACTCAAAGAGAAGCAAGAGATTATTTAGGAGATTAAATGAACAATAACTGTAATTTCACTTCAAAAATGTATTGTTGGTCATTTTTGTTTTTTATAAAAAATGTACTGTATTGTTGGTCATTTTACTATAAAAATGTATTGCTGGTCATTTTACTATTAAAATATACTGTTGATTTTTGTTTGGGGGGTTTACTATTTACCCAGAGCTGGGACCCTAACAGGTGCTACCACATAAAATTTGTATTGAATTTGCAATGAATTTCTGTAGTATTTTAGGATAGTATAGTATTGCTTTCATATTATGCAACATGCAATCATTAGTGAATGGAAATTTTGAGATATTCATCTCATTGATTCTATGTATGATAGTTTCAGGTTACATAAACCACCCATCATTAATTACCTGTGCAGGTAAACTTACCTTGAGCAGCTATTGTTGTTTTGTTGGGCACGAATCAATAATTTCTCATTCAGATCCAAAATTTTACTTGCTGTTTCTAACATTATTCTGTAGACTTGACCTTCCTGAAAAACAAAACAGAAAAAAACCGAATGAACATCACCAAATGGAGGAAAAGTATGTGTAAATATGGGAGATTTATGCTTTTTAAATTTAAGAAAGTGAAAGTAGATGAGTACTCACTGCCTTGTGCGCATATGGAGTTAATTTTGAAAGACAAACTGCAACTAAAGTGATTTCAATTGATTGCTTTATAGAACCCGAGTTTCCATTGAGGATTTCTTGAAGTCCTTTAGCCTGATCCACAGCATTTTTTTCATCCACATTTTTCTGTTTAAAACAAAAATATAAAATAGTTAAAACCAATGAGGTTTGAAGATTGATGCACTTAAATACAAATAGACAATCAGTTTCCCACCATCAATGGTTCCCCCTTCTGGAGAATTCGTTTGATTGATGCATTGAAAGAGAAGCAGACAATCAGTTTTCCACCATCAATGGTTCCCCCTTCTGGAGAATTCATTTGATGGATGCATTGAAAGAGAAGCAGACAATCAGTTTTCCACGATCAATAGTTCATTAACTCTTCTGAATCAACAGAGGTCATGCAATAATAATTTGGTAATGTTTAACTTATGTATCCACAAAATAAAATGTGTGTCAAAAGGATTGTTTTTTTATCCGGTTGGCACTAATCTTAGTCTATATTACTTTGACTCCTTTGGCAAGGTTTATTGTTTTAAAAGGTCGAGAATTTCAATAACAACAAATACTATTTAGTTGTTAGAATGTTTATGTTGATTAATTTTATATTTACAAGATTATAAAAATATATGAAACAACACACAATATTTATTATTTACTGTTTTATAAAGAAATAAATATGAAAACAAATCTTTTAATTAAAAATGTTTATAATTTACAACTTTTCTCTGTTCCTAGGATGGGTATTTGGCTAGTAAGCAAAGAACATTTGGTGGATTGTATTTTATATTTTCTTAGAAGTTTTCAATTCATTTAATATGGCTGAATAGGGGACAATTCATATCACTTCTTTTTCTACAGATATTATATTAAGGGTTTTTGAGGGCAGTTTTTAATTTTTAAAACTCCTAAATGAGTTAGGATAATTTAAATGGAGATAATAAGTTGAGATAATCTACCTCTAAATGGGGATAATAAGTTAGGATAATGTAGACATAGATAATAAGTCAGCATAATCAAAATGGAGATAAGTTAGGATAATCTAAATAGAGCTAATCAGTTAGGATAATCTACCCGAGTTAGGATAATCCAAATGGGGATCATGAGTTAGGATAATCCAAATGGGGATCATGAGTTAGGATAATCCAAATGGGGATCATGAGTTAGGATAATCCAAATGGGGATCATGAGTTAGGATAATCCAAATGGGGATCATGAGTTAGGATAATCCAAATGGGGATCATGAGTTAGGATAATCCAAATGGGGATCATGAGTTAGGATAATCCAAATGGGGATCATGAGTCAGGATAATCCAAA
Source organism: Acanthosepion esculentum (assembly GCA_964036315.1). Classification (NCBI taxonomy): domain Eukaryota; kingdom Metazoa; phylum Mollusca; class Cephalopoda; order Sepiida; family Sepiidae; genus Acanthosepion; species Acanthosepion esculentum. The sequence continues at coordinate 41,321,759 of OZ038509.1, read as the reverse complement.
TGGGGATCATGAGTCAGGATAATCCAAATGGGGATCATGAGTTAGGATAATCCAAATGGGGATCATGAGTTAGGATAATCCAAATGGGGATCATGAGTCAGGATAATCCAAATGGAAATCATGAGTCAGGATAATCCAAATGGGGATCATGAGTCAGGATAATCCAAATGGGGATCATGAGTCAGGATAATCCAAATGGGGATCATGAGTTAGGATAATCCAAATGGGGATCATGAGTTAGGATAATCCAAATGGGGATCATGAGTTAGGATAATCCAAATGGGGATCATGAGTTAGGATAATCCAAATGGGGATCATGAGTTAGGATAATCCAAATGGGGATCATGAGTTAGGATAATCCAAATGGGGATCATGAGTTAGGCTACTCAAAGAGAAGCAAGAGATTATTTAGGAGATTAAATGAACAATAACTGTAAATGCATTCAAGGAAATTGAATAATTTGCGATGTTGCATGCGTGCATTTAATGCATATATCTGCATTGAACATGAACGACTTACACATGTTTGCGTTACTTAATGTGCACACAATTTGAGTGAGTTTGAAAGAAAACATTGGAATAATACATTCTGCTCACAGTCTGGGCAACACTTACCATGGTTTGTGCAATAAAATAATAAAGTAAGAGATTAAAAAAAACATTAGACAAAAAAAAACAGGAATCTGTTAAACCCTTAAAGAGCAGATAATCAAAGATTTTATTGGACATTATTTGGTGATAAAATTATTTTTTAGATCTTTTTTTAAAATTTGGTAGAAATATCTTTTGGCCTGTCATTGAACTAAAATGTACATATTATCACTCTCCCGTCGAACTCGACGTATGAGGGTCAGACAGATCAGTTCCCAGAAACTGAAAGCCCGACACCCACACAGGATTTGATTATAGTGGTGAAGGCTTTGTGCAGGGCCATCCACACTTTTTGGAGGGACGAATACAGGGACCTGGTGCAACGGATGCCACAAGGTCCCCAAACGACCCTCCGCAGGTTTTGAATTCAGAGTTGTCCTTCTCCTAGACCAGTTGCCATCCAAGGCTATAGAACCAAGTCTGTCCTGCTATTTACCCATAGTTGGAGGGAGAAGAAGAGGATTCACACCTTTCCCAAGGGTATTAGCACGTAAGTGAATGTAATGGAATCGACTGGAATTCGAACTCGGCTCTCCGATTCCTCAATCCAAGCCGTTATCTATTACTCCACCGTGCCTATACACACACACAAATGTAGATACACACACACAATGTGAATGGAACTAAAATGAACATATATATTAAGAAGACTAATTTTGGTTTGTATGACAATAACTCCTGGGTAACAGGAAAAGTGTATAAGCTGAAAGGAGCAACTCTCTGGTGACATTTTTATGGCTCCTGTGTTTAAACTGAATATATTTTTGAACAAATTTAATATTTTAGATGGATAAACAATTTAGATTTGAAATTTGATCATCTTGCTGCTAGCAAACAATAGTTACTGAACTGAGAGAGACAGACCAAAACACAGGGCAGGAATGTTCGACTTTACACAAAGTTTTTTTCTATTTTATCATTCAACATTCTTCCCCTTGCTTTGATTTAGATTAGATTGCTGGTCATTTTGCTATAAAAATGTATTGTTGGTCATTTTGCTATAAAAATGTAATGGGGGTCATTTTGCTATAAAAATGTAATGGGGGTCATTTTGCTATAAAAATGTAATGGGGGTCATTTTGCTATAAAAATGTAATGGGGGTCATTTTGCTATAAAAATGTAATGGGGGTCATTTTGCTATAAAAATGTAATGGGGGTCATTTTGCTATAAAAATGTAATGGGGGGTCATTTTGCTATAAAAATGTAATGGGGGTCATTTTGCTATAAAAATGTAATGGGGGTCATTTTGCTATAAAAATGTAATGGGGGTCATTTTACTGTTTTAATGTGACATGGCATCAAGCCAGTTATTTTAGTGGATGAAATGTCTTACATAGAGTTTTTGGCAAACATCAACTTTTGTACCTGCAAAAAAACAGTGTTTCAAAGGTAAATAATAAATCTTTATAAAAGGTAAATAATTATTTCTAATCGTGTAAATAAACATTGCCAAGAGAGTGAATGTAGTTAAAATAACAGCGGTGCCAATGAAAAAAAAAAAGAGTCCTTTTGAAACGCCTTTTTTTGTGGGCACAAAGATCCAACTTTACCCAATTTTTTTTCTATTTTATCATTCAACATTCTCCCACTTACTCTGGTTCAGATTAGATTTAAAAATAAAATGGAGGGGGGAAGGGGTCATAGAAGTCTCTATTTACTTACTGTGGCCAAATTGCTTAACTTTCGAGTCAGCTCAATAACGTAGTCACACTTGCTGACATCAAGATCCTGCCAGTGGCCGTACTCGTTGCAGAAGTAAGTGGCAAATTGATTCCGACCAAAATTGCACAGCTGTTCGACCTGAATGCCAGTCACTGTCTTCTTCCACAGGTACATTCCTTTCGGTGTGCGCACACGTTCACGGGAGCAGTACAGTGCGTTGCTCGGAATGACCACCACATTGACTGACTCGGACACGTTACCGCGGGGAGTGGTCACCTGGCACTCCCAAATTCCCTGGTGACTTTTGGCCAGTTTCTCAATGACCAGTCGAGTGATCATTATCTGACGATCGTGGATATACATTTCATGCAGGAAAATGCCTGCAGTGCGATTAGTGGACAATCGTTTGCCCTCGCGAATCCAGAACATTTCTGAGTGTTCGTCCGACTTGAAGGCCCGGCACTCAAATGGAAGTTTGTCACCTTCAAAGACAATTTGGTTGGTTGAGGGTTGAAGGTCAAACAATGGCAGTTCAAGCGGACGTTCTGAAGAAGAGAGGAAAGGAAATTATTGAAATAAAACAATAATAATAAATCACATTTATTTGTAAACAGAATACATTCTGACTTTACTGACCCAAATTATTTTACTACCTATGGATCCATTAATAATTATATCTATAGTTCTATAGTGTATTTTTTGCCTTTAACTCCAGGAGGAGTCATTGGGGCATGGATATGCTGAGCTGTCTACAATTCTCCTACATCTGTTGCGGTTGTATGCCAGAGCCTGGGTCTCCACGAATGGTTTCTTGAGGTGCTCAGTGATACCATGTTAATACCACCCCTCTCACATGAGTTTAGCCCACCAGCTGAAACAGTTTACTGGTGTATTTACTATTTGAAAAGGATTTTTTTGTCTGTGTAGTTTTTTTGGTTTCCAGAGTCCTTTAGTTACTCCTATGCATATTTTTCCATCGCTTTCTGCTGATTTTACAGTGGCTTGGTATATTACATTGTTCTGCAAGCAAATGCCATTTAAGGGACATTCATTCTTTATTCTGTAGTTACATGTGGGTTTAATTTGTTCAGGTGGTTTGTTGATTGTTTTCCTCTTGTGCTTTTTTATTATTTGTGTCATGTTGTTGGTGCAACTGCAGCTGATTTTTACTGTGTTTTTTTTTTAATATGCTGTGCTTGATGTGGAGAAGAGTTTCTTTTGTATGAGTTTAATGAATATTTTCTTATGTTTGTTTTTATGTTTTTGTTGTACAGTGGGTTGAACCATATGATGTTTCTTTTCCTGTTGGCTTTTTTTATGCTGTATGGTGTGTATGTGAGTGTTGCCAGGGCTACACTATCTTTTAGGGCTGTTTCATAGTTTTACTTAGTTTTATTTGAATAAGGTTTCATTGGAAGAATTGTCAGGAAGTCTGCAGTTAATTGATTTTGGTATCTGCATGATTATAGATGGTGAGAGATTGGAAGATGTGTGTATATATACAATGGTTCATTATTGGGTTTTCTGTATGGTTTATATGCACCTTTTCTTAGGTTGAATGTGACATGAAGAAAATCTACTACATTTAGGTTACTTTTTATGTCTATGTTGAATCCCATCTTTTTGAAAATCTTTGATAGTTTCTCTAGTTTTGTTTGTTACAGTTTCTTAAGATTATGAGCCTATCATCCCTGTAGAGACCTCTATCATTTCTATTGATTATTTTCGTGGAGCAAATATATACCTATGAGTTTGCAGGTCTCTGCACTGTCAAAACGTCCCATCGTAGTGTCGGATGTCCCTTCTTTCTTTATCCATGTGCCTTCATTGTTGAATAGTAGTGATTTTCGGGAGTGTTTAATGATTTCTGTTTCATTTGTATTTATTTTTATTTGTTCTTGAGCAAAGGTGATGGCCTTATCTAGCATGGGTTCTTTTATAGAAGGATAAAATTCTAGTTGTATAAATTGGCAATTATATTTGTTTTTTAGGTTGCTGAACCAGTGTATATTTGTTTGTCAATTTTTCCACTGATTTACTCCTAACGTCTTCCTTAGCTCTGAATCAATTCTTTCTAGTATTTACTTATTTTACCTAATTCACTTTTATGAGTCTGCATGTAGGGTTTGTTCTGAAATTATCCTTGAGGTCTTTTACTTGTCCCTTAGTGATCAATTCATTTGGTCATCTAGGTCTAATTTTTGGGCGACAGTTTTCGCTTCCTTATTTATAGCGTGCTTTGTAGTTTTTGGTGCTTTTTTGTATGTTTTAATCATGTTGTCCTTAAGTAATTTGTTGTTTATGGTAACTTAGTTTGTATAAATTTCTAGTTTAATACACAGTGATAAATATGTTAGTTGAATTGTTTATTTTAGTTATATCTTCTTTTAGGCTTTTTGGAAGACATGTTGTTGTTTGTGGAATTTTATGTTTCCTACTAAGTTCATCAAGTGTTTCTCAAAGTCATCTAGTTCTTTGCGCTGCAGATGTAACTTGTTCAAATGGATATATATATATATATATATATATTTGAACAATGAAAATTATATATATATATATATATATATATATATAGAGAGAGAGAGAGAGAGAGAGAGAAAATATTCAGGAGAGAAAATATTCAGATAAAACAATCCAATATTTTTTTTTTATTGGACAAAACACACACACACACATATATATATATATATATATATATATATATATATATGATTTTTTTTGTGTTGGTGCACCTGGGGATTACTGTCCAATTTCATTTTGAATTGCACAGTGACAAGATTAAATAAATAAATAAACACGTACCTTAAAAAGAAAAAAAAAAACTTACCGCAATGTAGGTCCTTCTTCTTAAGGTCTTTAACGGGACGACCCTTAACATCAGATGGCATTGCGCAGACAGTTGTGTCCTGGATTTTGACACCATTGTCCCGAGACCATTTGACAATCCACTGTAAATGACAGTCACAACGTAACTTGCTTGAACGGAAATCTCTGGAAAAAAAAGAAAAATGACTTCATGACAACAATAATTATAAAATGCTTTAACATATACATGTTTTGCCTTGTGCAATGAGGATGGGCTAAAGCAGTGGTCTACAAGCTTTTTAGCGGAATGGACCCCAGTGTCATGCAACACAATTTTTCCAAGGAGCAGGGAGATGCCAGTGTCTGCAACATATGTAACAAAACACAATAAACAAGACCATGATAGTCAATAAAATGAGGGGGAAAAAAATAGTTGTTATTTTTTCTGTGCTGCTCACTACCAAATGGTCCATGACCCAGTACTGGTCTGTGGCCTAGTTGCTGGGGACCGCTGGGTTACAGTACATATCCCACTCAGTACCAGATTTCATGAAAGTGAACTTATAAATTTTTTTTGTTCTTTAGAATTTACAACAAAAATATTAAACATTATTTATTAGATTAAATTATAAATTATAAATCATAAATTAGATTAAATAAACATTTACAAGAATAATTTTATATTTACAACTAATACAATTTGTACTAAAACTAATGCAATGTTTATCATTTAATGTTTTATAAAGAAATAAATAAATCTGAAAGCCATTTTTATTCATAACTTCATAAACATTTAATAAATTATTAAAATCTGTGAACCAAAAATAAGGAAATCCTTATTATTTACCATTTTATAAAGTTTAATCAATTGGCAATTAGCCAAAGTTTTGCCAACCCTTCCAATAAATAATATGATAAATAATAATAAATAGTGGAAATAAACAATCTAATAAATGAATAATGTTTATTATTTTTGTTATAAACTCTCAAGAAAATGTATAAATTCACATCCATATGCTTAAGTTTTATTCCAATTCTAATCATTGCTTTTTTAAACAATAAACATTGCCAAAGAGTGAAGGTAGTTAAAATAATAGCAGTGTCAAGGGAAAAAAACATTTCTTTGACATTCTGTTTTTTGCAGGAACAAATATTCAAGTTTGTTGAGCTTTCTTTGTTTTGGGTTGGAATGATGAAGCAAGCAATGTGACGTGGGAGTCACATCTCGATACTTGGCCCCACTCTCAATTGGAGACCATCTGTCTGAGAAAATTGGAATATCCAACTTGAAGGTATTTGTAACATGCAAAGTACTGAATTTTATCAAAACCTGTCACCATATTGCACACATTTGGCTGTGATGCATGTACCTTATTAGACTTGGTGTCATGATGGGTACATTGGCCTTCGTATATTCTACCCTGGTGTTCCTTTGTTAATGTGCTGTTCTCTCACTCAGTAAAACTATTATAGATATATAGCCCCATTCTAACAGTCACGCTTGCATTCATTCTTGACTACCAACAATCCCGTTTTTCTTGATTTTAATGTATATTCATATTAAAATTATTAGCAATGCTTTTCATCATCATTTGACCGCAGTCAGGATCATCAAGCCAATGTGAATGATAGATTCTTTAGCTGTATAGTATGCGCTACGCAATGCTTTTACATAATACACGTAATAGTCCTATTCTATAAGTAATGCTTATATTCATTCCTGAACATGGACAATCCCTTTCCGAATGAGAAAAAAGCATAACTCCGAACTCAAAACCGGTGGTGCTAGCAACATGTTGAGAAGCTAAAATCAGGGAATAAATTACATCCTTGAGTAATTGACATCATAGTCCAGACATCCCTCTGTGTAAAGTTCTTTTTGAAAAGTTGTACCATATTATCCAATAAAATCTCAATGCGATATATATATATATATATATATATACATATATGAGCTGTGAAACAGCGAAACAGTCTGTCTGTGGATGACAAAAATATATATATATATATATATATATATATATATATATATATATATATATAGTCAAACCTAATGAGCCAGACAAACCTACCAAGGTTTCACTTAGGCCTGGCTCTTTCCTTTTTAAAACCTTTTTTTCCCTTCGTGATTGATTTGGCTATTGTTAAATCAAGAATTCGAAGGTTTTTCGACACGAGTATAGTTACCTATATATATATATATATATATATATATATATATATATATATTGTCATCCACAGACTGACTGTTTCGCTGTATTGCAGCTCATCAGTGTGGCTAGACGTCTAGTTGCCTCTAGCTAGGATTGAAACCCGACTGAATTGGCGATACAAATGTAATGAGAACAAAAATAATATATAAATTCTAAAGTCCACAGCATTAATTCAAAAAAGGACTCAATACCAAGAGTAGAGCAATAATTATTTATTATAATTTTTACATATGGATAAAAACAACTTGCTCACTACATATGTCCGTAAGTAAAAATCATGATATATATATATACACTCCCTGTAACCCTCTGAAATATGTGTAGACTGAAAGATGTTTTTTGTTTTAATTAAGCACACTCCAAAATATATATATATATGTCATAAAGAAACAATTTATACAGAGAATTAAATAGCAATGTTAATGTGATTAATGGTGAAATCACTTCGCTAACAAGACTTAATGAGACATTAACTTACTATCAAATCATTGAATAATAAGATCCTTATATTTGAATAGATGTCAGATGGAAGATACATGCTGAGCACTTTCAACAATTTTAAATTGTCATCTTCAGGGTGCAATTTTTTTCCATAAATTGGCAAACACTATGATGAAATATGTGTAGACTGAAAGATGTTTTTTGTTTTAATTAAGCACACTCCAAAATATATATTTAACTGTCAATAAATAGCATAATTTAAAAAAAATCTTTTGGTCGACACATTTTGTGTTAGTGTTTGCCAAGGATTTTATTATTCAAGGAATTGATAGTAAGTTAATGTCTCATTAAGTCTTGTTAGCAAAGTGATTTCACCATTAATCACATTAACATTGCTATTTAATTCTTTGTATAAATTGTTTCTTCATGATATAAAATATAACCTGCACACCCTATATATATATATATATATATATATATATATATATATATATAAAATGTATATATAACTAAAATATTTAATTTCTCACAATATTAAAGAATAGAAATGAACCAGTTGTTTAGCTGTTGTATATTTCTTCTCCTGATTTCTGTTTCAAAACTCATTCTCAAATTTTCGGGGAAAGGTGCTAACTAGACATTCACAGTAATGTCAACATGGCGTGATGGTTAACCTTGTACACTTAGTACCTTTCCATAGTGTTTTTATTTGTTTGGGCACTTCAGCGTGGTGTAATGGTTAGAAAGCTTGTCTTGCTAGAACAATTACAATTGAGTAATGAGTTTGATCCTCATTGGGTGCCCCGTGTTTTCAGCCTTGTGCCATATTTAATAATACATTTTAAGGTGTATAAATTAATTCATATGACTTTATTATATTTCTATATATTAATAAACTATGAAAATGGAAAATATCGTCTTTCATTAAGAATGAAGTCAGAAAACTTTATAAAAAACAATAATTTATATCTTGTGTATAATACTCAAGTCGTATGATACACAAGAAAATACAGTACTTGATGTGACTTGGCTTTTCTCTGTCTTTTCTAAAAATATTTTCATAGCAACCGCTCTGACAAGCTTTTTTCCTTGGTGCCCCAACTACATGAATTTAAGTGTACTACTAGATTGGCATCTAGGTCCCACCTTTTTACTGTTGAAATGGCTAAATGTAACAGTTTTTATTTCCCACACTTTTGACCAGTGGAACTCCCTTCAGTTTTCTTGCTTCCCTGATAACTGCAATGTTAAAAAATTTAAATGCAATGTCAATTGCCATCTTCTGTCTTCTTGAACCCTGTTCATTTTTTGTCCTTTCTTCAATCGTCCCTATTCTCGGTCTTTGGTCTTTCACTTTTACTCCCTGTAACCCTCTGTGTACTTGTGACATTCCCATTCATCTTTTGTCCTTTCCTCAGTCCTCCCTATTCTCAGTCTTCTCTTTCTCTTTCAGTCCCTGTAACCCTCTGTGTACTTGTGGCATTCCAGTGAAATGACAAAAAAAAAGGTTGATATATTATATACGTAAGTGTCTTATAATGTCAGGAAAGATTTTCATTGTAGAATTTACAGACTGAGAGTGGAAGCTTGCAAATAAATAAATAAAAATGATCTAAATTTCATTGTCAATGTTTATTTTAAACTATTTTACCCATATTTTAAATAATGACAACAATATTTAAGTAATTTTGAAACTAAATTGTACTTACATAAAAAAACTAGTTTCTTGGTATTTTTCCTGTCTATGTTCAATATTTCTTGAATATTTAACGAATAACATTCTCGTCATCATTGAGTAATTATAAAAATAATTAGTGATGTAAAAAAAGCATTAAACACACACAAGCAAAAACTTTATGTGCATTTTGCTTTAATTATGCAGATGATGATATAAGTTGTGTATCCTTTATCCAAAATTCCCAAATCTGAAAACCTCCAAAATCTGAAAGTTTTTCAGAGGGTGACATGACTTGCCACAAATGGAAAATACCAGAAAGCAACATGGCTGCCTGTAGCTTGATTATTGTGCTGCAATGTAACAAATAAAATGCTGACTTTTTTCAGTTTTCATTACATTTAACTGCAATCAGAATCCATGTTTTGTTTTTATACAAATACTATACCTGTATGTATTGTAACATTTTAATCAAAACACGACATCATTGGTAGAGATTGATAGTTTACTGAATTTTCCTTCTCACAGTTTGTGTTTTTGAAATTGATGACCATTCATTTTGTGCATGTGCATCAGTTTCAGTCCTTGAAACTTCTTAACATAGTTCTGAAAAAAAAAGACCTGGAATTTTTTTTCACACAGATCTGTGAGAACCCTGATATCTGTATGTCACATGTTAATCAAAACAAAACATCATTAGTAGAGACTGATAGCTTACTGAATTTTATTTCTCACGCTCACACGTCATCGATGACGTAATCTCTCCCTCCAGTTTCTCACACCTGATGTAGAAGTAGTTTTTGGTGTTGTATTTATATATTTTTTGTAAGTAGTGTTCATGTTTTTTTTTGTACATGTGAAGAAAGTACAAAACATTTTTATGCGAAAATTTTAATTTCACCACTTAAAAATCCATGCT
>OZ038509.1:41301391-41306391 GCA_964036315.1 Acanthosepion esculentum | reverse complement strand
TTGATCTCTATTTGATCCTTAACTCACACAGACAGAAAGACACACAGACGGACAGACACTGTGAAAATCCTTGGAAATTTCGTTTCTGCCATCACTGAATGGCTTTAGGAAATATAAAATACAAAAAGAGTGCTGCTCTCTCCAAATATTTCTGGTAATTGAAGAATGGTGGCAATTCTTTCATTAACTGGAATATTATAGCAAGAATGAAATCTTATAATGGGGAAAGAAAATCGATGTAACTTATTTCTTGTTGAAAGATCTTAAAACACTGGCTAGCTTATTAAACAAGAGAAATTAATTCATGATTGCATGCAGGCATAAAAATAAATTTCTGCTTAAATATGTTGATCCAGATTAATTTTAATATCAATTATGGTTTATTTTTAAGGTAAATTACGGTTTGTTTTAGTTTTCCTTTTACAGAGTAATCTCCCTTTAATTAAAAAATTAATGTTCACACCACTAAAATCAAAATTAAAAAATTTTTTGTACACATATATATCCAAATCCTGTTTATTTTAAATGCCAAATATATATTTTTAAATTAAAAACTGTAATCCCAGTATAATATATAACTGTGTCAACATTGTGATAACCAGATATCCCTTTAAAAAGTTAAATTACATAACAGCCTGTTTATACTCAGCACCTGAAGATAGTATTATACATGAAACTCTAAATCATGCTATTAGTGAGGGATTATATATATTATCCCTCACACACACACACACATATATGTATATATATATATATATATATATATATATATCACAGCTCATCAGTGTGGCTAGACGTCCGGTTGCCTCTGGCTAGAATTGAAAACCGGCTGAATTCGCGTCAGTCGGAAATTTTACCCTGAAGCCGTTAGCTCACGGCAGAGAAGAAGGTGATAAATAGATGTTTTATATATGCAGATTCTAAATCGACAGTGATATATTCTAACATTTAACGCAGTTTGGAAGCAAAGATTATTATTATTATCTACAATGAAACAATCAAACCTCACAGAAAAAAAATTTTACCATTTTTTTCATACTTACATTCTTCTCAAAGACGTCATATTATCAAAAACGCCTTCTGGAATACTTGGCAATAGGTTGCGTGATAAATACCTGTACAAAAGAAACAAAACAGGTGAGAAATCATATAAAAGCATTTGACATGAAGGATAAGGAGGCTTATTTGGTAAGAATTATTTTTTAATATTAGGCAGGGTCATTCAATTTGGCTTTAGGTAGTGCCTTAGTTTTTCTTGTATTTATAAAACAACTTCATTTGCCGTATCTGGTTTTCATTATCTATGGAACTAGTCTGGGACTTGACTAACAACTAACTTTGTCCATAATAGCAAGAGACTGATTTTGCTTGATGTGATTTGCAGTGAATATTACTGTCACATCTCACGTGTTGCTTCTGCTATGTATTTAGACATCCTTGATACAACATGAAGAATCTGCAATATTGTTGGTCCCGACCTGGCAACTCGTCTTCAGTCACTTCCCCACTGCCATAATGTAGCTTCCTGTGCCTTTTCTATAAATATTTCCATGCCTTTTCTATAAATATTTCCATGGTAATTATTCCAGTGAATTCAAATTCTTTCCTCTATGGTACTGATAAGACAAGGTGAGTGAATCACTAAGTCCATTATTTTGTCCAAAATAGCGACAGTATTGTGACATTGATTTTGCTTGATGTAATTTGCAAATTACTTGACTTGACATTTCATTTGAGACTTTGGTTTGTCCAAGATTACAAGAGAGTAAATTAAGAAAGTTATGTTCAATTTATACACGATTTTCATTTGAGGTGGCAGTGTTTGAGTTGATATTTGTTTTCCCAGTTTTTAGATAGTTCACTTAGATGTGAATTTGAGATCTTTTCACAAATGTTAATTTTAATGCCTCCAAAACAAAATAGCTTTATTTAAATCACCTGAGAGAACCCGTTTTACCATCCATCAGCATATGGCTGATGCTAGCCTTCAGGACAGTGACTCATTGTCTTTTTCAGACTAATGTTTTCCGCTGACATGAAGCAGAAAGATTATATTGAATCAATTGCTAAGTTTGCTGCTAGGAAAGTTGATTCACTGTGTCGTACTAGACATTTTTTCTTGCCAGAATCTTACATATTTATGAATCTACCATTCATCCTTGCTTTGAATATTGCTGCCACATCTGGTCTGGTGCTCCTGCTATATATTTAGAGATTCTTGATAAAATCCAAAGAAGAATCTATCTTCCATATTTATAAGTCTACCATTCATCCTTGCTTTGAATATTGCTGCCACATCTGGTCTGGTGCTTCTGCTATATATTTAGAGATTCTTGATAAAATCCAAAGAAGAATCTATCTTCCATATTTATAAGTCTACCATTCATCCTTGCTTTGAATATTGCTGCCACATCTGGTCTGGTGCTCCTGCTATATATTTAGAGATTCTTGATAAAATCCAAAGAAGAATCTATCTTCCATATTTATAAGTCTACCATTCATCCTTGCTTTGAATATTGCTGCCACATCTGGTCTGGTGCTCCTGCTATATATTTAGAGATTCTTGATAAAATCCAAAGAATCTATCTTACATATTTATAAGTCTACCATTCATCCTTGCTTTGAATATTGTTGCCACATCTGGTCTGGTGCTTCTGCTATATATTTAGAGATTCTTGATAAAATCCAAAGAATCTATCTTACATATTTATAAGTCTACCATTCATCCTTGCTTTGAATATTGTTGCCACATCTGGTCTGGTGCTTCTGCTATATATTTAGAGATTCTTGATAAAATAAAATGAAGAATCTATCTTACATATTTATAAGTCTACCATTCATCCTTGCTTTGAATATTGTTGCCACATCTGGTCTGGTGCTTCTGCTATATATTTAGAGATTCTTGATTAAATCCAATGAAGAATCTATCTTACATATTTATAAGTCTACCATTCATCCTTGCTTTGAATATTGTTGCCACATCTGGTCTGGTGCTTCTGCTATATATTTAGAGATTCTTGATAAAATCCAATGAAGAATCTATCTTACATATTTATAAGTTTACCATTCGTCCTTGCTTTGAATATTGCTGCCACATCTGGTCTGGTGCTTCTGCTATATATTTAGAGATTCTTGATAAAATCCAAAGAAGAATCTCTCTTCCATATTTATAAGTCTACCATTCATCCTTTCTTTGAATATTGCTGCCACATCTAGTCTGGTGCTTCTGCTATACATTTAGAGTTTCTTGATAGAATGCAAAGAATCGGCATTGTTATTGGTCCTGACCTGGCATCTTGGCTTCAGTGACTTTCCCACCGCTGTAACGTAGCTTCCCTCAGCCTTTTCTATAAATATTTTCATGGTAATTTTTCTGATCACCTTTCCTCTCTGGTACCTAGACTTTATGAATTTAAGAGCAGTACTAGATTGGCGGCAAGGTCTCATCATTTTACAGGCGAAATGGCTAGATGCAACTGTAATTTCTATGTAAGCAGTTTCTTCTATCACACTTCGCAATTGTAGAACTCTCTTCTGACTTCTTGCTTGACAGTCAACTTTGAGCTTCAAAAATTTAAATGCAATGTCAATTGTTATCTTCTGTCTTCTTAATTCCTTTTCTTTTATTGTTTTCTCTCCTTAATAGTATTTCTTTTTTTTTTCTTGTATTCTCTTACATTCAGTTACCCCTTGCGCCAGCACTCTAACAACTCCTTCTGGGGTTAAGGGCAAAAGAACGAAAGAGGTACTATGATAGTGAGCTAGTAAGACTATTATACTAAGATGCTAAATTGATTTTTTATTTATTTATCAACCTTTTACAGGTTATTTAAATACAATACACTCACCGTTCATTGGAAGGCAGCTCCTCAAAACAATTCTGGCCAACTTTGGCCCAATGACAAAGTGGACGATCCTGCTAGGATTGTTAGGGTATATCGAACAGACGAATGCGTGCAAGTCGTCATGACGGATTGATTTCTTTTTCACGCCTTATCAAGTTTTGCAGGTTATTTTCATACAAAATGTATTTTTAAACTCTAAGGATGTTTTGGAGATACTGATTTTACTTATATAAATCCTACCTATATTCCCTTTAATTAACCCATAGCTGGTGGGAGAACAGGTGGATTCATATAGGCATAAATAGGTTTACCTATTGTCCAGTTTACACTCCTCCCTGGTCTTTTGAATAAGAGTAGAGGTTTATTCCTGGTTCCCTGTTTAGGATCGGGGTTCTGGTTTCATTTAAATTCTACTTCAACTCTACACTCCTAATAAGAAGAAGATAGATTTACCTATTGCCCAGTTCACACCCCTCCCTGTTCTTTTGAACAGGAGTAGAGGTTTATCCCTAGTTTCCCCGTTTAGGATTGGGTTTCTGTTTGGTTCTTTCTACATTCTTTTCCTTCTCTTTCACTTCCAGTAGCCCTTTGTGTCTTAGTGATATTAACTTATTATTAAACCCATAGTTGGGGGACAAGGGATGGATTCATACCATTAACAAGGGTATTTGCACATAAGTGAATGTAACAAACCCAACTGGAATTGGAACTCAGCTCTCAGATTTCCAATTCTATGCTGTTATCCTTTATAATACTGACACATCCAAGCTTATAGCACCTGGTATTCCCAAGTAGTTACCTATCTATGTACTAACAAGGCTTGACATTGCTTAACTTCAGCGATTGTACAAGAACTTGTGTTTCAATGTGATATAGCTGTAAGCCTACAGTCATGCAGTATATTGGTCAGCTGTTAATGAAAATTAGGCAAATAAGTAGACAAAATCCTTGTCATGTGAATACGTCTATCATTATGGAATCACCATCAACCTGCACTGTGCCTTGTTGACAAGTGGGGTCCCTGGCTTCATGGGGTCTTTTTATTCAGTCGAGTTAGCTTGAACATTCATAAGTCTACCATGTCAACAATCATGGTCCTGCATCAAGGGCAGACAGTTATTAGGGCTGCATCCCGTGGCATAACATAGCTGGTCA
>OZ038509.1:41276391-41296391 GCA_964036315.1 Acanthosepion esculentum | reverse complement strand
GCACATCCAAGCTTACAGCACCTGGTATTCCCAAGCGGTCACCCATCTAGGTACAGACCACACTCAACATTGCTTAACTTTGGTGATAATACAGAATCAGAGTTTCAAAGTGATATGGTCATAAGCCCTCAGGTATGCAGACGACAGTAGCTTACCCAAGGTATTTGTTAACTGACAAGTATGACTTTGCTGGTCATAGATTCTGTTAAGTTTCATACTGCAACATGCAGTGCTACAATCCCACCAATATATCCAGAAAATTCTTTGTAGGTAGGATGCATGAAATCATTCAAGAATTCACAAATGGTAAAGGTATGGGACCCATACCTTTGCCATTTATGGAAGGGGGTGGGAGATAGAGAAGAGAGAGAGAAATTGGCAGGAGACACAGAAGACAGATAAAGAATCCAGAGAAGAGGGAAAGATAATAAAGAGAGGTATTGAGAGAGAAGAAAGAGGGTGGGGACGGGAGACAAATAGAACAGACACCCAAGAGAAGTCGAAGAACATTGATAAAAACAACAATGATTGAGATATTATGTTTATATTCCAAATTTTGGGCCCCTGAGTAAATGGCATTCGTTTCATGCAGCAAAATATTTTTGGAGTTAATCAGAAAAGGTTTGTACACAAATAATTGAAACATAACAAAGCTGATTAGATAGCCTGGGTAATGAAAATTCCGTTTATGTCAGGGGTGTGGAAATGAGGGAGCA
This sequence comes from Acanthosepion esculentum, assembly GCA_964036315.1. NCBI lineage: Eukaryota > Metazoa > Mollusca > Cephalopoda > Sepiida > Sepiidae > Acanthosepion > Acanthosepion esculentum. The sequence continues at coordinate 41,295,675 of OZ038509.1, read as the reverse complement.
CATTACTAAATTGGTAAGTTATATGCTAACAGTTTCTTTTCTCGTACTTCTCGCTTGTGGAACTCCCTTCCAGATTCAGAATAAGCTAGGTGTAACTGTAAGTTATATGCTAACAGTTTCTTTTCTCGTACTTCTCGCTTGTTGAACTCCCTTCCAGATTCAGAATAAGCTAGGTGTAACTGTAAGGTATATGCTAACAGTTTCTTTTCTCGTACTTCTCGCTTGTGGAACTCCCTTCCAGATTCAGAATAAGATAGGTGTAACTGTAAGTTATATGCTAACAGTTTCTTTTCTCGTACTTCTCGCTTGTGGAACTCCCTTCCAGATTCAGAATAAGCTAGGTGTAACTGTAAGTTATATGCTAACAGTTTCTTTTCTCGTACTTCTCGCCTGTGGAACTCCCTTCCAGATTCAGAATAAGCTAGGTGTAACTGTAAGTTATATGCTAACAGTTTCTTTTCTCGTACTTCTCGCTTGTGGAACTCCCTTCCAGATTCAGAATAAGCTAGGTGTAACTGTAAGTTATATGCTAACAGTTTCTTTTCTCGTACTTCTCGCGTGTGGAACTCCCTTCCAGATTCAGAATAAGATAGGTGTAACTGTAAGTTATATGCTAACAGTTTCTTTTCTCGTACTTCTCGCTTGTGGAACTCCCTTCCAGATTCAGAATAAGATAGGTGTAACTGTAAGTTATATGCTAACAGTTTCTTTTCTCGTACTTCTCGCTTGTTGAACTCCCTTCCAGATTCAGAATAAGCTAGGTGTAACTGTAAGTTATATGCTAACAGTTTCTTTTCTCGTACTTCTCGCCTGTGGAACTCCCTTCCAGATTCAGAATAAGCTAGGTGTAACTGTAAGTTATATGCTAACAGTTTCTTTTCTCGTACTTCTCGCTTGTGGAACTCCCTTCCAGATTCAGAATAAGCTAGGTGTAACTGTAAGTTATATGCTAACAGTTTCTTTTCTCGTACTTCTCGCTTGTGGAACTCCCTTCCAGATTCAGAATAAGCTAGGTGTAACTGTAAGTTATATGCTAACAGTTTCTTTTCTCGTACTTCTCGCTTGTGGAACTCCCTTCCAGATTCAGAATAAGCTAGGTGTAACTGTAAGTTATATGCTAACAGTTTCTTTTCTCGTACTTCTCGCGTGTGGAACTCCCTTCCAGATTCAGAATAAGATAGGTGTAACTGTAAGTTATATGCTAACAGTTTCTTTTCTCGTACTTCTCGCTTGTGGAACTCCCTTCCAGATTCAGAATAAGATAGGTGTAACTGTAAGTTATATGCTAACAGTTTCTTTTCTCGTACTTCTCGCTTGTTGAACTCCCTTCCAGATTCAGAATAAGCTAGGTGTAACTGTAAGTTATATGCTAACAGTTTCTTTTCTCGTACTTCTCGCCTGTGGAACTCCCTTCCAGATTCAGAATAAGATAGGTGTAACTGTAAGTTATATGCTAACAGTTTCTTTTCTCGTACTTCTCGCTTGTGGAACTCCCTTCCAGATTCAGAATAAGCTAGGTGTAACTGTAAGGTATATGCTAACAGTTTCTTTTCTCGTACTTCTCGCGTGTGGAACTCCCTTCCAGATTCAGAATAAGCTAGGTGTAACTGTAAGTTATATGCTAACAGTTTCTTTTCTCGTACTTCTCGCTTGTGGAACTCCCTTCCAGATTCAGAATAAGCTAGGTGTAACTGTAAGTTATATGCTAACAGTTTCTTTTCTCGTACTTCTCGCGTGTGGAACTCCCTTCCAGATTCAGAATAAGATAGGTGTAACTGTAAGTTATATGCTAACAGTTTCTTTTCTCGTACTTCTCGCTTGTGGAACTCCCTTCCAGATTCAGAATAAGCTAGGTGTAACTGTAAGTTATATGCTAACAGTTTCTTTTCTCGTACTTCTCGCTTGTGGAACTCCCTTCCAGATTCAGAATAAGATAGGTGTAACTGTAAGTTATATGCTAACAGTTTCTTTTCTCGTACTTCTCGCTTGTGGAACTCCCTTCCAGATTCAGAATAAGATAGGTGTAACTGTAAGTTATATGCTAACAGTTTCTTTTCTCGTACTTCTCGCTTGTGGAACTCCCTTCCAGATTCAGAATAAGATAGGTGTAACTGTAAGTTATATGCTAACAGTTTCTTTTCTCGTACTTCTCGCTTGTGGAACTCCCTTCCAGATTCAGAATAAGCTAGGTGTAACTGTAAGTTATATGCTAACAGTTTCTTTTCTCGTACTTCTCGCTTGTGGAACTCCCTTCCAGATTCAGAATAAGATAGGTGTAACTGTAAGTTATATGCTAACAGTTTCTTTTCTCGTACTTCTCGCTTGTGGAACTCCCTTCCAGATTCAGAATAAGCTAGGTGTAACTGTAAGTTATATGCTAACAGTTTCTTTTCTCGTACTTCTCGCTTGTGGAACTCCCTTCCAGATTCAGAATAAGATAGGTGTAACTGTAAGTTATATGCTAACAGTTTCTTTTCTCGTACTTCTCGCTTGTGGAACTCCCTTCCAGATTCAGAATAAGATAGGTGTAACTGTAAGTTATATGCTAACAGTTTCTTTTCTCGTACTTCTCGCTTGTGGAACTCCCTTCCAGATTCAGAATAAGATAGGTGTAACTGTAAGTTATATGCTAACAGTTTCTTTTCTCGTACTTCTCGCTTGTGGAACTCCCTTCCAGATTCAGAATAAGCTAGGTGTAACTGTAAGTTATATGCTAACAGTTTCTTTTCTCGTACTTCTCGCTTGTGGAACTCCCTTCCAGATTCAGAATAAGATAGGTGTAACTGTAAGTTATATGCTAACAGTTTCTTTTCTCGTACTTCTCGCTTGTGGAACTCCCTTCCAGATTCAGAATAAGATAGGTGTAACTGTAAGTTATATGCTAACAGTTTCTTTTCTCGTACTTCTCGCTTGTGGAACTCCCTTCCAGATTCAGAATAAGATAGGTGTAACTGTAAGTTATATGCTAACAGTTTCTTTTCTCGTACTTCTCGCTTGTGGAACTCCCTTCCAGATTCAGAATAAGATAGGTGTAACTGTAAGTTATATGCTAACAGTTTCTTTTCTCGTACTTCTCGCTTGTTGAACTCCCTTCCAGATTCAGAATAAGCTAGGTGTAACTGTAAGTTATATGCTAACAGTTTCTTTTCTCGTACTTCTCGCCTGTGGAACTCCCTTCCAGATTCAGAATAAGCTAGGTGTAACTGTAAGTTATATGCTAACAGTTTCTTTTCTCGTACTTCTCGCTTGTGGAACTCCCTTCCAGATTCAGAATAAGCTAGGTGTAACTGTAAGTTATATGCTAACAGTTTCTTTTCTCGTACTTCTCGCTTGTGGAACTCCCTTCCAGATTCAGAATAAGCTAGGTGTAACTGTAAGTTATATGCTAACAGTTTCTTTTCTCGTACTTCTCGCTTGTGGAACTCCCTTCCAGATTCAGAATAAGCTAGGTGTAACTGTAAGTTATATGCTAACAGTTTCTTTTCTCGTACTTCTCGCGTGTGGAACTCCCTTCCAGATTCAGAATAAGATAGGTGTAACTGTAAGTTATATGCTAACAGTTTCTTTTCTCGTACTTCTCGCTTGTGGAACTCCCTTCCAGATTCAGAATAAGATAGGTGTAACTGTAAGTTATATGCTAACAGTTTCTTTTCTCGTACTTCTCGCTTGTTGAACTCCCTTCCAGATTCAGAATAAGCTAGGTGTAACTGTAAGTTATATGCTAACAGTTTCTTTTCTCGTACTTCTCGCCTGTGGAACTCCCTTCCAGATTCAGAATAAGATAGGTGTAACTGTAAGTTATATGCTAACAGTTTCTTTTCTCGTACTTCTCGCTTGTGGAACTCCCTTCCAGATTCAGAATAAGCTAGGTGTAACTGTAAGGTATATGCTAACAGTTTCTTTTCTCGTACTTCTCGCGTGTGGAACTCCCTTCCAGATTCAGAATAAGCTAGGTGTAACTGTAAGTTATATGCTAACAGTTTCTTTTCTCGTACTTCTCGCTTGTGGAACTCCCTTCCAGATTCAGAATAAGCTAGGTGTAACTGTAAGTTATATGCTAACAGTTTCTTTTCTCGTACTTCTCGCGTGTGGAACTCCCTTCCAGATTCAGAATAAGATAGGTGTAACTGTAAGTTATATGCTAACAGTTTCTTTTCTCGTACTTCTCGCTTGTGGAACTCCCTTCCAGATTCAGAATAAGCTAGGTGTAACTGTAAGTTATATGCTAACAGTTTCTTTTCTCGTACTTCTCGCTTGTGGAACTCCCTTCCAGATTCAGAATAAGATAGGTGTAACTGTAAGTTATATGCTAACAGTTTCTTTTCTCGTACTTCTCGCTTGTGGAACTCCCTTCCAGATTCAGAATAAGATAGGTGTAACTGTAAGTTATATGCTAACAGTTTCTTTTCTCGTACTTCTCGCTTGTGGAACTCCCTTCCAGATTCAGAATAAGATAGGTGTAACTGTAAGTTATATGCTAACAGTTTCTTTTCTCGTACTTCTCGCTTGTGGAACTCCCTTCCAGATTCAGAATAAGCTAGGTGTAACTGTAAGTTATATGCTAACAGTTTCTTTTCTCGTACTTCTCGCTTGTGGAACTCCCTTCCAGATTCAGAATAAGATAGGTGTAACTGTAAGTTATATGCTAACAGTTTCTTTTCTCGTACTTCTCGCTTGTGGAACTCCCTTCCAGATTCAGAATAAGCTAGGTGTAACTGTAAGTTATATGCTAACAGTTTCTTTTCTCGTACTTCTCGCTTGTGGAACTCCCTTCCAGATTCAGAATAAGATAGGTGTAACTGTAAGTTATATGCTAACAGTTTCTTTTCTCGTACTTCTCGCTTGTGGAACTCCCTTCCAGATTCAGAATAAGATAGGTGTAACTGTAAGTTATATGCTAACAGTTTCTTTTCTCGTACTTCTCGCTTGTGGAACTCCCTTCCAGATTCAGAATAAGATAGGTGTAACTGTAAGTTATATGCTAACAGTTTCTTTTCTCGTACTTCTCGCTTGTGGAACTCCCTTCCAGATTCAGAATAAGCTAGGTGTAACTGTAAGTTATATGCTAACAGTTTCTTTTCTCGTACTTCTCGCTTGTGGAACTCCCTTCCAGATTCAGAATAAGATAGGTGTAACTGTAAGTTATATGCTAACAGTTTCTTTTCTCGTACTTCTCGCTTGTGGAACTCCCTTCCAGATTCAGAATAAGATAGGTGTAACTGTAAGTTATATGCTAACAGTTTCTTTTCTCGTACTTCTCGCTTGTGGAACTCCCTTCCAGATTCAGAATAAGATAGGTGTAACTGTAAGTTATATGCTAACAGTTTCTTTTCTCGTACTTCTCGCTTGTGGAACTCCCTTCCAGATTCAGAATAAGATAGGTGTAACTGTAAGTTATATGCTAACAGTTTCTTTTCTCGTACTTCTCGCTTGTGGAACTCCCTTCCAGATTCAGAATAAGATAGGTGTAACTGTAAGTTATATGCTAACAGTTTCTTTTCTCGTACTTCTCGCTTGTGGAACTCCCTTCCAGATTCAGAATAAGATAGGTGTAACTGTAAGTTATATGCTAACAGTTTCTTTTCTCGTACTTCTCGCTTGTGGAACTCCCTTCCAGATTCAGAATAAGATAGGTGTAACTGTAAGTTATATGCTAACAGTTTCTTTTCTCGTACTTCTCGCTTGTGGAACTCCCTTCCAGATTCAGAATAAGATAGGTGTAACTGTAAGTTATATGCTAACAGTTTCTTTTCTCGTACTTCTCGCTTGTGGAACTCCCTTCCAGATTCAGAATAAGCTAGGTGTAACTGTAAGGTATATGCTAACAGTTTCTTTTCTCGTACTTCTCGCTTGTGGAACTCCCTTCCAGATTCAGAATAAGCTAGGTGTAACTGTAAGGTATATGCTAACAGTTTCTTTTCTCGTACTTCTCGCTTGTGGAACTCCCTTCCAGATTCAGAATAAGATAGGTGTAACTGTAAGTTATATGCTAACAGTTTCTTTTCTCGTACTTCTCGCTTGTGGAACTCCCTTCCAGATTCAGAATAAGCTAGGTGTAACTGTAAGTTATATGCTAACAGTTTCTTTTCTCGTACTTCTCGCGTGTGGAACTCCCTTCCAGATTCAGAATAAGCTAGGTGTAACTGTAAGGTATATGCTAACAGTTTCTTTTCTCGTACTTCTCGCTTGTGGAACTCCCTTCCAGATTCAGAATAAGCTAGGTGTAACTGTAAGTTATATGCTAACAGTTTCTTTTCTCGTACTTCTTGCTTGTGGAACTCCCTTCCAGATTCATGCTTTCCAGCCAACTTTGATCTTCAAAAATTGAAATGCAAAGTCAGTCCTTATCTACTGTCTTCCTGATTACTCTTTTATTGTTTTCGCTCCTTCATAATGTTTTCTGTTTTTTTAATTCTTTCATACTCAGTAGCCCCTTGTGTCTTAGTGGCTTTACTGCCTTGCTTGGGGTTATTATAGAAAAAAGAAGGTAAGCTGATTGATTTTCTATGGCATATCAACCCTTTGCAAGTTATTTCAAAACATACTATTTATTATATTTTGTTTTACGGCATATCATATCATTCCCCAATCAAGAATTCATATTTTCATTTGAGAAGAATTTTTCCAATTTTGTCATTCAATTAACTTTCTTTCTATCTATCTTAGACTATCTATCTCAGTCTGTTCATATCTATCTATCTCAGTCTGTTCATATATATCTATCTATCTATCTCAGTCTGTTCATATATATCTATCTCAGTCTGTTCATATATATCTATCTATCTCAGTCTGTTCATATATATCTATCTATCTCAGTCTGTTCATATATATCTATCTATCTATCTCAGTCTGTTCATATATATCTATCTCGGTCTGTTCATATCTATCTATCTCGGTCTGTTCATATATATCTATCTATCTCGGTCTGTTCATATATATCTATCTATCTCGGTCTGTTCATATCTATCTATCTATCTCGGTCTGTTCATATCTATCTATCTATCTCGGTCTGTTCATATCTATCTATCTATCTCGGTCTGTTCATATCTATCTATCTCGGTCTGTTCATATCTATCTATCTATCTATCTCGGTCTGTTCATATCTATCTATCTCGGTCTGTTCATATCTATCTATCTCGGTCTGTTCATATCTATCTATCTCAGTCTGTTCATATCTATCTATCTATCTATCTATCTACAAGGAGAAGAAGAAACATGTGACACAAAATGGAGGAAGTCCTGACTTGGTTAATCAGGTTGAGATCAGGAAGTAGAGGAGGGAGAGAAGTGTAAAAATAAGGCAAGTAATATTTAGTGGGGAGTAGAAAGAGAGAGATGGAAGATGTGAGAGAGAAGAGAGTAGGGAATAGAAGATAAATCTAAAGAAGAGAGACAAAGAGAGGCGGACAGGAGGACAGATAAAGAAAAGCAGGGGGTGAGAAGAGAGAGAAGTGGGGATTGGAGACAGATAGAGAATGGGGGGCACGGGAGAGAGAGAAGAATGATGGAGAAACATAGAGAAGATATGGGGTGGAAGATAGAGAAGAAGGAAGAGACACAGAGAAGAGAGGAGGGACAAAAAAAACGATAAAGAACATGAAGATAAAGAGAGAGGGGTGAGAGAGAAGAAAGAGGGCGAAATACAGAAGAGAGAGTGGGGAGGTGAGAGACAGAGAATAGAAAGAAGAAGGCAGGAGACAGAGAAGAGAAAAAAGGGGCACAGGAGATAGCAGAGAGGGGTGACAGGAGACAGAAAAAAAAATGTAATATTTTTTTTTCTTATTTTTTTTTCAAAAATCTATAACTGGTAATATTTTTTTTTTTTTTTCAAAAAATGTATAGCTGGTAATTTTTTTTTTTTTCAAAAAAATGTATAGCTGGTAATATTTTTTTTCTTATTTTCAAAAAAATGTATAGCTGGTAATATTTTTTTTCTTTTTTTCAAAAAAAATGTATAGCTGGTAATTTTTTTTTTCTTTTGATTTGTTCAAAAAATGTATAGCTCGTAATATGTTTTTTTTTTCAAACAAATGTATTGCTGGTAATAATTTTTTACAAAAATGTTTTACTGATATTAAAATCTATTTTTACATGTTTTGACACTGGTTGGGTGGCGGGTAACTATTTGCCCATAGCTGGGACTATCAGGTGCTACCACCCCAGGTCAGGGTGGAGCTGTGAACATCAGGAATTAAGAGGTGGTTCCATGCTCCTCAAAAGCTCCTGATCAGAGGCCTCGCTGTTGGATGTAGTTTATCATCTTACCCTGGACACAGATGTAGATTATCGTCATACCCAGGATAGGCAAGGATAGAGGAGGGGGAGAACATTAACAAGGAGAAGGAATTAATTGTATCTTGTATGCTTATTGTTTGAGAAAGAAAAGAAAAAGCAAACAAAAGAGAAGGAAAAGAGATAATGAAAAAGAAATGAGGAAAAATAAGAAAGAATAAAAAAAAAGAGATAAAAGGAGAAAGAGAAAAGGGAAATATGTGAAAAAATAAAGAAGAAATAAGAAAAGAGAAGGATGGAAGAAATGAAAGAAAGTGAGAAAACCAGGAAAGAAAAAGAAGAAAAGAAAGAAAGACAAACAAGAAAGAAGGAAAGAAAGAAAAGCAAAGAGAGAAAGGAAGAAACAAAGAAAAGCAAGCAAGAAAGAAAGAAAAACCAGAAAAGAAAGAAAAGCAGGAAAGAAAGAAAGGGGGAAGAAAAGCAGGAAAGAAAGAAAGAGGGAAGAAAAGCAGGAAAGAAAAAAGGGGGAAGAAAAGCAAGAAAGAAAAAAAGGGGGAAGAAAAGCAGGAAAGAAAAAAAGGGGGAAGAAAAGCAGGAAAGAAAAAAAGGGGGAAGAAAAGCAGGAAAGAAAAAAGGGGGAAGAAAAGCAGGAAAGAAAAAGGGGGAAGAAAAGCAGGAAACAAAGAAAGGGGGAAGAAAAGCAGGAAACAAAGAAAGGGGGAAGAAAAGCAGGAAACAAAGAAAGGGGGAAGAAAAGCAGGAAACAAAGAAAGGGGGAAGAAAAGCAGGAAACAAAGAAAGGGGGAAGAAAAGCAGGAAACAAAGAAAGGGGGAAGAAAAGCAGGAAACAAAGAAAGGGGGAAGAAAAGCAGGAAACAAAGAAAGGGGGAAGAAAAGCAGGAAACAAAGAAAGGGGGAAGAAAAGCAGGAAACAAAGAAAGGGGGAAGAAAAGCAGGAAACAAAGAAAGGGGGAAGAAAAGCAGGAAACAAAGAAAGGGGGAAGAAAAGCAGGAAACAAAGAAAGGGGGAAGAAAAGCAGGAAACAAAGAAAGGGGGAAGAAAAGCAGGAAACAAAGAAAGGGGGAAGAAAAGCAGGAAACAAAGAAAGGGGAAAGAAAAGCAGGAAACAAAGAAAGGGGGAAGAAAAGCAGGAAACAAAGAAAGGGGGAAGAAAAGCAGGAAACAAAGAAAGCGGGAAGAAAAGCAGGAAACAAAGAAAGGGGGAAGAAAAGCAGGAAACAAAGAAAGGGGGAAGAAAAGCAGGAAACAAAGAAAGGGGGAAGAAAAGCAGGAAACAAAGAAAGGGGGAAGAAAAGCAGGAAACAAAGAAAGGGGGAAGAAAAGAAGGAAACAAAGAAAGGGGGAAGAAAAGCAGGAAACAAAGAAAGGGGGAAGAAAAGCAGGAAACAAAGAAAGGGGGAAGAAAAGCAGGAAACAAAGAAAGGGGGAAGAAAAGCAGGAAACAAAGAAAGGGGGAAGAAAAGCAGGAAACAAAGAAAGGGGGAAGAAAAGCAGGAAAGAAAGAAAGGGGAAAGAAAAGCAGGAAAGAAAGAAAGGGGAAAGAAAAGCAGGAAAGAAAGAAAGGGGAAAGAAAAGCAGGAAAGAAAGAAAGGGGGAAGAAAAGCAGGAAAGAAAGAAAGGGGAAAGAAAAGCAGGAAAGAAAGAAAGGGGAAAGAAAAGCAGGAAAGAAAGAAAGGGGAAAGAAAAGCAGGAAAGAAAGAAAGGGGGAAGAAAAGCAGGAAAAAAAGAAAGGGGGAAGAAAAGCAGGAAAGAAAGAAAGGGGGAAGGAAAGAAAGAAAGAAAGAAAGGGGGAAGGAAAGAAAGAAAGAAAGAAAGGGGGAAGGAAAGAAAGAAAGAAAGAAAGGGGGAAGGAAAGAAAGAAAGAAAGAAAGGAGATAGGCAAGAAAAAGAGATCAGCAAGAATGAAAGCGAGAAGTATAAAAGAGTGAGAAGGAGGAAAAAATAAAAAGAGAAAGTAGGAAAGAGAAAAGCAAGCAAGAAAAAAAAAACAAAGGAGAGAAAGACAGAAAAAGGATGAAAAACATTAAAGAAATGTAGCAAAGAAACAACACAGTAAAGTAAAAGGGCAAAAAGCAAAGAAAAAAGAAACACAAAAGACTTTGACTGAAAGAAGTCTAACAGAGGAAAAAAGAAAAAAGAAACATCATTTAAAAAGAAAACCGGCAAAAAAAAACGCAGTTTTCTTTTTAAATGATGTTAAAAATGTATAAAAGAAAAAAAAAGATTTTACTCTTTTGTGAATGATATGTTTAAAAAAAATATATTCAATTAGCTAATTACCAATTATACAATAAATAAATGAACAGCATATCAAAGAGCAAGGGGGTGGATGAGATATAAGGGGGTCTCTCAAGGGAGCAGAAACACAAAATTGAAAAGTTGCACACGGCAGAAGTGTGTTGAGAGACAAGGTTGTTACAAGTCTGTCTGCAATTATTCACCCTCCCTTACTCCTCACCCTTATCCTGTAGATAACAGACATGATTTGTCATCATTCTGACAGGTCTTTGCTCACCCCCACCCCAAATAACGCAACAGCTAAAAATGTCAAGTGCACATTTTTTTAATTATAATATCTGTAAAAAAATTAAAAAATAACGCAGTAATTTATCTTATAACCTTTTGTCTGCTTTTTCATCAAATTATGAAATTAATTTATAGTTTTTAAGACACATCAACCACTATACATAGGTCATTTGGAGCAAAGGTATTTTTTGAAGTCAACTTTTATTACATATTAGCTAGTTTGGTAACTGAATCTTCGTTTATGGCAAGATGATCAAATTTGAAACCTAATTTCTTTGTCCACTTAAAATACTACATTTATTCAAACATACATTCAGTTTAAATACAGAAAGATATATTAAAAAAAAATGGCTTCAAAAGCTTATATGCTTTTTCCGTTACCCAGGAGTTGTTGCCAGATAATAAGGTAGGCAAACCGAGACCTTTATGCCTGCAAGAAAAAGGGATTTCAAAAAGGACAGTTTTTCCCTTGACACCACTATTATTTTAACTACCTTCACTCCTCAGCAATGTTTATTGCTTTCAAAAGCAATGATGAGAATTTGGATAAAACCTAAACATATGATGAAAATGAATTTAGACATATTTTGTTTGTTCTGGAGAATTGACAACAAAAATAATAAACACTATTCGTTAGACTGTTTATAGAGAAAAGAGCACTGAACTGTTATTTGATATCTGTCTGTGAATGGCAGTGAATGCTGGCCAGTTTCCTTAAAGATGAAGAAGACACTTAAAGCAACAGAAATGTAATTCTACAGAAAGATGCTGAGGATACCATGAACCAAACATGTGAGCAATGATGAGGAAATGGCAACAAAAAAGAAACTAACACAATATCAAGAAGAGATAGCTGAAATTTCTGAGGTGGAGGGCTTAGAAAATCTGATACTCACACGACAAATTGAGGGCAAGAGAAAAACAGTTCAAAACATACTTGATTAGCTTAAGTAAATGGATTGTAAAATATGATTTAGGAGAAATAATGAAAAGATGAAAGGAGAGGAAATTGTGGAGAGCCATGATCACTTACATCCTGAGGGAACATGGCGCATAAAAAAGAATGAATATTTAAACTATTTATTATATTTTTTTTATTGAAATGGTTGACAAAACTTTGGCTAATTGCCAATTGATTCAAACTTTATAAAATGGTAAATAATAAGGATTTCCTTATAGTGGGTTCACAGATTTTAATAATTTAGTAAATGTTTATAAATTTATGAATAAAAACTTGTTTTCATATTCAATATTTACCAATTTATAAAAAAAATTGGTAAATATTGTATTGCATTAATTTTAATTGTATTATTTTTTAGAATGTCGTAAATATAAAATTATTCTTGTAAATAAACAAGCTTAAATAGTGTTTAATACTTATGTTTGAAATTCTCAAGAATGAAAAAATGTATAAATTCACTTTCATCATGTGTTTAAGTTTTATTAAAATTTTAATCATTGCTTTTCAAAACAATAAACATTGTCAAGGAGTGAAGGTAGTTAAAATAATAGTGGTGTCAAGGGAAAAGCTTTCTTTTTTACACTCCGTTTTTTTTTTTTTTGCAGGGAGAAATGTCCAAGTTTTCCAAAAGGGAAAATAGCCCTTATGGCAGACATCTATTTCAATTTCATTAAAATTGTGCTTGGTTGTTTTATTTAGTGGCATATAAACACTTGTATGGGTTATTTAATGCCGAAATCCAAATATGAAAATGCGACGCTTATGATTAATAAAATGACATTATTTCATGATTAAATTATAATAACTTAGCTGCATATTTATTTATCTTTTTATTTTACAAATAATCTTACAAAATCAAAGAAGGAGCCAAAACTTTTTTTTTTTTAACAATGTATGCCATGTCTTCAATTTTACTATAAAATGTATTGTTGGTATTTTTATTATAAAAATGTATTTTAGTGTTTTGCTTTTAGTTTATAGGTTCACTACTAACCCCAGGTGGTTCCATGCTCCTCAAAACCTCAAATCTCCCGATCAGAGGCCTTGATACCGGATGGGGTGACCTGGGAACAACAGCAATTAAGAGGTGGTTCCATGCTCCTCAAAATCTCCAATCTCCTGATCAAAGGCCTTGCTGCCGGATGTAGTTTATTGTCATACCCAGGTTGAATTAAAATTATGTGTGCATGTAAATTTGCATGTGGACATGTATATTTTAATTCAATAATTGCTAAAAATATTTCTAAAAAATTAAAAAAAAAAAAATGTTAAAAAACCATTCTATATATCACTAAATAATTACCCAAAAGGACAATAAAGATATGTAATTATCTGATTTTACTTTTTTCTTATCTCCAACTTTATGATTTTATTGCTCAGCCCAGGGTAGGAGCTGTTCAGACCGAATGGGAATGGACATTATTCCAGTGTCTTATTTCAAACTCAGTTGAATTATGTGTATTTATTTACTCACGCACAACATAGACATATGCATACACATTAAAAAAGCAGAAAGGTTTGTTTAGCAGCATATCAACACCTTATGGGTCATTTAAGACCCAAATTTAATTTTCTTGGGAGCATTATTAATTTCATTTACAAAAATGTATTGCTGATATTTTTACTATAAAAATGTATTTTTATACTTTCATAGTGTTTTGACTCCAGTTTCGGGGTTAACTATTTGCCCATAGTTGGGATCCATACAGGTGCTGCCACCCTGTATACACATTACATATGCACACACAAAGTCACATGCAGACAGTATATGACAGACAGAAAATCATCACTTCTTTGATAATCTCTCATATTCAATTAGCTAATTGTCAATTATACAAAGTCTTAGTGGTATTATCCCCTTGCCTGGAGGCGTTTGGTTTGTTGTTTTACAGCATATCAACCTCAATGGGTTATTTAATGCCTACAACCTTTTTTTTTTTTCGTGGTAATATTTTGTTTTGTCAAAAATCTATTTCTGGTAATATTTTTTTCCTCAAAAATGTATAGCTGGTAATATTATTTTAAAACGTGTATTGCTCGTAATATTTTTTTTTTTGGTTTAAAAATGTATTGCTGGTAATATTTTTTTTCAAAAAATATATTGCTGGTAATAGTTTTTTTTCTTCAAAAATTTGTTTTTGGTAATAATTTTTTACAAAGTATTTCTGGTATTAAAACCTATTTTTACACTTTTATAATACTTTTTACCCCAGTTTTGGGGTTAACTATTTGCCTATAGCTGGGACTCTAACAGGTGCTACCACCCTAGGTCAGGGTGGACCTGGGAACACCAGCAATTAAGAGGTGGTTCCACGCTCCTCAAAACCTCCTGATCAGAGGCCTTGCTGTTGGATGTAGTTTATTGTCTTACTCTGGATGCGGATGTAGTTTATCGTTATACCCAGGACAGCTTGCCTGGGGTGAATTGATTTAAAAATATAAATAAATAAATAAATAAATGAACAGCATATCATATTCTTTTACAATATAGATCACATATTCTGATTTTGATAATAAAAATGTTTTAATAGCACTCTGCTAGATGTTGGTCATTTCGAGCAAACATATTTTTCATCAAGTAGATTTTCATTCATTCCTTACATCTCATCATGGCTTGGCTTCGCAAAGATCAAGAGGGAGTCTGTACATGTCGCTTGCAGGCACAATTGTGACTGATAAGTCCAATGCAGGATAGGCATGCAGCAGTTGCAGCTGGAAGTTCAGACTGGGCTCGATAGCATAGTGTTGCAGTACTTCCTCCTCTGCATCTTGTCCCCGAGAGCAGCCCTGCAGGTATTTTCAAAGAAGGAGACTGCATGGTTGGTAGTGAGACGCCAGGCATCACAATTCTCAGCTAGGGTTGACCATAGTCAATGGTTGATGTGACAGGCACCAAAGAATTTTTTCAGGCAATCTTTGAATTGCTTCTTTGGTGCCCCTCTGCCATGATAGCCAGTGGAGAGCTTGCCGTACAATAACATTTTAGGCAGGTGATAATTCTCCATCAGGGAAATGTTACATCTAATATTGATGATAAAATTATTGATGGTTACTTCATTTTCTATGACTTATCATCCCTTTGCAGGTTATTTAAATCCAGAAAATATTTTAGATCATAAGAATTGTGTAGGGGGTATAATTATGGTTTAGTGACAAGTCTTACTAATTAATGAGTCATTATTCATTACACCAACCAGACATCCAAGCTTACAGTCGCTGGTATTCTGAAGCAGTCACCTATCTCAGTATTGACCAGTGTTGATGTTGCTTAACTTTGGTGATCGTACATGAACCAGTATTTCAACATAATATGGCTGTAAGCATCATAAAAACACCAAATCTACTTGCTTTTCATTGCCAACTGAATAACCCCGTGGAGAGTGTTCCTCTGTGTACTGTAAGGGCCCCCTCTGATTGGTGGCTAAGTTACATCAAGGGCATACAACCAGTTCTATCATTATTTAAAATGGTTAGATATGCTACAGACTCTGTACTTAATTATATTATTATATACATTATATTACAATCCCGTTCTGGGTATGATGATCAACTACATCCGCGTCCTGGGTAAGACAATAAACTACATCCAACAGCAAGGCCTCTGATCAGGAAGTTTTGAGGAGCGTGGAACCACCTCTTAATTGCTGGTGTTCCCAGGTCCACTCTGACCCGAGGTGGTAGCACCTGTTAGGGTCCCAGCTATGGGTAAATAGTTAACCCCCAAACTGGGGTCAAAACATTATGAAAGTGTGAAAATAGGTTTTAATACCAGAGATACTTTGTAAAATATTATTATCAGCAATAAATTTTTGAAGAAAAAAAATATTACCAGCAATACATTTTTGAAAATATTATTACCAGCAATACATTTAAAAAAAATAATATTACTTGCAATACATTTAAAAAAGCAAAAATTACCAGCAATACATTTTTGAAAATATTATTACCAGCAATACATTTAAAAAAAAAAAAATTACCAGCAATACATTTAAAAAAAAAAAAAAATTGCCAGCAATACATTTAAAAAAAAAAAAAAAAATTACCAGCAATACATTTAAAAAAAAAAAAAAAAAAAAAAAAAAAAATTATTTCCAATGATACATTTTTGAATGAAAAAATATTACCAGAAATAGATTTTTAACAAAACAAAATATTACCAGCAATAAAAATTTTGTTTTATGGCATATCAACCATTCAGATTGATATGCCATAAAACAAAAACCAAACCATATTACAATCATGTGTATCCAGGTGCATAGTTAAACATTTAAATATATAATAATAATAATAATGGCTACTTGCTTTCTGAGCAAACCCACCTGCAAGAGTGGTTAGCCAAAACCTGTTGCAAACAGCAGCTCAGGCATATTTGAGTTTGTTCAACACTCACAGAGCCCACCTGTGGTCTATAACTGCAACTATTTTCAGTGGCCTGTAATTATAATTTCTGGGAGAGAGTGTATAATCTGGTGTGATCAACAGTTTGAACAATGCCAGTATGATGAAACCCTTTGTCACGATGATTTCTGATTCCATTAACGGCTTCTGAACAGTTCTGTCTACCCAATTTCACTCACAAGGCTTGACACAGCCTGTGGGGTAGGGTTTCCAGGCATGTTTCAATGGCGACACATGCAGGGAATGCCTCTCCAGACCAATAGCATCAAGTTCAACTCCCTGTCAAATGAAACATACCGTGACGTGAATGCAGTTTGGAAAATAAATGTTCTAACCATCTGGCCATGCAACCATATATTTGAACATATATTTACTTATATACATACATGTTTGCCAGACTGACCTCAAGAGCCTGGAAGAACGGAAAGCTTACTATGATTACCAAAATTGCAGTTTATAGGGCATGTGTCGTCAGCGAGCTGCTCTATGGCCACCAATGTCATAGTTCTCAGCCAATACATCCTTCTCCAACGCTGCCATACAGAGAGCTGGCCACAGGCGAGAGGGTGACCTCATCTTTATTTCAAGGATGTCTGTAAAAGGGACATGATGGTGATGAACATGGTCATCGAAAGGTGGGAAGACGTTGCCAGTGATCTCGCTCATGCTGGAGACGAAACTTATACTGACAGCTTTAGTTAGAAGAGGAGAAACGAAGGCTTGCCAGGGGAGAAGCATGCTCGATGGACAGGAAACAAGGCAACATCGGGAGAGAATGTTTTCATATGCAATAGAGACTGTCACTCCTATGTTGGCTTGTACAGCCATAACAGATGCTGCATCGCCAGCTGAGGCATAACTCTTTGGGTGTATATCAAAGACCAATGGATGCTACCCAAACTCACACATATACACACATGTATACTCTCACATGGATGTCATGCATGGGTGTCTAACTTATTCAGAAATGTTTATGCAACCATTTTCTCAAATCAATGATAAAAAATGGTTTCAAGTAAATGAAAACTGTTGACAATCCTTTATCAGTTCTCATTGATTGGTGCTACACAATCCCAAACAAAGAACTTTGCCAAATAACAGAAACCACATCACTTGAAAATTTCCAAGAACAAAAACAAAAATTGGTAGCATGCTTAACTTGAAGAGAAAATAAGGACATAATCAAGATGTTGACTTTCCACACTATCTTAGACAAAAAGTTAGGAAGGAAACTCCCATCATTTCTAGAAAGAGCAATAACAGTTGACTTGAGAAATCTACTTCCTTGAAAAGATATTTTAAGGGAAAGATTTTGTGAATTTCAACTGATAATAACACTAAATGTTTGATCAATGAATGCTGAATGTTTCCTTATAAGGAAACGGCTAATACAACTACTAACAGTAGAGATGTAGAGAACAGACACTACGCTTTGATCTCAACCATAATAGCCAACAGAATGAAGGAAAGTTTAACTCAAGTAGCACTGGCTGCTCAGTCAATAAATTTCAAATGTTTCCTTATAAGGAAACGGCTAATATTATCATTATTATATATATTTAATTAGAAAAAGAATCATGTATGGGATGTTCTGAATAAAAAAGATAAGTTGGGGCGTACAAGAAAAATTCTGGTAAGAATGTCAGGGTTATTTTTAGGACTGGGAAAGACAATCTTGTAAAGAAATCTGATCCTCCAAGTGCCTTCCTTTACCAATTCTGTTAACCACAAAGAAGGGAAAAGATTAAAAAAAATCCTAGCAGATAGTAGCAAAAAGGAGAAATGTGTAGGGGTTCCCATGAGAAGAAAAAGGAAAAGCATATGGGAGAGGGTAGATAGAAAGTGTGAAAGTACTGAGAGACAGAAAGTAAAAGTGAAGAGAGATGATGAAGAGAGAAAGATAAAGCAAAGTAATAGTAGTAGATGAAGAGAAAAAGAGATGATGAGAGAAAAGAGAGAGAAAGAAAGAAAGAGAAAAAACATCAAAACACAGATTATATCTTTTTAACCTTGGGACCTGGGTTTTCGTTGGACCACATAAAATACAAAATGGCTCCTCAGAAAGAAAGAGTTATGGAAACATTTACCCAAATTCAAGTCTAGGCCCCAAAACACACATTACTGTTATGAAAAGGTTAAAAATAAAGCTTTAAATTAAATAAAGCATAATAAATTAAATTTGTTCGTTTTTTAATTGATCAGATGAAAAATCATTTATAAAACTCAGAAAAAAACTGATAAACACAATCCAATTTTATGCTAAAATTAACATTGAAATTCCTTGTGCAGTTTCACTGTTGTTAAATTTTCACATATTTGGGTTTGGGTTTATTTTGTTTTACAGCATATCAATCTCAATGGGTTATTTAATGCCGACAAGATTTCTAGAATAGATTCCTTTGTTTCTTTGTTTAACGGCATATCAACACCTTATGGGTCATTTAATGCCGAAATTGAATTTTCTTGGGAGCATTAGTAATTTCTTTTATGAAAATGCATTGCTGGTAATTTTTTACTATGAAAATGTATTTTTATATTTTCATAGTGTTTTGACTCCAATTTGGGGGTTAACTATTTCTCCATAGTTGGGACCCTAACAGGTACTACCACACCGGGTCAGATTGGACCTGGAAACAGCAGCAATTGAGAGGGAATTTCTAGGCTCCCCATCATATATATATATATATATATATATATATATATATATATATATTTTTGAATTGGACATAGTCCGACAATTTATTTAAAGACATTTATAGAACGTTAAACATAATATAAATGTCTTTAAATAAATATATATATATATATATATATATATATATATATATATATATATATATATTCATTCATTTTATACACATATATTGTACAGCAGAGTGCGACCTTAGTGATGCCTATTCTGGGGTCATAGAAAATTTCAGGGCTTTGTAAAGGGTTTGTTTGGGTTTGTGTGTTTAGCGGCATAACAAATCTATATGGGTCATTTAATGCCAAAATTTAATTTTCTTGGGAGCATTAGTAATTTCTTTTGCAAAAACATATTGTTGGTAATATTTATTTTTTTCTTCAAAAATGTATTACTGGTAATATTTTTACCATAAAAATCTATTTTTATACTTTCATAGTGTTTTGACCCATTTTGGAG
>OZ038509.1:41274174-41276191 GCA_964036315.1 Acanthosepion esculentum | reverse complement strand
TTAAAAATAAAGCTTTAAATTAAATAAAGCATAATAAATTAAATTTGTTCGTTTTTTAATTGATCAGATGAAAAATCATTTATAAAACTCAGAAAAAAAACTGATAAACACAATCCAATTTTATGCTAAAATTAACATTGAAATTCCTTGTGCAGTTTCTCTGTTGTTAAATTTTCACATATTTGGGTTTGGGTTTATTTTTTTTTACAGCATATCAATCTCAATGGGTTATTTAATGCCGACAAGATTTCTAGAATAGATTCCTTTGTTTCTTTGTTTAACGGCATATCAACACCTTATGGGCCATTTAATGCCGAAATTGAATTTTCTTGGGAGCATTAGTAATTTCTTTTATGAAAATGCATTGCTGGTAATTTTTTACTATGAAAATGTATTTTTATATTTTCATAGTGTTTTGACTCCAATTTGGGGGTTAACTATTTCTCCATAGTTGGGACCCTAACAGGTACTACCACCCCGGGTCAGATTGGACCTGGAAACAGCAGCAATTGAGAGGGAATTTCTAGGCTCCCCATCATATATATATATATATATATATATATATATATATATATATATATTTTTGAATTGGACATAGTCCGACAATTTATTTATAGAACGTTAAACATAATATAAATGTCTTTAAATAAATATATATATATATATATATATATATATATATATATATATTCATTCATTTTATACACATATATTGTACAGCAGAGTGCGACCTTAGTGATGCCTATTCTGGGGTCATAGAAAATTTCAGGGCTTTGTAAAGGGTTTGTTTGGGTTTGTGTGTTTAGCGGCATAACAAATCCATATGGGTCATTTAATGGCAAAATTTAATTTTCTTGGGAGCATTAGTAATTTCTTTTGCAAAAAACATATTGTTGGTAATATTTATTTTTTTCTTCAAAAATGTATTACTGGTAATATTTTTACCATAAAAATCTATTTTATACTTTCATAGTGTTTTTGACCCCATTTTGGAGGTTAAATATTTGCCCATAGGCTAGGAGTCTAACAGGTGCTTCCACCCCGGGTCAGAGTGGAACTGGGAACAGCAGCAATTAAGAAGTGATTCCATGCTCAGGAAAACCTCCTTATCAGAGGCCTTGCTGCCAGATGTAGTTTATCCTCATACCCAGGACACTTACATATTTGGATGAATGAGCTGACTTATAAATTGGTAAATTACTTTTCAAAGATATGGTTTGAAACTGATTTTGAAAGCACATCTAAAAGTTATGACAGCAGATTAGAAATGTACCAGACCACAAGGGTTGCTTGACAACAGATTACCAGTATGGAGAGGTACAACGACAATTGGCAAGAATGAAAAAAAAAGGGAGGAGGAGGAGGAAAAAGAAGGGGAAGATGATACAGTGGGTGAAAGTTATTGGATAGTGTGGAGAAAGATATAGTAGCGTAGATTGAAAATAAAAGAGAGAAGACAAAAAAGACAAGGAGAGAGAGAAGAAAGAGAAAGAAAAGAAAAACAGAGAGGGAGAGAAAATATTGTGAGAAGAGAAGAGAGAAAAGACAGAGGGGAGGAGAGAGGCAAGAGATAGAGAGGCAAGACAACAGAAGGGGAAGAGAGAGAGAGAAAGAGAGGCAAGACAACAGAAGGGGAAGAGAGAGAGAGAAAGAGAGGCAAGACAACAGAAGGGGAAGAGAGAGAGAGAAAGAGAGGCAAGACAACAGAAGGGGAAGAAAGAAAGGCAAGACAACAGAAGGGGAAGAGAGAAAGGCAAGACAACAGAAGGGGAAGAGAGAAAGGCAAGACAACAGAAGGGGAAGAGAGAGAGGCAAGACAACAGAAGGGGAAGAGAGAGAGGCAAGACAACACAAGGGCAAGAGAGAGAGGCAAGACAACAGAAGGGGAAGAGAGAGAAAGAGAGGCAAGACAACAGAAGGGAAAGAGAGAGGCAAGAGGCAAGAGAATGGAAGGAGAACAGAGAGAGAAGCAAGACAAAGAAAGGGAAAGTGAGAGGCAGAGGGGAAAAACAAAGGA
>OZ038509.1:41216674-41266674 GCA_964036315.1 Acanthosepion esculentum | reverse complement strand
CTCAATATTGATTTAAAGAAATAATCACAAATTAAAACACCGATGGTTGTGGAGCAAACAAGATTTTTCTTGTATAAACATAAATAAATAAATATATAAATCTGAACTGTGGTTTCAAGCCTGGCAAATTCCAAGCACTGTCCTTTTGTTGCCTCACAGGTCTATAATAAAACCACAGTGGAAAATCAATAGAAATAAGATGAAAAAAAAATGCCCCACCTCCAATACAAGACCTAAGTGCCAATCAAAGTAAAGGGTTACTAACTAGGGATGATGTAAGGGCATACAAAGAGGGGGCAATGGTTGCATATCATGAGGATATGTAGGATAGATAACATTTGACCCTTGAAGTGGTTAGGATTGTAATGATCAGGAAAGCATCTCCTTGGGAGTTTCTTCAACATGGCAACAGTTCTGGGGAAGAAACAATTTCAGTGGAACTTACTCTTTAATAATGGAATATATTTAGTTCACCTAACTTATTTTTTTGCAATCAATTCACCTGCCGATAAATCCATGAAGATGCAAGGGGTTACTGGGAGTGAAAGAGAATGAGACTTTAGAAGGAACTGGAAACCCAATCCTAAACAGGAAACAAGGGATAAACCTCTACTCCTGTTCAAAAGACTGGGGAGGAGTGGGAACCGGACGATAGACAAACCTATCTATTACTATAGAAAGAAAAAAAAAAAAAAAAAATTAAATAAAATTTCAAAGTTTAGGTTCAAATGTTACAAGTATAGATTTGAAGTAGACATTAGAAGTTACCGGAAACCCAATCCTAACCAGTAAAAAAGGGATAAACCTCCACCCGTGTAAATAATACTTGGGAGGAGTGTGAACTGGACGATATGTGACCTTATCTACTCCTCAAGAAAATAGTGATAGCGTAGTGTAAGGCTAGCAATGTTTTGTGTGCGGAAAAAGAGCCGAGGGGTGGAAATCAGTTCATCACCAACAAGGCTGCACAAATACTTTTGAAATCGGTCAAGGCCAGCAAGTGAAGATTGGGCAGCCCCAGCCCAGGAACGAGCAATAACAAGCAAAAAAAATATATATATATATATATATATATATATATATATATATATATATATATATCTAATTAGTGGGTTCCTGATGAACACAGCCTTTTAATCACTTTGAGATTAGATTCTGGCTTAGAGCGAATGGCAAAAATGCTGGCATCGGCAAACATCAAGGCGTAAAAGTGTTGCTTATTGCTTGATTTATAAGGGAAAATTCAAGTTTGACATTTGCGTGAAAATTATGAATGACAACCAGTTCATTGGCAAAGAACTGAATGGCGGTAGATGAGTAACGTTTACAGAGAAGGATGTGTAATTAGGCATGTTGCTGTTTTGTGTTAGGGATGTCATTCCCTAACGTGAAATGGTGAGGTAAGAAGGCAATAATGCAAAGGAGAGAGTTGGGTAAGGAGGAAATTGTGTGATGGTGAAAGGTGAGGAAAAGAAAAGGAAGAGAAGGGAAAATGAAAGAAAGAAAAAGTGGGAGGGAGGAATGGAGGAAAGAAAAAGTGGGAGGGAGGAATGGAGGAAAGAAAATGTGGGAGGGAGGAATGGAGGAAAGAAAATGTGGGAGGGAGGAATGGAGGAAAGAAAATGTGGGAGGGAGGAATGAAAGAAAGAAAATGTGGGAGGGAGGAATGAAAGAAAGAAAATGTGGGAGGGAGGAATGAAAGAAAGAAAATGTGGGAGGGAGGAATGAAAGAAAGAAAAAGTGGGAGGGAGGAATGTAAGAGGAAAAAGGGAAGAAAGGAAAGAGGATAAAAGAGAAGAAAGGAAAGAAAAAAGGGGGAGGAATGAAGGAGGAGGTATGAAAAATAAAAAAGGAGGAAAAAAGAAGAGGGAAAAGGGAAAGAATGAAAAGAAAAAGGAAAACTAAGCGAGAAAGAGGGGAAAATGAAGGAGAAATGGAAGGAGAAAGAAAGGAATGTGCATGAAGTGGCGATGGGGGAGAAAAATGAGAAGGGACAAGAGAAAATAGGAAAGAATAATAATAGAAAGAAATAAAGAAAGAGAGGAGCAAAATAAAGAGAAAAGGTAAGGAAAGAGAAGGAAAGAAAGAGAGGGTGGGAATAGAAAGAAAGACTGGGAAGAGAGAAAGAAAATTGGAATAATGGCAAAAGTATAAAAAAGATGAGAAAAGGGGAAGAAGTGAAAAAAAGATGGAAGAAGCTAACAAAAAGGAGGAGTAGGAGGAGGGGAAAAATGTAAAAAAATATTTTGAATTTGTGGATAAATTACATATATATATATATATATATATATATATATATATATTTCAATAATTTGAAGAAAGGGCTGACATAAAAAATGGTGCCAATAATTAAAACTGTTAAAAATTTAAAAAAAAATAATAGTGAATGAAAAAGACTTGAAAAGAGGAAAAATATTTGTATGAAAAATCAGGTGAAATGCATGAATGCAGAGAATATTTATGAAAAGAAGAAATTAAAGAAGGAAAGGAAAATGGAGAAGGTAAATATTTTTGAAAGAAAGTTTTTAGAATATTAAGAATGCATAATATAAAATAAAAATGGAGTTGATTAATGACTGAAAAAGATTAAAAAAGAAAGCCATTATATGAAAGGTAAAAAATAATTTCAGCAATGATAAAGAAAGTGGAGAAAGGAAAAAGGTGAATGAAAAGAAGCAAAGTAAATGATGGAGGAACTGTAAATGGAAGAAAAAAGAGAGAAAGAATAAAAATGAAAAGTAGAGGAAAATGAGAATGAAAGGAAAAAGAAAAGAGAAAAATGAAAGAAAAGACTGGAGGAATTAATCAAAAGAGGAGTAAAGAATGAGGAAAGAGTAAAAGGAAATGTGAGGCAAAGGAAGGAAGACTGAAAGAAAAAGATTTTGATGAAAGGAAAGAGTGAGGAGGAGGAAAGTATAAACAAAAAAGAGAGAGAAAGTGGAAAGAATAAAAGCAAAGAGAAAAGATGAAAGAATAAAAGCAAAGGGAAAAGATGAAAGAATAAAAGCAAAGAGAAAAGATGAAAGAATAAAAGCAAAGGGAAAAGATGAAAGAATAAAAGCAAAGAGAAAAGATGAAAGAATAAAAGCAAAGAGAAAAGATGAAAGAATAAAAGCAAAGGGAAAAGATGAAAGAATAAAAGCAAAGAGAAAAGATGAAAGAATAAAAGCAAAGAGAAAAGATGAAAGAATAAAAGCAAAGAGAAAAGATGAAAGAATAAAAGCAAAGAGAAAAGATGAAAGAATAAAAGCAAAGAGAAAAGATGAAAGAATAAAAGCAAAGAGAAAAGATGAAAGAATAAAAGGAAAAGAGAGGAGGAGGAAAGAATAAAAGGAAAAGAGAGGAGGAGGAAAGAATAAAAGGAAAAGAGAGGAGGAGGAAAGAATAAAAGGAAAAGAGAGGAGGAGGAAAGAAAAGGAAAAGAGAGGAGGAGGAAAGAAAAGGAAAAGAGAGGAGGAGGAAAAATAAAAGGAAAAGAGAGAGAGAGGGAAGAAAGAATAAAAGGGAGAGAGAATGAATAACAGGAAGAGAGGAGGAGGAAAGAATAACAGAAAGAGAGAAAGGAGGACAAGGAAAAAATAAACAGAAGAAAGAGTGGCAGAGGAAAGAATAAACAGAAGAGAGAGAGAGAGTGGCAGAGGAAAGAATAAACAGAAGAGAGAGAGAGAGTGACAGAGGAAAGAATAAACAGAAGAGAGAGAGAGAGTGACAGAGGAAAGAATAAACAGATGAGAGAGAGAGAGTGACAGAGGAAAGAATAAACAGATGAGAGAGAGAGAGTGGCAGAGGAAAGAATAAAAGGAAGGGAGAGAGTGGCAGAGGAAAGAATAAAAAGGTAGAAGGCAAGAGAGAAAGCTCAAGAGAAGAATTAACAAAAAAAGAAAAAAGAGAAAATGTTGGAAACCATGTTTGAAGAAAAGAATGAATACAGAAAAGACAAAACCAAACAAAGGTGAAGAAGAAGAAAAAACATTAATGTCGGATGCCAAAATCGGCTGATGAGTGGCAAAAGAAGTGCCATTTCCTCATCGTCATTTGTCTCCCTTTCAGTTACTGACTGGCCCCTAATTTACAAAATTAGAAACACTGAAATCTTAGCAGATGTTTATGCAACTGCACTGATTAACCCCTCGCTGAAAATGCAGATAGACATGGATGAAGCCTTGCCTGTCTGCAGTTCACATGCATTCCTGATAGACATTTTTCCTCATGCATGGCATTTTCCATCTGCTCTACAGAGGAGGCAGCCATTTTGCTGTGAAAAGGTGCAGTTTTATGGAACACATTTAGAATAAATTTAGCTTCATGGCACACTGACATTTATACAATAGACATAATATTTTTTGCTTTTGATTATTCTATGTTTTTAACTTAATGTCTAAGGTGTTAAGTCTATAAAAATAAAATAAAAAGTAGATCTTCAGGAATTCTTGGTCAAAAAAACATCTAGTCTCATTAGTATTATTTATCAGCTGAACTGATTGTTCAATTTTTGTTTATTAGTATTTCATTTTTCTTTTTTTTTATTTACACTTATAAGTAATAGGCTTATATTGCTTGAATATTATTATTATATTATATTATACGTAGCATTGTTGTTTAGTATTAATTTTTGACTAGTATTTCTTTCATCTTATTTCTCTTGCTTTTCCACCAAGTAGTAATAGTCTTAAGTTGTCTGAATTTCTTAGATGAAGCATTGTTAATTATTATTCATTTTTGACTAGTATTTCTTTCATCTTATTTCTCTTGCTTTTCCACCAAGTAGTAATAGTCTTAAGTTGTCTGAATTTCTTAGATGAAGCATTGTTAATTATTATTCATTTTTGACTAGTATTTCTTTCATCTTATTTCTCTTGCTTTTCCAACCAAGTAGTAATAGTCTTAAGTTGTCTGAATTTCATAGATGAAACCTTGTCAATTATTATTAATTTTTGACTAGTATTTCTTTCATCTTATTTCTCTTGCTTTTCCACCAAGTAGTAATAGTCTTAAATTGTCTGAATTTCTTAGATGAAGCATTGTTAATTATTAAGCACTTTTAAGTAAAATATCTTTCATCTTATTTTTCTTGCTTTTCAAATTCCAGTTGAATTTATTACATTTAGTTATGCACAAGGACCCATGGGAAAGGTATGAATCCATTTCTTCTCCTCCCCCCAGCTATGGGTTAATTAGTAAGACTTGTATCACTAAAACCATTAGCACAAAAAAAAATGTGTACAAAATATTTAAAGAGAGTTCTACAAGCAATAGTAGAAACAGGTAGCATTGAATTTATAGTTCCATTTAGCCATTTCAACACTAAAATGATGAGACCTTGCTGCCAATTTAGTATTGTCCTTAAATGAATAAAATCTAGGTACCATAGAGGAAAGTTCATCAGAACAATTACCATGAAAGTATTTATAGAAAAGGCACAGGGAAACTACATTACAGTGAGGGGAAAGTTACTGAAGCCAAGATGCCAAGTCAGGATCAATAACATTGCAGATTCTTTGGATATTGTCAAGGATCTGTAAATATATAGCAGGAGCACCAAATATGGCTGCGATATTCAAAGCGTGAATGAATGGGAGATAAATTCGGGTAAGAAAAATTGTCTTGCACAATACCATGAACAACCTTTCCTAGCAGGAGACCTAGGAATTGATTCATATAATCTTTCCACTTCATATCAACAGGAAACATTAACACATGCAACAAGTCCCTCTCCTGGAGGTTAGTATCAGCCATGTTGATGGAAGGCAGAAAGAGTTCTCCAAGACGATTAATATGGAGCAGTTTCATTTTGGAGGCCTTAAAATTACAGGAGGCACGGTGGAGTAATGGATAACGGCTCGGATTGAGGAATCGGAGAGCCGAGTTCGAATTCCAGTCGAATCCGTTACATTCACTTACGTGCTAACACCCTTGGGAAAGGTGTGAATCCTCTTCTTCTCCCTCCAACTATGGGTAAATAGCAGGACAGACTGGGTTCTATAGCCTTGGATGGCAACTGGTCTAGGAGAAGGTCAACTCTAAATTCAAAACCATTCGGCGTCTGCACCGGCATCCGGCGGCCTCTTGGTTACTCCTGCCTCTGCGTCTATGGAAATTCTGCGGCAAGTAAGAGCATATTCCTCCCTCCACTGGGATAGCACGCGAGGTGTGGGGACCGCGTGTGAAGTTCAAACTCCCTTGTTACTCCGTTTCAAGAATTCGCCGCCGTTGGAATCGGGAATGGCTGTCGCTCGTTTCAGCATTGGCGACGGATCGCCGTGCTTGGTCGGCCTTCGTTCCAGACGCGGTGAATTCCTTGGAAGGAGCCGGCTTAACCAATCCAGGGTGAATGCCACAAAATACACATATATATATTAAAATTAGCAAGCCATTCTTTGCTCTAGTTAACAACAGAATGTAGTATATACTTGAAAGTGTCTGAATAACATAGCTGCAGAAATCTTGTTTATAAAAACAACAAAGGTGAGAATATTAGTCAGATTATTTGAATATTGGTAATGTTGAGATTAGTTAATTCTAGTCAGGAAACGTTTGGCATACATTCACTGAAAAAGTCAGCAGTTTAAATTTTATAAAACCTTTTACTTAAAATATTTTTTTCAGGTAAAAAAAAAAAACAAAAACCAAAAAAATTTAAGCAACCATTTAAGCAGTTTTAGTTTTAACTCTTGTGCCAAAATTAACACAGCTACTGTTCAAAATTCTAAATTGCTTATAAAAAAAGCATGCAGTACAAATATATAATTAAATGTTGAGAAAGTGAAAGTGAAAGTGAAACTAAGCTAGACAATCTGTAATTATTGCAAATGTATATTACCCATTTGAACATATACGCACACACAGTCTTTCAGGATTTCTTATTCCCTCACTATTAAATTTAATTATCTTTACTTATTACCAATTATTATTTATAAATAAGCACAATTTCATAATTTCAATTATAGTTTTTAAAATATTTTTTGATATTTAAATATTAAATTGCATTTAATGTCATTAAGTGTGATTATAAAATATCTATTAAATTAAATTAAATTTTACTGGATTTAATATAAATAGAAAAACATTTTTATTTAATGCAAATCTTTTATAAAGCTATTAATAATTTTAGAAGACTTTTCACACATTCCGAAAAAGATTATCATCATCAAATGTATCTTACCAAATAGTCTGTTTGTTTTTTGTCACCACTAAACTTCAAGAAATCTAATAAGATTTTTATTGCTTTTTCTTGTTATTTTTTTAATATCTTTACATGTTTATTATATATGTTTTTATTATTTCATATATATATATATATATATATATATATATATATATTTGTCATCCACAGACAGACTGTTTCGCTGTTTCACAGCTCATCAGTGTGGCTAGACGTCCGGTTGCCTCTAGGTTGGATTGAAACCCGACTGAATTTGCGTCAGTCCGAACTTCTCCCACTAAGCCATCAGCTTACGGTACGGGATGAAGGTGAATTTTAGCGTGTTTATTTTTAGATTCGGATAAACACACAGTGACTGACAGTGACTCAATTCTGTTGATATGATATATATATATATATATATATATATATATATAAAATAAAAAAAGAAATTTATATAATTTGTGTAATATTATATTTTATATTATATTTTTATAACGTATTTATATATATATATATGTTTAATATTATATTTTATATAATATAATTATATTTTTTATTTTATTATATATATATATATATATTTATCCTATTTTTGTTTTTATATATATATATCTTATATTTGTTTTTTATATATATATATATATCTATCTTATTTTTGTTTTTATATATCTATCTTATTTTTGTTCTTTATATATATATATATATACATACACAACATATTTATATCATTATATTTACGTAATATTTTTTAATTTGTATAATTTATATATGGTATAATTTATATAATATTATAAATATTATTTATATTATAAATTTATATATTATAAATATATATATTTATATTTTATATTATATTATATTTTTGTATTATATTTTTATAAAGTATGTCATATATATATATATATATATATATATATATATATATATATATATATATATATATATTACATATATTTTTATATATTTGTTATATATTATTTTATTTTTTTGTTTTTGTTGCCACTAAAGTTCAAGAACTTTAATAAGTAGCTAACTTCAGTTCCTTCTTGTGTATGAACAGTCATTAGACATATGACACTTCGATGTCGTTTGATGTGAACTTGTGACAAGACATGTTGTATTTTTGTGTGTTTGGGATCACTCTGAAAATGGAGACCCAAAATGAACATTATTGAAAGCTCATACTTTTTTATTTAAAAAAAAGGCAAGAAGCAGTGGAATTCTGCCAGAAGATATGTACTTTATGGAGGGCATGCTGTTAGGGAACATATGCGAAAGAAATGGTTTTCAAGATTTCAATCGGGAAATTTCTTGGTTCAACATGCACCTTGCTCTGATGGCTAACTGCGATTAACAGCGAAAAAATGACATAAGTTTGTTGACACAAGCTCCAGTTATACAACTGGACGATAGCAGATATTTGCGAAATATCCAAATCAAGTGTTGGTAACCATCTGCATCAACTTTAGTATTAGCAGACTCGATAGATTTCTATCTATGATTCATTGCATATTTTTTTTTTTTTAAGAGAATGGTGGGAGGGGATGAAAAATGGGTCATCTATAAAAATGTGAATTGCAATCGATCATGGGACAATGAAGCACTATAAACAACTACCAAAGCAGGACTTCATCCGAAGATGG
Source organism: Acanthosepion esculentum (assembly GCA_964036315.1). NCBI lineage: Eukaryota > Metazoa > Mollusca > Cephalopoda > Sepiida > Sepiidae > Acanthosepion > Acanthosepion esculentum. Next base: position 41,257,887 of record OZ038509.1, on the reverse strand, counting down.
TCATGCTTTCAGTTTGGTAGAATCAGAGGGGTGTTGTCTTTTACGAGCTTCTTTCTATGGATAGGACCATCAATTTGGATGTATGCTGTGGACAAATTAAAGGCAGCAACCCACAAGAAGCATCCAGAACTTCCGAATTGTAAGGGTAGTGTCTTTCATCACGTAAATACCAAACCACAAACTTTTTTGTAGACGCAGCAAAAGTTACTGAGGCTTGGCTGGGAAGTTTGCTGCACTTTTCATATTCGCACAACTCATGCCTTCAGATTTCCACCTGCTTTGGTCTCTTCAAAATTCAGCTCTAAAGAGGATAGAAAAATTCACCAGACATGATATTCTTAACATCTGTCTGTAGAACCACATTTTTGATGTCTCAAGACTTCACTTTCTCTTTATTACATAGAAGTTCAGCACCCCTTTTCTTGTTTCTAATGAAATTTTCCTGTTTCTTAATACTTTGCTTAGTTTCTGGTAGTTATCTTTTGCTATTCGAATGTACCTTCAGATTTTTGTGTCACATTTCCCATTGTCTGTTATACTACTTCCCCAATTTGTATTTGCTTAATTATGACATCCCCATTTTGTAGCTTGCATCTTCAGCTGCCCTTTTTGCTAACAATCATATATTCTATCTTCATCGATGAATGAAAAAGAATGAGACCAGTAGTCCAAGCAATTTAAGGAAATGATAATGACTCTCTTGAAAATGACAGGTGTGGATTTTATTTCTTGTAAATAATTATCATTGCTTTTACTTATTTTCATTTAAATAGACAGTTAAGCACCAGAAAGATTCTAGCTTTTGATATGCTGCACTGAAAAATGCTTTTAAACAAAAAAAAAAAAAGAAAAACATTGCTTCCATATTAAATATTCTGTCATCATTTTTACTTAGATAAATTATTGGAATTTCAGTATGAGAATCTCCAAATACATCTTGATGATGAGAAAACTTTCACTGTAGACCTTGTTATGTAAAACACGTGCTGGCAATAATCATGTAAGTAATTATTTGCAATCAATTCATCAGATGTAATTTTTACTGATTTAATTGCTCTTAATTTATAAGTAACAATTAAACATCCATATCTACATATTTCCTCTCTTTCTTTCTCCTATGTACACAAAATGGAAAATTAATTATCAACCTACTCATATGCATAATATTTAATATAAATACACTTGTCATAATTACAGGTTGTCTAGCCAAGTTTCACTTTTGCTTTCAACCATTTGTATTTATTTATGATTAATATTGGGCTGACTAAAAAGTCCGCTCAGATTTTAAGCCAAAATAAGACACAAGCACCATTTATTTAGTCAATATATTTACAGTTTTGTTCCAGTATCTTCTGTGGGCAGGATTCCTGCTAAAAGAATTTCTTGTCTTTACTGGCAAAAAAACTCTAGTGAGATTTTCCTATTTCTTAATTCTTTGCTTAGCTTTGGGAAGGCAGCTTTGGCTAACCCAGTGTGCCTTCAAAATTTCACTGCCACACATTATGTCCTCTGTTTAAAATACTTGCTTGATTTTGGGCATTCGATGAAAAATTAAATGATCCTAATGTCATCGCAAAAAAAGTAAAAAAGATCTTTTAGGCCCACCCAACAGAATCTATGAAAAATAAAATTAAAAAAAAAAAATCTTTGAGAAAAAGTAATTAGAAATTTACTGAAACTATAAGAGAAGGAATTTTTTTCTTTTAATTCTTCAAACAGAAAATCATGGAGATGGTTTGTGGAACTTAAATGTTTTATAAAATTAACAGAACCAGAATTACTTGTTTAAAAGACTTACACGTCTTGCAGACATGTTTTTGCAGACCTGGTGCCAATAGACAGACAAAAGTTGCATTTCTTTTTTTTTTCCGTCTCTAAACTCACCAACTTTTCTCAAGTCGATAACTAGGAAATATCTCACAGCAAAGAATCCTCGCTCCCCAGCCCAACCATCTTTAGAATTAATCAGCACAACAGCTGGTCAGGGAATACTTGATTGCCATCAATGACCAATCATTATGTCCAACTAACCAGTCCAGTCCACTAAATTTAGACTGGCAAGACCAGCTCTGTAAGGAGGTGGGCAACTGCACAAGTTATCAAAATAAGCATAAATCATAAGGTTTTACTCAATGAATTTTCAGCAATTACTGTTCATCATGAGATAATATTATTAATACTAGCATAAACATTTTTTAAATGTCCTTTCAGAACATGAATAATCATAGCACTCCACAGCGTCCTTTTCTTTTTTTAAATATCTGTATACAGTGCATTACCAAGATTGTTTAGTGGCATATCAACTCCTTGTGGGTCATTTAATGATGAAATTTTAATTTTCTTGGGAGGTTTCTTTTATAAAAATGCATTGCTGGTAATTTTTTTTTTTTTTTAAATGTAATGCTGGTAATATCTTATAACATTCCACTATTCCTGCCAGATCTTCTACAATACCTACTTACAAAAGTGATGGAAAGAAAAAAACTCTTAATGAAGTTGGCTGAAAGAAAAAAAAAAAAAATTCCCTAAAATTCTAAAAAGTCCTGAAGGATGAAACACATCACAAGTAAACTGTTTCCACTTTGTCATAAAATTTCCCCAATACTGTTCTTGATATAAAAAAATATATATCGTTATCTCATCTACACACACACAAGACGCCAGCTCAATGACTGTCCAATAATAATATCTTATAACTATCCCCAGCAAATAACTAAACAGTGTCACCTGTGTAGATTCACCTTTACTGTATAGAAGAAACAGGTGGTTTACACCTGCACCAATTCTTGACGGATTTTTCCGACCACTTCCATTGTTGTATCACCCTCGGTTACCTGGTTCGGTTTCAGTTCAGTGTTTGTTTCATGGCATGTCAATTCAATAATTTCTGTCCAAATTTCTGGGATGCGGAGTTATCAATATTTACATGTGGTCAACAGAGGGACAATAACTTTGTGAATTAAAGCACTAGTTTGTGAATTTGGTAACATTGTAATTGTGAGTTCAATCCCTGGGGCCAGTACTGGGACACTGTGGAAACAGTGGTGGTGGTGGTGGGGGTAGGGTGTTGCAATAACTTCGCAATACTAAATAAGAACTAGATGAGACATCACTAGACCAAATGCAAATCCAGGGCCTTCTCGTTCCTGAAGGAGCAGTGGTTCCCAAACTTTTTTCTCTGGGGCGCATTTTTGGAATTAAAATTCGCTTGCACCTGACTAAATTTTATGAGATAAAAAGTACATTAAAAAAAAAAAAAAAAAAAAAAAAAAAAAACAGAGAGTGGGTTAAATGGAGATAACTGTGGATTCAAAGTCAGAACATTATCATTGATAACTCTCTCCTCCAATTTGCGGACTCAAGTTACCATATTCTTAATACTTAATATAATGCAAAAATATCACAATCATAAAATTGGTTAATACTTATTTATAATTATTTATACTGGGACACATGTATACAATTACAAGTAATGCATAATAATATTTAAAATTTTTGAAATCATATTTATTTTTGGCATATGAATTTCTTGAAACTGTTTCTAAATCTTTAAATGTCTTTCAATCATTCTGCCTCACCCGCTATCCTCTTCCACCACACCTGAGTTCACTATGTCTTCAGGGGTGTAGCTATAGTCGTCACACTAGGCTGGCGAGTCTATTTAATCCATAGTTGGGGTGCATGATCAATGATGCTGAAGAATTTATCCGTTCTTTAGCAGCTCTTGATTTTGTACTTCTGGGGTTCCACTTACCCTCCCACCACCAGACAAGGATCTGGCGGTGGTGGTAATGGGGAGGGGAGAAGTAGTTTAGTTGCTGACCACTCAACACTAGACATGGTCAGCAAAACAAGAAAAATCTAACCTAATATATTAACTAAAGGGTTCAGTTTGAAATTTCATGAGGTTACCTGGTTCGGTTTTGGTTCAGTGTTTTGTTTTATGGCATATCAACCTCAATGGGTTATCTAATGCTGACAATTTTTAATGCTGGTAATATTTTTTTTTTCTTCCAAAAATGTATTGCTGTAATATTTTTCTTCAAAAAATCTATTGCTGATAACATTTTTTTCTCAAAATATACAGCTGGTAATTTTTTTTTTTTTTTCAAAAATGTATTGCTGGTAATAATTTTTTTACAAAAATATATTTCTGGTATTAAAACGTATTTTTACACTTTTATAGTGTTTTCACTCCAGTTTGGGGGTTAACTACTTGCCCATAGCTGGGACCCTGACAAGTTCTACCACCCCGGGTTAGGGTGGACCTGGGAACACCAACAATTAAGAGGCAGTTCCAAAACCTCCTGATTGGAGGCCTTGCAGTTGAACGCAGTCTATCATCTTACCCAGGATGCAGATGTAGTTCATCATCATAACCAAGGTGATAATGTTACCTGGATTAACAAGCATTAGATGAAGGCGAGGGGACATAACATATGAAATGTTGTGACAGCAACAACAAAGATGAGGACACTAGTCTGAGTGTAATTAATATAAATAAGTCCCCATCCCAGAAATTTAGACAGAAATAGTTAGCACTTGCCAATTTTTAAAGAGTTTACAAGAATAAGATTCCACACTAAAAGATGCCAACTTTTATCTTGAGATTTCTCTGACAGAAATCACCAACTTGATACTGAATTTGATATGACTAATAAACCAAATTAACATACATATTTTTCAACAATTTAATTAAAAGCCTTACCAATCACTTCATTCTGAACTTCAGCCATCAGTTATCTCGCATATTTATAAGTCTACCATTCATCCTTGCTTTGAATATTGCTGCCACATCTGGTCTGGTGCTCCTGCTATATATTTAGAGATTCTTGATAAAATCCAAAGAAGAATCTATATTACATATTTATAAGTCTACCATTCATCCTTGCTTTGAATATTGCTGCCACATCTGGTCTGGTGCTCCTGCTATATATTTAGAGATTCTTGATAAAATCCAAAGAAGTATCTATCTTACATATTTATAAGTCTACCATTCATCATTGCTTTGAATATTGCTGCCACATCTGGTCTGGTGCTCCTGCTATATATTTAGAGATTCTTGATAAAATCCTAAGCAGAATCTATCTTACATATTTATAAGTCTACCATTCATCCTTGCTTTGAATATTGCTGCCACATCTGGTCTGGTGCTTCTGCTATATATTTAGAGATTCTTGATAAAATCCAAAGAAGAATCTATCTTACATATTTATAAGTCTACCATTCATACTTGCTTTGAATATTGCTGCCACATCTGGTCTGGTGCTCCTGCTATGTATTTAGAGATTCTTGATAAAATCCAAAGAAGAATCTATCTTACATATTTATAAGTCTACCATTCATCCTTGCTTTGAATATTGCTGCCACATCTGGTCTGGTGCTTCTGCTATATATTTAGAGATTCTTGATAAAATCCTAAGCAGAATCTATCTTACATATTTATAAGTCTACCATTCATCCTTGCTTTGAATATTGCTGCCATATCTGGTCTGGTGCTTTTGCTACATTTTTTTTAAGCATTTCTCCCCAAGCAAGGTGGGAGTGCCACTAGAACGCACGGGGTGACAGAGAGTGAGAGTGAGAGTAAAGAGGAGTGTTTCGGAAAAGGATAAAGAGAAGGACGGGGATCATGATCAAGGCATCAGAAGATGTCGATTGACATTATATTTGAACATTTGAAGATTATAGGGAAGCAAGTAAGGGGAATCTATCTTACACAGTTATAAATCTACAGTTCATCCATACATTAAACATTGCTGCCGCATCTAGTCTGGTGCTCCTGTTATACATTTAAAGATTCTTTATAAAATACAGGATGCAGCAGAAATATCTCTATAGAAATATACCTCCCACATAATGGTAAGACATTAGTGGCAATGGTATCTTCATCTGGCTAATATCTTACCATTATGTGGGAGGTATATATGGGAGGTATATGCAAGAGGTATTCCTGCTGCGCCCTGTACAAAGAAGAATCTGCAATGTTATTGGTCCTGGACTGGCATCTCGGCTTCAGTCACCTTTTCTATAAATATTTTCATGGCGATTATTTTGATGAGCTTTTTGCTTTGGTACCTGCACCTTATTAATTTGAAAATGCTTCTATAGTGGTGGCAAGGTCTCATCATCTTACAGTTGAAATGGTTAGGTGTAACTGTAAGTTCTATGCTAACAGTCTTTTCTCTCGCATTTCTTGCTTGTGGAACTCTTTTCCAGTCAACTTTGATCTTCAAAAATTTATATGTAATGTCAGTTATCTTCTGTCTTCTTAATTCCTCCTCTTTTATTGTTCTCTCTTAATATTATTTCTTTTTCTCAGTTTTTCACACTCTGTAACTACTTGTATCTTAGTGGCTTTATTGCCTTGCTTGGGGTGAAATGATTAAAAAACACATATCTCACTCCAATGAGCCAAACATGAAAATATATTAAACTTTTTTATTTTTTTTTATTCATTAGTATCATCAACCCATCACCTGAAAACTGACTTTTAGAATTCAAGACATCTGGGAGGCAAAGCTAAAAATATTTTTCAAATTGTACTATGGTTAATGAGCACCTGGGATTGAATGATAAACCTTGCAACTTCTTGTCCAATGCGCTAACCCCCTGGCAAAGAGATAGGGTAAGATGGGAGACAAACCCAGATGCAATTAGAGATCTTAATTCAGAGGGTGAATAGGGTTTTGGACAGTGGCTGGATTTTAGAAGTATAGGTGGGGGCAGAGAGAATTTGGTGATTAGTTTAAAGTCCTCAAGGCAAAACTGTAAATGGCTAAGTTAATATCACCTATTTTACTACAGCATATTCAAAATATCACACACACAAATCACTTACCCATGCCTCAATTGGGTCCAAAAGTAGACCGCATTGTCCCTCCCGGGTTTCAAGGGAATTTTAAGTAATCAATAAAATATCTGGACATTAACAAAATATGAGTAAACATGTTCAGCAGTGATTTAATCATTAAAAACTCAGAATCCATCTGTGATTCTTTTCTTTAGGACATGGCCGATCATGGCTCTCCACGTTTTCTTTTTTTCATCTAAGTGCTTAGTCTTTACCCTCAATCTTCGTTCCTTGTTTCTGTCATCCATTCACACAAACCCCTTATGTAGCTTACTTGTTGTTTCCCCTCTGTCTCTTTTGCCATCAGTATGACCTGTGTGTGTTAAATTTTCCAGGCTTTCTTTCCTTTTTATATGTCCCCAACTTTTTCTGATTGTTTACACTATTTATATTTGGACTGTTGTCCTCATCTTTGTTGTTGCTATCACGTTTCGGCCATTGTTCATAAGGGTGAATATAGAAAAAAGTGCAGAAAAGTTCTCGACTTGACCCACTTCCCCAAAAATCCATATTTCAACAACCAAACATGAGAAAACTAATTTTGAAAAGTGGGTGGGTAAAAACTTTTTCAGCATTCTTTTGTATAACCTCTGTTCCACTTAGTTGACAGGGGTGATCAATCATTCAGCCTTCTGAAAGGTCAACAGCATTTACATGAGGTTCAACAGAAAGGGACTTTTAAACATTAACGAAGTAGATCTTGGCCTGGAGCAAAGCCAATTCAGTGGAGCACACAGTTTTCTGATTGTAAGTGGATTTTCTGTTCATATTTGATTTGGAATGCAAGCAAATTGGCAGCGCTTCAAGTCATCTAAGAGGGGGAGGGATATTACATTTTTCCATATATCTGCTATATATTTAGAGATTCTTAAAAAAAAATATGAAGTAGAATCTGCAATGTTATCAACCGTGATCTGTCATCTCATCTTCAATCACTTTCCCACCACCATTATGTAGCTTCCCTGTGCCTTTTCTCTAAATATTTTCATGCTAATTGTTTTGATGTGCTTCTCTGGTGCTTAGACTTTATAAATTTAAGTGCAGTCCTAGGTTGGCATTGTGTTGTAATGATATCAGCTTGGAATGAGAAATCGTTGAACTGAGATCGAATTCCAGTCAGGTTTGTTACATTTACTTATGTGCAAATACCCTTGGTAAAGGTATTAATCCATCTCCCACCAAGTTATGTGTTGAACAGCAGGGCAAACTGGGTTCTATAGCCTTGGCTGACAATCAGTCTACTTCAGAAAAGAACAGCAACCTACTGTGGAGAAATTTTCTGCCTACTACCTCATGAATTTAAAGAGACATGATCGCCCAAATGTGTGTTACATATGACACTTAACTGAATAGACTGACAGTCTCATCATTTTACAGCTGAAATGGTTAGACATAACCATAAGTTCTATGCTGACAGTTTCTTTTCTTGCACTTCTCGCTTGTGGAACTCTCTTCCAGCTTCTTACTTTCCAGTCAACTTTGATATTTGAAAATTTAAATGCAATGTCAATTGTTATCTCTTGTCTTACTGATTACTCTTCTTTTATTGTTCTCTCTCCTTAATAATTATTTTTTCTCATTCCCTCACACTCAGTAACTGCTTGCATCTTAGTGGCTTTATTGCCTTGTTTGCTTTTTTTTTTTTTTTTTTTAAGATATATTATTTTTGCTAATATTTTCTCCCTTGCCTGCTGACATGGTCTTTGGGAGCTTACATCATATGACAATGTGACATTAGTAATTCTTATATCATATGACAATATGACATTAGTAATTAAAGTTTACTATGATAAATTCTTAACTGGTGTGAACATTGAAGATTAAGTAACAGAAACTTTCCTTAATATTCCAGCACTCTTCATAGTATTCTGTTTTCAGCAATCCCAGTGCTCCATTAATCACTGGCATCTTCATGTTTCCCAGCTTCCTGGCAAGGTCAAGATATTTATCTTTCTTCACATTATTTCAGATTTATTCTAGTCTTCAGAGACAGCAGGGCTTAGGAACCTTATCATGTTGAAACGCCGGTCCATGTACAATCAGTGAAGTTAAGCAACATTGAGCCAGGTCAGTACCTCGATGGGTGACCACTTGGAAATGCTAGGTGTTGTATGTTTAGATGTGCAGGTAGTGTAATGCATAATGGCTCAGAACTGAAAATCAGTTAGGTTTCATTATATTCGTTTATGTGCAAATTCCCTTGAGAAAGGTATGCATCCACCTCTTTCCCCCCCAAATATGGGTTAATTAGTAGAACTTGTATCAGTAAATCATTATTATTTTTTTTTTTTTAATTCTTACAATCTAAAAATATTTTCTGTCTTTAAATAACCTTCAGAAGGTTGATAAACTGTAAAAAAAAACAAATCAATCAATCAATTCAGAGACAACAAAATGCATTGTCTGGCATTTTTTCATTTTTTTTGAAAATTTTTTGAAATTTTAATTTTTGTTAAATAGGTGTCAAGGCAGTACAGCCACTAAGATGCAAGGGGTTACAGAGTGTGGAAAAATTAAGAACAGTTACATTAACAATGAGTGTGAAGAGGAAAGAGTAGTCAAGAGGACAGTAGATAGCAATTGACATTGCATTTACAATATTTGAAGATTAAAGATGGCTGGGAAGCATGGAGCCGGAAGAGTGTTCCACAAACGAGAAGTGCAACAAAAGAAACTGTCAGCATAGAACCTACAGCTACATCTAGCCATCTCAAGTGTAGATTGAGGAGATCTCAATGCAAGATCATGTTGAAATACCAGTTTTTGTGAGAAAAAAATATATTTAAGAGGATTTGCCATCACTCAATGAAGGCTGATAATCCTCTGTTATCTGGTGAATGTCTCTTTGCTGGAGAATTGTTGCATCAAAAATTGTAGGAATTTAACATTATCAATTTCTATAACATGGCCAACCTAAAAACACTGAAGTGTGTATGTGTCGAAACATGATAAAATGAAAGAAGACGGTGATGATCTGAAAATATAAAAATCAGAAATCTAACTAATGACTATAATTAATTTATTCAGGGATTTTTCTTTTTCTTTTTCTTTAAAAAAGATAATGTCAAGATTATGAAAGAATATTTTTCGTAAAATTAAAATAGCAGAAAATAAATTTACTTTAATCGTAAAAAGGTGAAAATTTTCTTTTTTTTTTTTAAATGACAGGAAATAGCAAACTAATAAAAAGAAATGTCTCTTTTTGTCTGAGTATGCATGAATGTGCCACCTAGTGAGGAGAGTAAGAAGGGAGCACTTGTCTATGATTTTGTTTCAATACGGAATGACGCATATTTGAATATCCTAGGTTGGGGAAGTGGAAGAGGGGAAATGGAGTTACACATTCCTACACCAAGATCAGCTATATGTTTGAAAAAAAAGGAAGAAAAAAAAAGATTTCTTTTCAAGAATCTAAAAACAACAAAAATTACGAGTTAAACTGAGGTACAAATAATGCTTCAGAAAGGAAATGAAAATAAAAATATTTTTTAAAAATGTGATTAAAACTGGGTTAAAACAATATATATTCCCATATATAAAATTTTATTTGTTGCTATTTCTCTTTCTCATATATATATATATATATATATATATATATATAGACACATACATAAACACATATATACAGATATACATACATATATATATAAACACATATGTATGTATGTATGTATATATATATATATATATATATATATATATATATATACATACATACATACATACATATACATACATACATATATCCATACATACATACATATTTTTATTTTTAATTTATGATGTTTAAATGTTATTTTTTATGGATACTTATATTCGAGTAGAAGCTTTGTTTTTTAATTAAATTATTTTTTATCCAACTACATCTACTGGCCTGTATATCTGAGAAAGCTTGTCAGAAAAATGTGTGTCCTCTGGCAAGATTCAAAACTGCATCCCCTATAGGGAACCGTCACTGGATCTGACGTGCCTAACCACTCAGCCATGTAGGACTTCCGGTCAAACAAATCCTGAATAGTGCCTTTTGAACACACACTCTTCAGGCCAGTAGTTGGATAAAAAATACTGTTTAATTAAAAAAAGGGTTCTGTATTGAGGGTACTGTTTGGAGTTGAAGAAGAAAAGTCTGCTGTGACAAACTTAAAATGTTTACTAAGTTTTAGAGCTTAAGATACAAAAGGTAGTTTGTAATGTTGATTCGTTTTTATTTAAAGTGTAGATTGAAGACATAAATGTACAAAAAATAACTGACAACCAATAGTAATGAAAAAATTGTGCTAAAGAAATATTGTAATTTGTGAAAAATTAAGATACTTCATTAAAATGTTTAAAAATTTGTGAAATATCTTATTCAAATGCAATTACAATCTGTGAAAGAAGTCAAAAATAAGGAAATACAGTACAAATCCTCTAAACCAAACATCTGTGGTGTTCTGATTCGAGGAATAAAATGGTTCATGTTTATGTCAATAAAAAAAGTTTGGATTTGAAGTCCAAATTCAAGGAAGTCTAAATTATGTGCCTGTTCAGAATTGGAGAGTTCTATTGTATATATTTAGGCAGCATGTCTTCAGTCAAATATGTTTCCTTGAATAATATTAACATATTATGTCTATTATTTTTATTCTTTCATGTTGTCTAATTAGTTCCTTGATCTTGAGATGAAATCCATCAAAGAAGGTGCTATAGCTTTTTTTCCACCCTAGTACTCTAGGGTAAAAAACCTTTTCTAAGATCATCTTCAGGGTAAACTACAGTCAAAGATGCTATTGTAACTGTGATAAAATCTGAATTCCATTGTCATAGTGATTTTTAAAAACACATATGAACGCATGCTGTTATCATTATTTTAGTTATATTATTTATATAAAATTAATTATATTAAGACAATAATCATATAATAATAATAATAATAATAATAGTTATATTACAAATAAATAATTAATTATGTTAAGACAATAATCATATAATAATAATAATAGTTATATTACAAATAAATAATTAATTATATTAAGACAATAATCATATAATAATAATAATAATAGTTATATTACAAATAAATAATTAATTATGTTAAGACAATAATCATATAATAATAATAAGTTATATTACAAATAAATAATTAATTATATTAAGACAATAATCATATAATAATAATAATAATAATAGTTATATTACAAATAAATAATTAATTATATTAAGACAATAATCATATAATAATAATAATAGTTATATTACAAATAAATAATATATATATAATAATAATAATAAATTAACTGATTTAAAAATATGGTTCCATCGGTACAGAGGAGTTACCATGTTTCAAAAACAGAAACTAAAAACTTCAAATTCAATTATATAATTAAAGGCCCTAGTTTTGTTTCATCCAAAATTTGCTTGAAAATGAAACAGAACTAGGGCCTTTAATTATATAATTGAAGTTTATAGTTTCTGTTTTTGAAACATGGTAATTCCTTTGTAGCGATGGAACCATATTTTTAAATCAGTTAATTTATAATATTTACACTCTGTAAATTTGCATTGAGCATTGTCATGTAAAAATAAAAATATTAATAAGAACACCGGATTATATATCTTACTGTTCTTTCTTTTATTATATATATATATATATATATATATATATATATATATATATATGCATTTAAAAGAATAATGAAAAAAAATTATGGTAATGTATAACAAAGCACAACTTTGTATAAATACTTGTACTAATGAACAACATATTTTTTTCTACTACTTGCACTCCTGAAGATGATTCTTGGGAGAAGATCGAAAGTACTTGGGAAATGAAAATAAAAGAAATTAAAACAGCTACAGCAGATTTCTCTCATCCTTTAACAACAAGATTATTAGTGAGTATGAACGGATTTTGTTAAAATTTAGCAGACATAATGTCTGTAATTTATTCAATCAGACATGCCTAAAAGAGAATTTCTTCCCTAAATACACCCACATATACATATATATATATATATATATAGAGAGAGAGAGAGAGAGATAGAATAAAATATAATATAAAAATATATATATATATATATATATATATATATATAGAGAGAGAGAGAGAGATAGAATAAAATATAATATAAAAATATATATATATATATATATATATATATATATATATATATATATAGAGAGAGAGAGAGAGAGAGAGAGAGAGAGAGAGATAGAATAAAATATAATATAAAAATATATATATATATATATATAGAGAGAGAGAGAGAGAGAGAGATAGAATAAAATATAATATAAAAAAATATATATATATATATATATATATAGAGAGAGAGAGAGAGAGATAGAATAAAATATAATATAAAAATATATATATATATATATATATATATATAGAGAGAGAGAGAGAGAGATAGAATAAAATATAATATAAAAATATATATATATATATATATATATACAGAGAGAGAGAGAGATAGAATAAAATATAATATAAATATATATATATATATAGAGAGAGAGAGAGAGATAGAATAAATATAATATAAAAATATATATATATATATATGAGAGAGAGAGAGAGAGAGAGAGAGAGAGTGAGATAGAATAAAATATAATATAATATAAAAATATATATATATATATATATATATATATATATATATATATATAAATTATATTAAAATATATATAAAAAATATATATATTAAAAATAAATACATAAAAAGATAAAATAATGTATATTCTTGTATCTATATATATGTTTCCGAGACACAGCTTAAACAATACAACCAATTTTGGAGCATCCTATACTTTGAACTCCTGCCGAGTGCAGTGCCAGTTTTTTTTTTTTTAATTAGACAAGAGGGTTCTTTAGCTAGAGCTGTTCTTCTGATTTTACGGCATTTTTAATAGGAAATTCAGCATTTGCTTTTGAAACATGTTCTGATATCAATCCATATATATAAACAAACACTTGCATATTATATTCCAAGCATTACGTGTGGGAAATATAATAAATATTCATGATATACATTATAGCAACTTTATTAAAGAAATTTAAATATGTATAATACAACATATATTTATACAATACACTACATTACATCAGAACTTTTATTTTTTATAAAGAATTACTTGCAAGGTGAAGAGGCTATGTGTCACATGATTTGATGATAAATAAATAAACAGATGCATGTTGGTTTGCTGCTGCTACCTATTTTAATATTGTTTATTATTATGTTTATTATTAATATTGTTAATTAAATGTGAGGAAGAAACGAATATGTAGACAAAAATTTACATGTTATTTCGAAAAAATCTACACCTGTTTTTATTACTCCAAATTTTCATGCATTATGTTAACTATGAACTCCAGTTGAAGAATAAACCTTCTTTTACCAATCTTTAGTATTAATTCTTAATTTTGTATTCAAAGTACATTTTATAGAGGAAATGTCCCTTTAAATCTAAAGAGGCAAAACATATCTGTCTATATAATACTAAAACATTAATCTTTTACGCATGTCTGTGTGTTCTCGAGATACAGCTTAAACGATAATACCTCAACCAATGCAGGAACATATTGCACCTTGAACCCCTGATGAGATCTGTGCCAAAAAGTAAAACATATATCTATTGATAATGTAAAATAACTTATTTCCATACTTGAAATCAGCATATAAAGGCTGTTCCAATAACTTGAACTGATTTTAAATGTGACTTAAGTGTAAGTGTCTAATGATTTTTTTCTTTTTCTTTCAGATTTAACAACTTAAGTCTTTGGCAATTTCAACCATGGAAAAATTAACAATCAAACAACGTGTTAAAGTTATCAAAGCCTATTATGAAAATGGACGTTCAAACAGAATTTGAATGAGAATTTCCCAGGTCACATCATCTCTCGAAACAGCGAAGTCAACTGGCCACCACGATCATGTGATTTGACACCTTTAGATTTCTTCCTTTGGGGTCATCTCAAAAGTAAGGTCTATGCCAACAAGCCAACAACAATTCAACAGCTAAAGGATGAGATAATAAGGCATATTGGTGAGATCAAGGAGCAACTATGCAGAGACGTCATCAGAAATTTTGACCATTGAGTGGAGGTGTGCCGCCGAAGCCTTGGCGGACATTTGGGCGATATTATTTTTCACACATAATTGCCATGACTTAATTAACATGATCCAATAGAGAAATAAATAAATTTTCACCAATAACACTGATTTATTTCCTGCTGGCTTTGATCCCTCTTAATGAAACACCCTTTATTTGCATTAATGTGTTTTTGGTGCTTTTCATTGGTTTTCAGGCTGCAAAATGCTTTCTTATTAACAAATAATTCATAAAAAATATGCTTATTATTTTGAAAAAGACTACACCAGTTTTACACTATTACTTCAGATTTACATGGAATGAGTTAACTATGAAACCCAGTGGAACAATAAACCTTCTTCTACTGTCTTTAAATACAAATTAAAATGTGTAATTAATAATAGAATTGATAATATTGTTATATCATCATTTTGTATCATGAACGGCTTTTAAGAGAAACCCAACGAATCTATAGGTGGTCATATATATGTATATATAAAAGTGAACATAGAAGTCAACAGTCTGTTTCATGCTAGATGCAATCATCGGGCACGATGATTGCATCTAGCATGAAACAGACTGTCGCCTCTAAGTGTTGACTTCTATGTTCACTTTTATATTTACACACGCTTTATCTCTGATATTGAGCACTTTATCCCATAAATATAGCACACTTTAAGACTATATTTCTTCATATATATATATATATATATATATATATATATATATATATATATATATATATATACACACACACACACACTGTGATGGATAAATTATCATCTAAATTATGCAAAAAATGAAAATGACATCTCATTTTAACAGATATATTTACCAAAATTACACAAAAATATCTTGAAATATTAAAGAGTAAACTTATTCAATAAAATCACCACTGATTTTAACCATGACCTCCAGACAACTTTGGAATCTCCTGCAACAGTCTCCTTGTTGGAGAATGCTACCATAATTCTTGCCCTCAGTTCATCTTTGGTGTTACAAGGAGTTTTGTTGGTCTCTCGCTCAACTGTGCCCCACACATAATAATCAAGGGGGTTACAGTCTGGGGAGTAAGGTGGTCAGATTTAAGGAGTGATGTAGTCACAGAAATTGTCTGACAGCCATGACTGCATTCTCCAGTTTGTGTGGCATGGTTCAGAGTCCTGTTGCCAGAGAAAGAGTCATCTAGCAGCTACTCTCTTGATCCAGGGCAGCACTACCTCCTCCAGGCACTTGATGTAGTCTGAGGCTCTGTGGGAAAATGAATGCATAACATCGCCATCACTATTGATCTCGCCAAACACCTTTGTAATCACCATGAAACTCATCCAACTCTTTACGAATCCTCTGTACTGACCTCAGATTGACACCCAAACATTCTGAAATGTTCGTATTGGAGCTTCCGGCATGAATGCCAAGCAGTATGATATGCCATTTCCAAATTTCTGGTGGAGTAAATTGCGTCTTTTTCTTAGATGGTGTCCAACTGATCCTATTGACAAAATCAAAAACAACCAACGCGTATGTGTGAAATTAAAAATACAAAATAGCGACAATTTACCCATTGCACCCTGTATATAAATAAAGATATATAAAATAATATTATTAACCCTAGAACACTAACCATGGGTATGTAGTAACCAGTGCAAATTTTCCTATTTTTAATTATGATTTTCAGTAGCTGATTTTCTTACCTAAATAATATATTTTTCAGTTCCTATTAATGTTAACTCAAAGTACAAAGTTTGCAGTGCCTGCATGTAAAATATTTCAAATAAAGATTTATATTTAATATTTTTTTTGATATTTTCAAAATTTGGGTATGATATATCCATGGTTAGTAATGGTGTAACTTTAATTGATGGTTAGTGTTCCAGCGTTAAAAATATAATTATCATAATAATAGAAAAAAAAAAAAAAGGATTAATTAGAATAAAGGTGGAAGATAAAAAGGAATAAACTGGAACGATAATTATAATAATGAAGGAGAAAAGAAAAAGCTACTACAATAGTAGTAGTAGTAGTAGTAGTAGTAGTAGCAGCAATAGTAATAGTAGTAGTATTAGTAGTAGTAGTAGTAAGAAGAAAGGATGATAATAGTAGTAGTAGTATCAATAAAGAACAGAAAAAAAATCTTCAGGAATTCCTGATACTCCCCCACCTCGCCGCTGCTCCACCATTATGACAATAATGACAGCAATGAAAAAGAAAACCAAAGTCTTTATGAGTGACAATAATCAAGAATCCCTCCCAATGGTAATAATATTACAACTACCAAAAATAATAATGGTTACCAGTTGGTGGGTTAAAAATTGAGGAGGGTAGGGTAGTAGTTGAGATAGATGAATGAAAATGGAACAGGGTGGAGGTGGCTGGTTAGAAAAAATGTAAAACAAACTAAAGTTAGTATTATTCAATGAAGTCAGTTTGAATCTAAATGCTGTAAGCCTTTAAAAATGTCAGAAACTACATCCGGAAGTTGGGAAGAGGGTGGAGAAAAAGAAGAGAGTTAAAAGAGAGAAAGAGTGAGGGTTGAAGAGGAATAGTATTTTTGAGTGGAAGGTGGAGTATTAAGTTAATGAAACAGGCAGAAGATGAGGTGAGTGAGAGGAGCATTAAGGGAACGAAGAAGATTAAAGAAAAACGAGAGGAGATGTGGGTAGGGGAAGAGGGGAGAAAGTAAGAATGGGGGAAGTAGGTGGAACAAAAGTAGGAAGGGGAGAAGAAATGCAAATGTATGAGAAGATGTAGGAGGGGGAATTGAAAAGAGCAGCTGAGGGGCAAAAAGTAGGAGGAAGAGAGAAGTAAATAAAAAAGGAGGGAGAAAAAATACTTGAAGAAGAGTATGAGGTAATAAAAGTCATGCTAGTATTAAAAGAATAGGGAGTAGAAACGAGTAGAGAGAAGAGAGAGTAGAAACGAGTAGTGAGAAGAGAGAGTAGAAACGAGTAGGGAGAAGAGAGAGTAGAAAACAGTAGAGAGAAGAGAGAGTAGAAACGAGTAGAGAGAAGAGAGAGTAGAAACGAGTAGAGAGAAGAGAGAGTAGAAACGAGTAGAGAGAAGAGAGAGTAGAAACCAGTAGTAAGAGAGAGTAGAAAACAGTAGAGAGAAGAGAGAGTAGAAAACAGTAGAGAGAAGAGAGAGTAGAAAACAGTAGTGAGAAGAGAGAGTAGAAAACAGTAGAGAGAAGAGAGAGTAGAAAACAGTAGAGAGAAGAGAGAGTAGAAAACAGTAGTGAGAAGAGAGAGTAGAAAACAGTAGAGAGAAGAGAGAGTAGAAAACAGTAGAGAGAAGAGAGAGTAGAAAACAGTAGAGAGAAGAGAGAGTAGAAAACAGTAGAGAGAAGAGAGAGTAGAAACGAGTAGAGAGAAGAGAGAGTAGAAACGAGTAGAGAGAAGAGAGAGTAGAAACCAGTAGTGAGAAGAGAGAGTAGAAACGAGTAGTGAGAAGAGAGAGTAGAAAACAGTAGAGAGAAGAGAGAGTAGAAAACAGTAGAGAGAAGAGAGAGTAGAAACGAGTAGGGAGAAGAGAGAGTAGAAACGAGTAGTGAGAAGAGAGAGTAGAAACGAGTAGAGAGAAGAGAGAGTAGAAAACAGTAGAGAGAAGAGAGAGTAGAAACGAGTAGAGAGAAGAGAGAGTAGAAACGAGTAGTGAGAAGAGAGAGTAGAAACGAGTAGGGAGAAGAGAGAGTAGAAACGAGTAGAGAGAAGAGAGAGTAGAAAACAGTAGAGAGAAGAGAGAGTAGAAACGAGTAGGGAGAAGAGAGAGTAGAAACGAGTAGTGAGAAGAGAGAGTAGAAACGAGTAGGGAGAAGAGAGAGTAGAAACGAGTAGGGAGAAGAGAGAGTAGAAACGAGTAGAGAGAAGAGAGAGTAGAAACGAGTAGAGAGAAGAGAGAGTAGAAACGAGTAGAGAGAAGAGAGAGTAGAAACCAGTAGTGAGAAGAGAGAGTAGAAACGAGTAGTGAGAAGAGAGAGTAGAAAACAGTAGAGAGAAGAGAGAGTAGAAAACAGTAGAGAGAAGAGAGAGTAGAAACGAGTAGTGAGAAGAGAGAGTAGAAACGAGTAGTGAGAAGAGAGAGTAGAAACGAGTAGGGAGAAGAGAGAGTAGAAACGAGTAGAGAGAAGAGAGAGTAGAAAACAGTAGAGAGAAGAGAGAGTAGAAACGAGTAGAGAGAAGAGAGAGTAGAAACGAGTAGTGAGAAGAGAGAGTAGAAACGAGTAGGGAGAAGAGAGAGTAGAAACGAGTAGAGAGAAGAGAGAGTAGAAAACAGTAGAGAGAAGAGAGAGTAGAAACGAGTAGGGAGAAGAGAGAGTAGAAACGAGTAGTGAGAAGAGAGAGTAGAAAACAGTAGAGAGAAGAGAGAGTAGAAAACAGTAGAGAGAAGAGAGAGTAGAAAACAGTAGAGAGAAGAGAGAGTAGAAACGAGTAGGGAGAAGAGAGAGTAGAAAACAGTAGAGAGAACATACTTGAAGAAGAGAAAAGTATGAAGTCATGCTAGTAGTAAAAGAATAGGGAGTAGAAAAGAGTAAAGAGAAGCAAGAGAAGAGAGAGTAGAAAAGAGAAGCAAGAGAAGAGAGAGTAGAAAAGAGAAGAGAGAGTAGGAAAGAGTAGAGAAAAGAGAGAGTAGAGAAAAGAGAGAGTAGAGAAAAGAGAGAGTAGAGAAAAGAGAGAGTAGAGAAAAGAGAGAGTAGAGAAAAGAGAGAGTAGAGAAAAGAGAGAGTAGAGAAAAGAGAGAGTAGAGAAAAGAGAGAGTAGAGAAAAGAGAGAGTAGAGAAAAGAGAGAGTAGAGAAAAGAGAGAGTAGAGAGTAGAGAGAAGAGAGTGTAGAAAAGAGTAGAGAGCGTAGAAAACAGTAGAGAGAAGAGAGAGTAGAAAAGAGTAAAGAGAGGAGAGACAAAGTGAGAAAAAGAGAAGAAGTAAATAAAAAGGGGGAGGAGGAGTTACTAAAGTTAGAAAAGAAGAAATTGTTCGAACTGTTATCCTTGTCTTTATTGCCACATTCACAATGTTTCGTCCATTGTATGCTCTGGCCTTCTTCAGGTGATATTTGTTGGAATTAGGAACCAAAGGGGGGTAGATTGTTCTAATTCCACATGCTATGCCTTTGTATATCTGCTTTAGTTTTAGTTAATTTCCCTTGATAACTCAACTCTCCACGTTTTTGTTCTCTCCACTGAGGCCAGGGATTGAACTCACACCTCTTTGGCTCATATCACTTTTGGATCAATTGACCAACGCTTATCCACTTGCCCCTATATGATTGGTAAATAAATTATTTACACTATATTCGGACTATTTTCTTCATCTTTGTTGTTTTTATCACAACGTTTCGGCCGTTGTGCACTCGGCCTTCCTCAGGTGTATATCAATCTGGGTAACCTACAGAGAATTCAGAATTGAACCCTTTATTTAATCTACACGAGTAAAATGTTCTTGTTCTACTGCTCATGTTTAGGGGTATCTTGTCTAATTTTTATTTTTATTAAGTACTGCTCGTTTATTCCAAAATAATTATAAAACAATTATAAACTTTACATGGACCAGCCAAATCATTGTGTTTGCAACACAAAAAGACACCCCCAACCCCCCGGACAAAGACATGTCTCATGAGATATCTTGTCAGCCTCTCCAGGGCAATCATTGCTTCCATTGCTTTTATCACTATCTTCACATTGCCTTGAATTCACTGTCAATGTAAAGAGACAGACAAATAAATTTCTCAAGAGATATCTAGTGACATCCCATAATGCTTAGACCAGATGAAGAAAATCTTAATATCAATCATTAACAAAAGAGCTTGTTTCAAACACAATGGGTAACTGATCACACAATGAGTAACTGATTTTCCTGTGAAATTTTCACACTACATTAAGTCCATAATTTGGGTCACAGACCAAGAATATACTGATATAATATAAAAGTGTGTGTGTGTGTGTATATATATATATATATATTAAACATGTTGTGTTGAATGTCAAAGACAACATAGTCCTGCATATTTTCTTTTGAATTTTCTCATATTTTCTAATGAGACTTTTTATTTGAAAATTATATCGAAGATGAACAATGATGTTCGAAAGTACTCGGTTATCCTATGGACAATATTTATTTCAATATAATTTTCAAATAAAAAGTCTCATTAGAAAATATGAGAAAATTCAAAAGAAAATATGCAGGACTATGTTGTCTTTGACATTCAACACAACATGTTTAAAAGAAAAGTTGCTGCCAAATTACACACACACGTGTGTGTGTGTGTGTGTGTGTGTGTGTGTGTGTGTGTGTGTGTGCATATAATTTGTACTTATGAACATAAAAACATCCTCTCCATAATAATTTATCCAATACAGTAGTTATACACAAAAGTAACTCAAAAATCCTGTTAAGAAAGAAAGTGGATTAATAAATATTAGCCAAAACATTGGCATACACCCTGAATTTTCTCAAATATTTTTCTTAACAGAAAAAAAAAAGCACCTTTTTTTTTTTATTTTTGTCTCTCATAGTTTATAATTAGTCACACATTTGCATAATGGAAAATACAAAATCAGGGTCCAGCTTAGCATTAATTTTGAATACTATTTTTCACTCAATACAAAGCCCAAGAGCCACTCAAGATTGATGGTAATTTAATGAGGTTGTTTTAAAGGTGTAAAAAGAGAGGAGTAAGAAATCCATATTATGAGGATATGTAGGATAGGTAATGGTTGACCTGAGATTTGATGAGGTTAAGATCATAGTGATTTGGGAAGCATCCCCTTAAAAGTCTGGGGAAGAAGCCGTCTTAGTGGCACTTCCTCCTTACCAATGGAATATGAAGGAAATTTGGAGGAGGTGACCCATTTACATTGGAAATCGAGTATTAGTTCTTATAAAGGTGGGCACAAAATCAACGTTCACGCTTGCATTATAAGTATACTGTAAACTGAACCCCCAATTTATAGCCAATCTCTCACTTTGAAACTTTGTTTAAATATAAGATTTCTGGAAATTATTTTAAACTGGTGTCAACCCCAAGTAGGACTATCCGAGTTTAAATATTGGCAAAACACAATTTTTATATTTCAATCCTGTTTAACATTTGGCCTTGTGCCAAACAAATCTTAGTAAATACCATGATAATATTCATGTACTTGAAAAATATAAATTATCAATAGGGTTGCCATTATTTCCAGGACAGTTTTCAAAATTGTTATTACGGATTTAGTTTTATTCTATAGTAAAGGTGTTTTCATGACCTAAAACCCTATAAGCTTCAGAGTTTACACACAAAGATAAATAAAGTAAAAAATAAAACAAATAATGATAGTTTATTTCACAAAGATATATGATGAGCCTAATTATCAACAAGATACTGTGGGGTTACCCCACTTGTCTGCCAAAGAACTTCTAACAAGAGTTGAAGCTAATGAAAGGGCATAAAGTTTTTTCTATTTTCTCTTTTAGCAATAGGATACCTTAGAAACAGGATGTATCTTGTTCCTCTCCTCCTCCCTAATAATCTTTTCAAACCCAAGCAAATACATGTCACATTGAACACATCCTACAAATGTTCTAAGCAGGGCCGGATTATGACCTTTTGTGGTCCCTAGGTTAATGAAATTATAGGTAACCCTCAGATGGAGCCACCATCCAAGTTGCCCACACCCGTCTTGAATATTTTTCATTGTGATATATTTTAGCGACATTTACATAACTTGAAGTAAACTTATTGCAAGTTCTTTAAATAAACTAAAATAGCTATCTTTTGTTTGTCAATGAAAATATCCTTTAAGAAATACCACTATTTTACTATTTATTGTAAACCAACATACTTCAACACAACCGTAGTAAAAAAAAACAGATTTTTAATAACCAGCCTTATAACAATAAAACAATCAAAATAAATGTTTGTCATACTGATATCATTTCAGTTTATTTAGAAGTTATAACATCTAGAAAATTAAAATCGCTGCACTACTTACATTATTTGGACTATTGTCCTCATCTTTTTTGGCATATTTATCACAATGTTTCGGCCGTTATACGCTCCGGCCTTCTTCAGGTGGTTGGAATGTCGAACTGAACCCTTTATTTTGCTCACTGGGGTATACTGTTCTAGTTCCATGTGCGATGTCAAATGGATGTCAGTTATCAGTTATATCCTGTTAATTCCCCTCTCCAAGTTCTCCACCGCCTTAACCAGGTATTGAACTCACACTCTTTTGGGTCCTGTCACTGGGTCTAACTAATGCCTTTATCCACTGTGTCATGTGTCCATGTGCCTAGGCTATTTCATTACTTACAGCCCAAATGATATCAAATCTTTTGAAACATCCTATATATATATATATATATATATATATTCATGCCTAAATGCAGAGTGATGATAACAATGAGGATCAAGATGTATTTTCATTATTAGTATAAATTTTAGCTGTTATTATACATCGAGCACTGTTTTTTTACCACCAGCACTCATTGCGCAATATATTGTGTGTGTGTGTGTGTGTGTGTGTGTGTGTGTGTGTGTGTATATATATATATATATATATATGTGTGTATATATATATATATATATATATATATATATATATATATATATATATATATATATATATATATATTTTAAGACATTTTTATGTTTATACATTGTTTTTATAGATACAAATATTTAAGTAAATGCTCCGTTTATGATAAACAACATTTACTGGCCTGAACGTCCAAGAAATTTCCATAGAAAATATGTGTCCTCCGACAGGAATCAAACCTGTATCCTATACGGAACCGTCATATAGCCTGATGTGCTTTTACCGATTTCGCCACAGAGGAGCATTTCAGTTAGCAACGTCGATTTTACTGTTTTTAAACTACAATTCTCCAGGATTTTCTCTCGTACATTCATATCTGCTCGATGCGTATCCAAATGTAAACAAATGACGTCACACATTATGAAATGGACAAAGTCCGACAATTATTTTAAGACATTTTTATGTTTATACATAATATACTTATACATATAAGTAACTATATATATATATATATATATATATATATATATATAAAGACATTTTATGATATGCTTAACGTTCTTTTTATAGATACAAGTATTTAAGCAAATGCTCTGTTTTATATTAAACAGTATTAAATAACATTTACCGGCCTGAATGTCCGAGAAATTTTCATAGAAAATTTTCGTTCTCCGACAGGAATCGAACCTGTATCCTATACGGAACCGTCATTTCGCGTGACGTGCCTTAGACTTTCGGCCACAGATGAGCGTCTGGTTAGCAAGGTCGATTTTACTATCTTTAACTTAAATCTTCCATGAATCTCTTCTATTCATATCTGCTCTAGCGTATCAAATGCAAACAAATGACGTCATATATTTTTGAATTGGACAATGTCCGACAATTTATTTAAAGACATTTTATGATATGTTTAACGTTCTTTTTATAGATACAAGTATTTAAGCAAATGCTCTGTTTTATAATAAACAGTATTAAATAACATTTACCGGCCTGAATGTCCGAGAAATTTTCATATAATTTATAAATTATAAAACAGAGCATTTGCTTAAATACTTGTATCTATAAAAAGAACGTTAAACATATCATAAAATGTCTTTAAATATATTGTCGGACTTTGTCCAATTCAAATATATATATATATATATATATATATATATATATATATTAGTTACTTGCCACCTATTAGACCACACTTCCATCAGACAACAAATTAATAATCAGCATAAGAATCATAGTAACATTAGAGAGCTACTCACAAACAATATGAAAATACTAGCAAAATCAAATAATAAAGCAACACTCATACAACGAAAATGATCATCAATAGATATAAACAATTACAACTTAAAAACCTGCATATTTAAATCTCTATAAAGAAATAACACATCACACCTTGCATATGTCACAACACTCATTAGTTCTATGACTTTAGATCCCAAAATATGCACCATGTAATTTCCATCACATACTTCTGACAGCTTAGTTTTTAAAATAGCATTATTACACTATTTCACAATGTTACTGAACTCAGCAATTGTTTCTACCTACCCTGATGATGACTTAAGTAAGTCAAAAGCTTGGACCATATTTCATGCACTTTTACTTCCGAAATCAACTTTGGACAATTTCTGTCAGAATTTCCTGCTAGTCTAAGAAAGGATTATTCGTAACTTGGAAAAGTCAATCAATAAAACTAATAGACACAAAATATCTGTCATTTTTAATAGCATTTGCCTTAAAGAACATTCACTGCCTAAATACATAGAGAATATATATATATATATATATATATATATATATATATAAGTGAACATAGAAGTCAATACTTAGAGGCGACAGTCTGTTTCCTGCTAGATGCAATCGTCAGGCCTGACAATTGCATCTAGCATGAAACAGACTGTCGCCTCTAAGTGTTGACTTCTATGTTCACTTTTATATTTACACACGCTCTATCTCTGATATTGAGCACTTTATCCCATAAATATAGCACACTTTAAGACTATATCTCTCTCTCTCTCTCTATATATATATATATATATATTAATACATGTTTCGTTAAATAATATAGATAAGTGTTGTTACATATATTTTATGTAATTTTTTTTCATATAGTCTGATGATCTTAATAACATTGTCATTAAATGATGAAAGAAAATCACAATATTGATACATACTTTTTTTTAATCCAATCTAAGCTTTCGGCTTACATAATTAGATTGGATTAAAAAAAAGTATGTATCAATATTGTGATTTTCTTTCATTGTTTAATGACAATGTTATTAAGATTATCAGACTATATGAAAAAAACTTACATAAAATATATAGACAACACTTATCTATATTATTTAATGAAACATGTATGAATGAAAAAATGCTGCCTAAATACACACAATATATATATATATATATATATATGTGAGTATGAAGAAATCTCACTAGTTTTTAGAATGGTTTGTCTTTTATCATTCACTGCGTTCATTTGTCCCTTTTCTATCATGCAGCACCTGTTTACTTGTAGTAGGAGGTGCTCAAAAACATTCTGGGTTACACTCAACTGATACTGTATATCCTGAAAATCACCATTCTTAGTAAATACAGAAACTAGTGTAGATATATTAACTTTAGTGATACCAGGTGACCTTGCATGCTATTTTATCACAATTTTGAAAATGTAGTTATAATCCCAAGAGGTGTAATGCTGAGAGAGAGAGAGAGAGGGGGGGTATATCTGGTAAGAAGAATTTTTTACCATTTTCTGACACACAAACGGCAGATGAAGGTTCACCGTTGTGGAATTCTTATTTTCCCACCCACACCTCTTTCCAAACTCTAAATTTTTTTTCTCTCTTTCTTTTAAATTCTTACTCTTGTTCCCTTCCTCTTTGTTCATCAATTATTTTCTGTCTCTCAACTGCCCTTCTTTATCTACCTTTTGTCTCACTTGCTAGCTCTCCCTCTCTTTTTCTCTTTTATTATTGAGATTCCCACCTCTCTCTCCCTCTCTCTTAAGTGGCTTACCTAGGTGTCTTTCTTTTCTCTAGATTCTCTGTACTCTCTCTCTCTTCATTAGTTTCTCAGCTCTCTTTCTCTCTCTCCATTATTATCCTGACTCACTCTCTTTTAAATATCTTCTGAACTCACTCTTTCTTAACAATCTTCTCATTTTCCTCACTCACTCTCTCTCTCTCTCTCTGCATTATCTTCCCATCTCTTTTTCTCTCTCTTACCATTATCTTCCCATCTTCCTTTCTCTCTCTTACCATTATCTTCCCATCTTCCTTTCTCTCACTCACCATTATCTTCCCATCCTACACTCTTTCTTCACTATTTCCCCTTCTCCCTCTCTCGTGACTATCTTTCTATCTCTCTCTCACTTCACTATCTTCCCATCTCTCTCCCTCTCTCCACTATCTTCCCATTGCTGTCTTTCCATCTCTCTCTCTTCCCTCTAACTTCCCATCTCTCTCTCTTCCCCCTAACTTCCCATCTCTCTCTCTTCCCCCTAACTTCCCATCTCTCTCTCTTCCCTCTAACTTCCCATCTCTCTCTTCCCATCTCTCTCTCTTCCCATCTCTCTCTCTTCCCTCTAACTTCCCATCTCTCTCTCTTCCCTCTAACTTCCCATCTCTCTCTCTTCCCTCTAACTTCCCATCTCTCTCTCTTCCCTATTTCCTCCTCTCTTTCTTGTCTCTTCTCTATCTTCCCATCTCTCTTTTCTTTGTTTCACATCTCTTTCACTTCACTATCTTACCTCCTCTTCTCTTCTCTCTCTTTCCTATCTTTCCATCTCACTATCTTCCCATCCCTCTTTTCCTTTGTCTGACATTTCTCGCCATCTCTCTTCACTATCCTCCCATCCCTCTCTCTTTCCTATCTTTCCATCTCGCTATCTTCACAATCTTCCAATCTCTCTCTTTCTCTGTTCACTATCTTCCCATATATTTCTTCTCATCTCTCTTCCCTTTCTTCTCATCTCTCTTCCCTTTCTTCTCATCTCTCTTCCCTTTCTTCTCATCTCTCTTCCCTTTCTTCTCATCTCTCTTCCCTTTCTTCTCATCTCTCTTCCCTTTCGTTTCCCAGCTCTTTCACTTGCTTTTTCCTGAATCCTCTCTCTCTCTCCCCTGAGTAAATTCTCATTAACCTTATTCAACCTTTGTCTGACTCTCCTAAATGAAGCAGTGTCATTATTTTCAATATGGCTAGTTATTCTTTTTTATCCTATTTTTCTGCCTATAGCAACTCTCAAACCATTCTACCCTTTATGACTTTTAAGTAGATAACATCTTCTTGGATGATTATCTATATTCATTCTATGCATCTTACTAAAGGGTTGTAGAATCTAAAAAATGAACTGAGCATTGTGACAAAAAACTAGTCACTAATTATTATCAGTTTATAGGACAAGTAATCTAACTTGTGTATATAATCAGAAGACAGATGCATATGTGGTATTCTGGTAAAATAAGGAACAAAGCTAGAAATGTGAAAGACTGTTATCAGTTAGTTTTCAGAGCCTAAAGTTTCTGAAGATTGGAGATACAAGTTAGAGTCTCTTCTTGTGAACTTTTAGTTTCTGATCCATGCTGCTTATGATGAAAAGAAAACTGGTATTAAGAGGGAAGTGAAAAATTAGTAAATCATGGACAATGCTTCATCCAAATATATTGAAAGATTATTACTACTTGGTTGGAAAAGCAAGAGAAATAAGATAAAAGAAATATGAGTCAAAAATGAATAATAGTTACCAAGGCTTCATCAAAGAAATCCAGACAAGTTAAGACTATTACTACTTGGTTGGAAAAGCAAGAGAAATAAGATGAAAGAAATACTACTGAAAAATGAATACTAATTGCCAAGGCTTCATCTAAGAAATCCAGACAACTTAAGACTATTACTACTTGGTGGAAAAGCAAGAGAAATAAGATAAAAGAAATATGAGTCAAAAATGAATAATAGTTACCAAGGCTTCATCAAAGAAATCCAAACAAGTTAAGACTATTTCTACTTGGTTGGAAAAGCAAGAGAAATAAGATGAAAGAAATACTAGTGAAAAATTAATAATAATTGCCAAGGCTTCATCTAAGAAATTCAGACAACTTAAAACTATTACTACTTGGGGGAAAAGCAAGAGAAATAAGATGAAAGAAATACTACTGAAAAATGAATACTAATGGCCAAGGCTTCATCTAAGAAATTCAAACAACTTAAGACTATTACTACTTGGTGGAAAAGCAAGAGAAATAAGATAAAAGAAATATGAGTCAAAAATGAATAATAGTTACCAAGGCTTCATCAAAGAAATCCAAACAAGTTAAGACTATTTCTACTTGGTTGGAAAAGCAAGAGAAATAAGATGAAAGAAATACTAGTCAAAAATGAATAATAATAGACAAGTCTTCATCTAAGAAATTCAGACAATTTAAGACTATTACTACTTGGTGGAAAAGTAAGAAAAATAAGATTAAAATTAATAACTGACAAATATTAATATTAATAAAAAGAAAAGTAAAATAAAGTTTTTCCCAAATCCATTTTTATGGCCCATCGAGCTACAAATGAACTCAATGATAAAAACTGGTGAAACTAGTTTGTTAATAATTGTACCAGTGTGCATACTTCTTAACACCCTTTAGCTTGTTTTTTCTCACGCTTCCTTAACAAGCTTCGTTCTTCCTCGCTTTCACACTTCTTAAAACCCTTCACTCATTGTCTCAACATAATATTTATATCTATCTCCGACCCCCCCCCCACTCCGCCCTGGAAAAAAAATTCCTTCCCCGGACTTCAAACCTCTCCCTATTTCATCTACCATGATTACTACAAC
This sequence comes from Acanthosepion esculentum, assembly GCA_964036315.1. NCBI lineage: Eukaryota > Metazoa > Mollusca > Cephalopoda > Sepiida > Sepiidae > Acanthosepion > Acanthosepion esculentum. The sequence goes on along the minus strand of OZ038509.1, from coordinate 41,228,626 downwards.
ATGTGTCTTTCTATGTGTTTTGATGGAAAAGACAATTCTCTCTTGGTTCCACAAAGAAAAAAAAAAAAAAATGTCCTGACCTACATTTCATGGCTGTCTTATTTTTTCTTGCTTTTAGCACATTGTGAAAAGGTTTTATTTAAAACTTTCAAAAGTATTTGTTACTAATTCAACAACTAGATCAGCTTGGGTTTATTTTTCATTTGAAATCACTACAATTTCAACTTAATTAAATTCATTAAAAGAAAAATTTCTCTCCCTCCCCCACTATCCAGAAGTAAACCATTCCTATGAAACGTAGAGCCACTCAAGGTAGTGTGTTACTGAATGAGATTGTTGCATGAGTGTCAGGGGAAGAAGTAAGATGTGCAGGTTATGAGGATATATAGGAAAGACAAAGGTTAACCCTAGACATTAAAAGGTTAAGAGCCACTCAAGCTAGAGTGTTACTGAAGGAGGTAGTTTATCAGCGTAAGGGGAGGAAGTAAGAAGTGCAGATTATGAGGATATGTAGGAAAGACAAAAGTTAACCCTAGACTTGAAGAGGTTAAGTTTGTTACGATTGGGGTAGCATTCTTTTGGGAGTATTTTCCACAAAGTAGCAGTTTTCAGGAAGATTCTGTCCAAGTGGTACTTCTTCCTTATCAATGGAATACAAATGTGCATAATTTGTCCCAGTGTATGTAGCATGACAGGTCTTAGCTGTGAAGTTATGAACTAGTGGATCTAAGGAATGTAACTTGTCTGAACATTTTGTATGAAAAGAGTGATAGTTTTGCAATGTTTCGTCTGTGGGAAAGGGGTTGTAGAGTGGAAAATAATTAATCACCCACAAGGCAGCGTAGAGGCTTTTTGAACCCTATCAATCCTGGAAAGTGAGGACTGGGCAGATCCAGCCAAGAATTTGCTAACAAATTGTGTAAAGCAGAGAAATAGCTACCATTATAGGGGAGACATTTTTTATCATTCCCAGACTTCAAAATAACCTTGCAGGGAATTTTACAATGATCATAGAAAAGTATAGACTTTAATTTTAAAAGGGCAAATAAGTATAGAGCAAGTTTCAGAAAATGTTTTGAGTGTCTACAAAGAGCTGTATGGCAGAAAGATGTGTGGGGTTTAGCAGTCAAACAGACTGCCAAATTCCAGGCCTTCCTCATCAGTCACAGTGTGCCTGCATAGAAGGAACTTATAGTGGGAGGTCCAGGAATGCTCAGAAAATTTCAGAATATAAATTAATTGTAATTGCTTTGCATTACGTTTTTTTTTTTTTGGACACAAGACAAATATGTCCTAATGTAGAAAAGTGAGATACTCTTGTACAAGTGTTTAAAATGGTAACAGGACAGCCTTTTATCCCCAAAATGGACAAAATCCCAATCAAATAAACCAAAGTCTCATGTATAAAAAGAAACAAATTTAACATTTTGTATATTACTCCTCCTTTTATTATCTATGGAATCCCTTCAAAATATAATGTTTTATATATTAACTCGCAGTATAACCAGTCTTCGACTGAGTCTTTTATTAGTGGGAATTTTTGAGATACTCTTGTACAACATTTGGGTGCAACTGAGGCACATCCCCAAATGGGATGTTAACAATTTGAAGGGGGGGGGGCTTAAAAGGGAACTGTATAATAATAAATAATATTATTGTAATAATTTAAACTATTTATTTTTATTGAAGTTTTTATGAAAGATATATATCCAAGAACAGATAGTAAATAGTAAAACATTGCTGAGAATTATAATGGACAGGAAGTAGTGGAGAGCTATTGTCACCAACAATTTGGACTCAAAACCAGCACTTAAGAATTATCTATAATAAAAAAAGAAATTAATCAAAATCAGATGAAAACTGTGGAAATGCATAAACAACATCTGATATCACACACACACACACTTTGAGAATTATAGATTCTATATATTTGAAATTGCAGTAGGCTGACTCTCAATTTCAGTTTAGGTGTTGCCATAGAAGGATATGACTACACAACTAAAAAATTTAAATTCAACTTGCATTGGCAGGACTAACATTTTTCTTGGCAAAAACAGTTACCTACAGAATGCTTTAACATTGAAAATTCAGGGAACTTTTAATTGAAATTTTAATGTCAGAGTGAGACAATAATAATATACAATATATACACTTATGTGTAAAAACTTCAGATAGAGTATATCTGTAAAAGGACAATAGGAATAAAGACAAAACATAATCTTAGCCTATATGTTTCATCCCCTGGGGGACTTTATCAAGGCAAATGCAAATATTTTATTTTGTAACAAGTATTTATATACAAGAGCAAAAATGTTATTGGTTTTTCAGTTGTTTTAAGCTTAGGAATATTCATCAGATTAGCTGAAAAGCCAGGCAAATTATGGAGGGCACAAAGTGACACAATTCAATGAATAAATGAAAGTGAGTAAGTGATGTTCTTGAATATTTTTTCATGCAAATTAGTATTTAAATTATCTTAGTTTGGGATTAATCTATGAGTTAAAAAAAAAAAAAAGAATATCACTTCAGGAAATATTTAATCTACACAATAGTTTGTTCTCATTCTGCTGACCACATCTAGGGGAGATAACTCATGTAGTTGTTATTTTAAGTATTTCTCACAATATTTACACTGCCTGATCCAGGGATTGAACTCACTATTGAATAGTACTAATAGAGATGAAAAACATCAAATCAAAAGATAAAAAATAAAATAAAAATAAAAATAAACAACAATATTTTCAAAATAATGTCAATTTAGCTTCCAAGGCTTGACTACTGTTTACCGGGCAATCAGTTCCGGAGGAAGACAACAAATAAAACAGTTGACTAAACAGAATTAATAAACAAATGTCGATAATTAGGGCGACAAAGAGTGAATTCAAAGAAAACCTAAGATTAACAGCTAATAATTTCAATAAGATAATCTTGTCTAATATTGTGCTAGATTGCTTTCAATAAGGAATTATCTTCAACTTAATTACGATTAATGGTAAATAAATTAGTAACAATAGTTCAATTAGCGTGATCCGCGTGTTCAATGGGGCTTGAGGTCTACTTGTTAAAACATTGCGATGAGATTATGTCACTATTTTAGTCAATGAGGCTTATTCCGTTTAATCAATCGTTTTATTCAAGTCACTGGCTAACTCCAGGACCACGGGGCAGGTAAACAGTAACCTAACTGAATCCAATTGAAACACAAAGTTTAAAATAAATTTGTCTGACAATAAATACAAAAAAAAATTGTGTGTACTTTTACTTAAGTGTATGATACTAAACAATCTAATAAGGTAAGCACTCCTCGATCTCCCCTCCACCCCACCGGTCAATCTAGAACTGTCTAGAGAGGAAGAGTAATTATTCGTTCCCTTTCACTTCCTTTTCTTCATCTTAACTGTCTTGTTTCTAATCTTCATATATCTTAACTGGCTCTAAATCCAAATTCCTCAACTCGGCAGGGGTGAAGAGAGTAGAAAGTGAGACCAACTTACAATAACAGTTCTGGTTCGAATTAATCATCAATGTCAACATATGGAAGGAACAGAAATGGAAAAAAGTGGGGGTCAAGGAAACGAATAAGGCTCAAATGAGGCGACAAATGGGCAGTGAGGATATTTTACATTGCTTGTTGCGTTGATTTTGTGCAGGAGAACTTCCACCCCTCTTGTTTGGAGTGCTGTGTCCCTTCAGGATGTTGATGATCATGGCTCTCCACAATTTCCCGTCCTTTGTAGCTCTTAATAAATGTTGCCTTTTTGTTCTCTCTCCTAAATGCTGTTTTGCCGTCCATTTACTCAAGCTTGTTTTTCTTGTGTACTGTGTCTCTTCAGGAGGTTGATGATCATGGCTCTCCACAATTTCCTGTCCTTTGTAGCTCTTAATAAATGTTGTCTTTCTGTTCTCTCTCCTAAACACTGTTCTGCCATCCATTTACTCAAGATCGTTTTACTTCTATGTGCCGTGTTCCTTCAGGACGTTGATGATCATGGCTCTCCACAATTTCCTATCCTTTGTAGTTCTTAATAAATTTTGTTGTCTTTATTATCTGTCTTAAACCCTGTTCTGCCATCCATTTACACAAGTTTGTTCTTCCTTTTCTTCTTTGTGCCATGTCCCTTCAGGACATTGGTGATCGTGGCTCTCCACAATTTCCTGTCCTTTGTAGCTTTTAATAAATTTTATCTTTTCATTCTCTCTTCTAAACTCTGTTCTGTCATCCATTCATTCAAGCAAGTTTTTCTTCTTTTTCTGTGCTGTGACACTTCAGGATGTTATCGATTATGGCTCTCCACAATTTCCTATCCTTTGTAGCTCTTAATAAATTTTGCCTTTTTGCTATCTCTCCTAGAACCTGTTCTAGCATTCATTTACTGAAACTCACTAGGTAAGTTACGTGTTGTTTTCCTCTTTCCTGTGATAATCAAATTTTCCAAGCCCTCTTTTTTGATTATACGCTCTAGAAATTTCAACAGCTTCTTCCTGATGTTAAGTATAAGTTTCCTTTTTATTTCCATTTTCCATGAAACTTTGTCGCTGCTCACATGTTCGGTCCATGGTATCCTCAGCATCCTTCTGTAGAATTTTCAACTGCCTCTACCTGATGTTAAGTATAAGTTTCCTTTTTATTTCCATTTTCTCTGAAACTTTGTCACTGCTCACATGTTCGGTCCATGGTATCCTCAGCATCCTTCTGTAGAATTTTCAACTGCCTCTACCTGATGTTATGTATAAGTTTCCTTTTTATTTCCATTTTCTCTGAAACTTAATTGTTGCTCACACGTTTTGGACCATGGTATCCTCAGCATCCTTCTGTAGAACCACATTTCTGTTGATCCAAGCCTCTTCTTCATCTGTATGGATATTACCCAGCATTCACTGTCATATTCAAAGAAGTGTCTGTAATGTAATCGGTCCTGACCAGGCATCTCGACTCCAGTTACTTTCTCACTAACATGATGTGGCTTCCCTCTGGTTTTTTTTTTTTTTACAAATATTTTCATGGCAACTGTTCTGATGAGCTTTTTTACTACATGAATTTAAGGGTGCTACTAGATTGGCAACTAGGTCCCACCCCTTTATTGTTGAACTAGCTTGATGCAACCACCACTTCTAGTCTAACAGTTTTTTCTCGCACTTCTCACCTTCTGATTTCTTGCTTCCCTGATAACTACAATCTTCAAAAATTTAAATGCAATGTCAATCACCATCTTCTGTCTTCTTGAACCCTGTTCTTTTATAGTCCTTTCCTCAATCCTCTCCACTAAAGTCGTCTTCTTTCTCATGGCATTATTACCTTGCTTTGTGTGAAATGATTAAAAAAAAAAGAAGGACTGATATTACATAACAGTTCAGTACTCTTTTCTTTGTTTCTAATGATATTTTTCTGCTTCCTAATACTTTGCTCAGCTTTTGGAAGGCATCTTTCCGTATCCCAATGGCACATTAGATTTTAATGTTGCTTTTTCTGAAACTCCTATTTTATTTTGTCACTAAAGCTTTTTAGTTTTCTTTCTTTTCGTTATATTCTGTGCTAATAGGAATATATACTTGAAAAGCAAGATGGATAAAATAAGTAAAGGTTTATTGTAAAAAAACCAGTACAATAAGAATAAAGGTAACAGTTATGCACAAAATTGTCACAAGTCAATCCAGTAGTGAGTGCTACTATTGGAAGGTCGGTAGTTCTCGCGTAAGTCTGAGTTGTACTCAACAGATCCCAGCTAGCCTCTGTAGTCCGTTGACTTACAGATATTTATAGGTATTTACTACCTATAGTGTAGTCACTCTTGGAGGTGACAGGTTATTCCATTACATCACTTTTATATCATTTTATATCATCATACATTATATCATTTTATATCATCATACATTTTCCCCAATATCGTTCTTGATATATAGAAATATATATCGCTATCTCATAACGACATATGTAAACAATGATTAACACAATGTTTCTTGATTTTTTTTAAAACTTTCAGTGAAGGTAATGTTTTCAGCATTTTAAACCATTGGCAATTTTCACTAAGGAAGATCATACGCATATTGCTTTAGAAACAGGAAACGTTCATAAAATATTTTTCTCTAGAGAAGAAATATTTTAAAATATATTTTTTGTTTAGTTAAATGAATAAATTAGAAACAAATAACTCATGGTAGTGTGTGTGTTAATCAACTGTCATCAGTAATAATATTATATTTATTATTTTTTATATATTACTTCAATTTTTTATATTAGAAAAAGTATTTTCTCCAAAGGAAAAAAAATATTTCTTTTTCAGGTTTCTAAGGTAAATATTTACATGTATGGGCTTCCATAGTGAAAATAGCTGAGATACCTTCAATGAAAAATTACTTTGATTTTTTTTAGTAGTGCGACCTGCAAATCACAAAGGAAGAACTGTACCAAATAACAAAAACATCACTTGAGGACTAAACTGTCAGCTATATACAACTGCTTCCTGGACCAACGATTAAAAATGGCTTTGAGCGAATGAAGCCTGTAGACCATAGCAAGGGCATCCGTCTTCCTACCACCTGAGACTTGAGCTAGTATCGTTTTCAACTTCCTTGTCATAAAGATACATCATATAAATGGATAGCACATGTAACGCAAAAAAGAAAATAATGATACAATCAGCATGTTGAACATCCACACCACTTTAAGCAAAAGGTTAGGAAGGAAATCCCCATCAATGCTGGAAAGAGTGATAACAGCGTAATTGAGAAACTTAGTTATCTGGAAAATTGATTTAATAGAAAGATTTTTATAAATTTCAAATGACAGTATCACTGGCTGCTCGGTCAATGTATACCAAATGTTTCCTTATAAGGCAACAACTAATATTACTAGTTGACTGAATCATAAGCTACCCATTATATGGAAAGAATTAAGAAAAATCCTGTGCTTGCTGGCTGATCATTACTGTTTCAGTCAATTAAGTGCCATACATGATACATGCTTAGGCGATCATGTCTCTTTTGATACATGACTGACTAGGCAGGAGATTTCTCCTCGGTAGGCTGCCGTTTCTTTCTGTAGTAGACTTGTTACCAACCAAGGCTATAGGACCCAGTCTGTAATGCTATTCGAACGATAGCTGTAGGGGAGAAGAGATAGATTTTATACCTTTCCTAAAGGTATTTGAGTGTAAGTGAATATTACAAACCTAACTGGAATTCAAACTCGGATATTCGATTCCTCATTCCAAGTAGTTACTGTGTACTTCACAAAATTTGGACTTGGTTTTTATAAGAATGAAATTTACACTGACACCCGCGTCTACAGATAGAGCAGCAATAGGTAAGCCTCAATGGAGGTGTGGATATGTTGTGTGTGTGTGTGATTTATGCTTACGTACATTTGAATGAGAAATAGGTTACAAGAAATATAAAGAAAAGAGAACAAGAAATGAAAAAGGGCAAGAGTGACAGAAAGACCAAAATCAGAAGGAAAACGAAAAAGATGAATAATAAAAAAAAAAAAAAAAAAAAGAAAGAAGAAAAACGATAGCTAGGGAGAAAGAAACAGACGTAGAGACGGAGAAAGATAACGAAAAAGATGTAGAGAGAGATAGAACGGAAATTATGTAAAGAGAAAGAGAGAACGGAAATTATGTAAAGAGAAAGAGAGAACGGAAATTATGTAAAGAGAAAGAGAGAACGGAAATTATGTAGAGAAAGAGAGAACGGAAATTATGTAGAGAAAGAGAGAACGAAAAAGATGTAGAGAGAGAGAGAGAGAACGAAAAAGATGTAGAGAGAGAGTGAAAGAAACAGATGTAAAGAGAAATAAAGAAAGAAACAAAGATGTAAAAAGCGAGAGAGAGAGAGAAAGAAACGGACATATAAAGAGAGAGAGAGAATCAAACATGTAAAGAGAGAGAGAATCAAACATGTAAAGAGAGAGAGAGAGAGGGAGAAATAAACACATGTAAAGGGAGAGAAAGCAAGAGAGATGTAAAGCGAGGAGAAGAGAGAAACAGAATTGTTAATGGAGACAGAGAAAGAAAGAGAGATGTAAGGAGAGAGATGGACAAAGTAGAGGAAAAAAAAGGAAATAGAGGATATGAACTGGTGTTGCCTAAGATTAGCCAAGTCTGGTTCAAGGCCAGAAGTTATGGTTGCCTAGTGAGGAACAAACTCACTGCAGTAGTAAACGGTCTGCTCGGTTAGCGTGCTAACCACAGTTCTGCAAAGAAATATATCTTCATATTTTTGAATTTAGGCGCACTTGCTTCTTTGTTAAAGAGAGAGTTTCTAACAAGTGCCTGTGTACAAACGAGCACATACACACGTGTGTGCATGTGTGTGTGTGTGTGCACAGACCATCATATGAGAGCAAAGGTGGGGAATTTTGCGTGCACGTGCGCCTGCCTAAATGTTAAGCAAATGTATAACTTCTACGCTCACCACAGCCATTGTCACTCACTCTCTACCTACCCAACCGACTCCTCTATTCCCAATGAAATGGGTGGGTGAGACAGAAGGGTGACGGAGTGAAGTGTGTGTGTGTGTGTGTGTGTGGGGGGGGTGTCTAAAAAAACTGGATGGGTGGGAAGAAGGGATGGTTTTTAGTGCAGAGGCCGGCGTGAGGCAGGGACCAAGAATTGGGGAGGAGCTGGTCGGATGGTTGCTAAAAAACGGGCTTGTCTGGAAGGTAATGTTCAGACAGGCACAAGTTAGGTTTTCCAACTTTGACATTAATGCTACGTGTGCTTTTATATATATATATATATATATATAAGACACGCACACACACATTAGAAAGTGGCGCCGAGGCTGCAGAAATAATTACAAATCTTAAAGTACCCACACCACCCACTGACAACCCAGAGTACCACCCTGCTCCTACCTCGAGACACCTATTCCATTAATAGTAAAATTAGACACCTCTGTAAATGCTATTCATTAACCTACATTAGTTTACTGTACGGGATTTTAAAAAGAAAAAAAAAATGTAAATAAAATTATAACTGGTTTTCATTTTGACTTACCCTGTTTTGTAGCGATAGGGTTCAAAGATAAAGGATAATAGTAACTATAAAAAGTAGATATTTTTATTGGTTGATTTGTTTTTTACAAGTTATCAACCTTTTGCAGGTTATTTAAAATCAGAAATATTTTTGATTGTAAGAATTTCTTTAGACGATAATAATTTTACTGATACAAGTCATACTAATTAACCCATAGCTGAGGTGGAGAGATTTTTAAAAAATCAATTTGCCCCATGCAAGGTGAGAATGCCACTAAAATGTAAGTGACAGACAATGGGTAAACTTTAGAAGGATTTGGTTGATTGGTAAAATTCATTTATGGGTTATTTAATACAGAAATCTAAATATTTTGTACACAATTCTATTTTTTCTTTGGTGATAATAATAGTTTTAGTGATACAAGTTTTACTAATTAACTCAGAGCTGGGGGAATAAGAGGTGGATTCATGCCTTTAAATGAGTATAACGAACCCGACCGGAATTGGAACCCGGCTCTCCGATTAAGAATTCCGAGCCATTATCCATTACACAAGCCGCACATCCAAGCTTACAGCACCTGGTACTCCCAAGCGGTCACCCATATAGGTACTGGCCATGCTCGGCGTTGCTTAACTTAGGTTGTTCATCGTACAGGAACCGGGGATGTTTCTTCAAGAGGTTACAAATCATGAATTTACGGTGGAGTAATGGATAGCGGCTCGGATTGAGGAATCAGAGAGCCGAGTTCGTATTCCAGTCGAATACATTACGTTCACTTACGTGCTAATAACCTTGGGAAAGGTATGAATCCTCTTCTTCTCCCCCCAGTTATAGGTAAATAGCAGGACAGACCGGGTCCTATAGCCTTGGATGGCAGCTGGTCTACCGCAGAAAGAAATGGCAACCTACTGCGGGAAAAAGTCTGCCTCGTCTTAAGCATGTATCACGCATGGCACATAACTGACTGACACAGGTAAATTTTCTTCTGCAGGAGGTAAAATTAAGGAAAAAAAATTCCGGAAGTGCACTATACATGAAGTCGACATATACAAGGGGATTATTATTATTATTATTATTATTATTATTCCAACATTAAATGAAAAATTATGACATCATATAATTAAAATGGAAAAGTCGCGAAATTTTCACGGATACTACCAAAATATACCGTATATACTCGTGTAACGTTCAATGATTATTTTGAATACAGCTGCACTTTTACTATAGTAAATGGATATATAGTTTGGTCAACGGCGTAGCCAGGGTCAGCAGTATATACACTAATTTTATATCCTGTGTATGATGTGACACCCTTAAAATTACCTTCAAGTCTTCAAAAGTCACATGATATGCAAGTACATACGGTATACATTAGTCTACTAACTGTAGATGATAGGAATTTCACTAAGTGTAGTTATATGGGTCAACTGCGAATGACGGAAATCTCTACCAGACTCACATGTGAATGAGAACAATTTCTGTTGTTATTGATGGAAATTCAGTTCCATCTGTGAATAAGTGCATCAGATAGACAACCAATCAGTGACTATTTAATCTGAGAGGATAATTAATTTTTCCCCTTTCATACCCCCCCCCCCAAAAAAAAACTCGAAAGCTCATCGCTTCGAATTCACGTTTGCATGACGAAAGGAAAACGAAAATAAACATTGTGTTGGTATATTAAAGAAGGGGTCTCGAACACGCGAACTGCGGGCCGCATGTGAACCACGGACCTTTTTTCTGCGGCCCGGGGAGCATCTTTCTGTGGCCCGGAGGACCATTTTTCTGCGGCCAGGGGACCATCTTTACGCGGACCGCGGACCTTCTTTCTCCGGCTAGTGTGGAGCCATTTTTGTAACCAATATCTTCCGCAAATTTTAATAAATTCAATAAATTTGTCTTTCGACCCATTCCATACTTTTGCAGTAGCAGTGTTTAATTTTAAGGTCAAGAATGTCTATTCTGGTTCCTTTCCATTGAAGGGAAGAAAATTCGACCTGCTACTACCACCTATACTTGACGAAAGAGTACAAACATATTTTGCAACAATGCCCGAGTCACTTTTATTTTTAATCTAAGAAATAAATCTGACAACTTATGACAATGTGGAAATAAGCACTCTATTCTTATTTATATACATTTCAAAAAATAGTCTTTATAAGAATACTAAAGAAAAATTATAATTTGTTTCAGTGACTTCTTGGGGATGGAGGGGTGATTGAAATGTGATACAATTAACTCTAACATGAAGAAATGTAAAGTTTTTTTTTATAGTTTCTTATAAGGTGAAAAGGCATGAATATGGCTACGCGTATTGGTCTGGGAGTGTAGCTGAGATGACTGACAACAAACTCACAACAGAAAATTATTTTTTATAGCAAGAGAAGAAATAGATTTGATAACAGATTCGGGTGGAGAACGTGTACAGGAGGTGACAGATAATCCTCAAACACAACAGAAAATAGGGAACAAAAAGAGGATATTTTTAAAAATCGAATTCACCCCATGCAAGGCAGTAAAACCACTAAGACACAAGGTGTTACTGAGTGTGAAAGAATAAGAAAAAAGAGAAACATTACTAAAGAGTGGAAACAATAAAAGAATAATCAAGAAGACAGTCGCTAACAATCGACATTGCATTTAAATTTTTAAAGATCAAAGCCTGGAACAAAAACAGAGTTCCACAAGTGAGAAGTGTAAGAAAAGAAACTGTTAGCATAGAACTTAAGGTTACATCTAGCCGATTCAACTGTGAATTGATAAGACTTTGTTGCCAATCTAGAACTATTAACACAAAAAAACTCAATTTTGAGCTAAAAATCTTGAGGTCGACGTTTTTCCTTCGTTTTTTTTTAAATCGAGTTCAACCAATGTAAGGTAGTAAAGCCACTGAGAGATAAGGGGTTACCGAGTGTGAAAGAATAGGAAAAAAAACATTACGAAGGAGTGTGAACAAAAGAAAAGTAATCAGGAAGAC
>OZ038509.1:41164174-41214174 GCA_964036315.1 Acanthosepion esculentum | reverse complement strand
TTCGGTCCGGCATGAAGCGATCGGACGTCTAGCCACACTGATGACCTGTGATACAGCGAAACAGTCTGTCTGTCTAAATATATATATATATATATATATATATATATATATATATATATATATATATATTATTATTATTATTTAAAATATTTAAAAAATATTTTTATCATCGCGACACAGAAATTTCTGTGTTTCAGAACTGAAGGTTAAAATTATTGTTCCATTTTCAAGCGATCTTGAATAAATGCAGAAATATATTTAAAATAATAATATTACAGTATTATGCTTTACTTTGTAACAAACACTTTAAAAAAAAATGCTAAAAAATTGTGGGTTGTTAATCTGACTGTTCTTTATCAGTGTGTGTGTGTGTGTGTGTGTGTGTATATATATATATATATATATATATATATATATATATTCTGTGGAAAACTACTAAGACATTTTACTCTACTAATTGGATTATACTAAGTCCATTTCACTTTAAGAGATAAATACATATAACAAGAAAATTTCGTGGATTTATAACTTTTCAATTTCAAACAAAATTCTCACTTGATTGATTTGAACAAGAACTCTAGTGTCGCGGCATTGCACGCTTCAAAATAAATTCACCTGTCAATAAAATAGCATAATTTAAATAAAAAAAAATCTTTTGGTCTACACATATTTCGTTTTAGCGTTTGCCTATGTATAGGGAAATTGCACCTTAGATGACAATTTGAAATTGTCGAAAGTACTTGGGATGTCTTTCAGATGATAACTCGAATATAAGGATCTTGTTATTCAAGGAATTGATAGTAAGTTAATGTCTTATTAAGTCCTGTTAGTGAAGTGATTTTCCCATTAATACATGTACATATTTTACACAAACATACATATATATATATATATATATATATATATATATTATACACAAAGAACACATACATATATACATACACACATTACAGTCAGATATATTTATATATACATATACGTATTACACACGGACAAATATATGCACATATACATATATTACATAAACACACACATACACATATTACATACGCATATATATATTACACATTACACACACATACATATATATACAAGTACATACATATATACAGATATTATACAAACACATATACATATATTACACAAACACATATACATATATTACACAAACACACGTATATATATATATATATATATATATATATATATATATATATATATATATATACACACAGTGTAACCCGGATATAAGAGAGATTTTCTCCGGTCCCAAATTAGAGCCTGTGTTAATGTATGTAAATTAGACCCGGATATAAGATAAACCCGGATATAAGAGACGTCTCACCCGGTCCCGACAACTCTCTTATATCCGGGTTACACTATATATATATATATATATATATATATATATATATATATATATATATATATGTATGTATATATATATATGTATGAACACACCTTGATGTGGACTAGTTCTGAGTAAGAATTGCATATTATTATTATTATAAGTCTGATCTTGTGTCCAACACTTAATAACCTTGGGTTTGACTTAGATAAATTTGGTAAATATTTAGATGCATTCACTTTATAGCTACGAATGGATTTTTCAAAAACCTGTCTTTGTTTCATATAAAGTTCATAACATATACTGGTATAAAAACGTTATATTTCGTTGCTACACGTGTTTGAGTCGATATCTCTTGTTTTATTTTCTTTCATTTCATAAAATTGTAATCAACGTCTTTCGATCAGCCTGGGCAATAGGAAACCTTAATAAAGGAAGTGCGTATAGGGATTGAACCTGAATCCCCGTTACATAGGAATTTCCAAGGAATTAGTGGATTTTAATTATAATCCGACATTATTTCTTATCATTAAAATCGTTAAATTTAGTGGATACACGTTTTTGAGGAGATATCACCGTTTTATGTACAGTGTAACCCGGATATAAGAGAGTTGTCGGGACTGGCGAAGAAGTATCTTATATCCGGGTTTGGTCTATTATATATACATTAACACAGGCTCTAATTTGGGACCAGAGAAAATTTCTCTTATATCCGGCTTACATTGTACTTCTCGACAGGAAACGAACCCACCTTCAAGCCAGGAGCATTTTACTAAACACACACTCACGCGCGCGCGCAGACACACATATCATTCGCTCTTTTGAAGATCGATTATGGGGTGGGTATACCCGCTTTTTGCTGCTATGCTTGGGATGGGAAGGCAGTTATTAGTGAGTGGTTTACTCAAGGACTCACTTATCCACACTCTTAAATGGACTTTGTCAAGACTGACTATGGAAATAACAGCATTATGCAGCTACTGGCTGGGCAGGGAAGGTAGATATGGCTAAGTAGTTTCTCACACACTCACTCATTTCTTCAGCCATCGTGACAAGCCAGTGAAGAGACGCTGATAAACAGGGAGAAGTGGGTTTATGCCATTCGTAAGGGTACACAAAATGAACCTAAGAGACCCTAGCTGAAATTCCACCCCAGTTTGCCTATGCTGTCTTTAATATGGATTAACGTTATTCCTGCCCACACCGACTACACACACACAAGTACTACACACACACATACAAGTACGTAAGTACTACACACACACACACACACACACAAGTACGTAAGTACTACACACACACACAAGTACGTAAGTACTACACACACACACACACACACACAAGTACGTAAGTACTCTAATATAAGGTGAAATAAGTACAGCCGGAATGCTCTTAAAGTTGGAGATATGGTCATGATTGCAATTCAGCTGGCATTTTATTATCTTAGGAAGTAAGTAGGGTAAACCAGTGTAATATTTCGAAGGCAGGGACAAAGAAAAGAAGCAGACAGCACCAGTGAAAGACGGAAAGAGGGTTTGGGGGAGGCTAGAAAGAAGGCTAAAATAAAAAGAGAACTAGAAGAAATAAGAGAAAAAGGCTGGAATAAAAAGAGAATTAAGGTTGGAATTAAAAAAAAAAAAACAGGAGAGAAATAAGTTTGTAAAAAAGAAAGATGGCTGGGAAGAAAGAAAGGAGAGAAGGCAAAAAAGGAAAAGATAGAAAGAAGACTGAAAAAAGGGAAAGAAAGAGAGCTGGAAAAAGGGAAATAAAGAAAGCTGGAAAAAGGGAAGTAAAGAAAGCTGGAAAAAGGGAAGTAAAGAGAGCTGAAAAAAGGGAAATAAAGAGAGCTGAAAAAAGGGAAGTAAAGAAAGCTGGAAAAAGAGAAATAAAGAAGGCTGAAAAAGGGAAATAAAGAAGGCTGAAAAAGGGAAATAAAGAAGGCTGAAAAACGGTAAAGAAGGCTGAAAAAAGGGAAAGAAGGCTGAAAAAAAGGGAAAGAAGGCTGAAAAAAGGGAAAGAAGGATGAAAAAGATAGAAAAAGGAGAGAAAGGAGGTCGAATTAAAGGAGAGAAAGAAAGCTGAATAAAGAAAAGAAGGCTGGAAAAATGAGAAAAAGAAGAGCGGGGATTTGCAGTAAGAACGAGACATACTGTGACGGGACCTGTAGATCAGTACGGAGAAGCCAGTGTCAAGTTTACAATCAATAGGTTAACGGAATAGGAGACATATTTTGTTGACTTTTTAGTAGACAAAGACAGTAAATATTGACTTATTCAAATATCTTTTGTTAGAAATAAAGAAAAGAGTGATGGACTGTCATGTAATAGCAATCCTCTTGTATCACAGTAAATGTTGGACAATCTCCTCACAGACGAAGAGAAAACTGGTGGGAAGAGAAATGTGTCTCTACAGAAGGATGCTGAGGATACTATTGACTGAACATGTAAGCAACAAAGAAGTCTTAAGGTTAATGGAAACAATAAGGACATTTATACTCAGGATGAGAAAGAGCTGAAATATCTTGGACATATGAGGGCTTGGAGAATTTGACACTCACAGGGTATAAACAAGGGACAGGGGGAAAGCAGCGGGCCACCTATACGTGCTTATGTGAATGGATGGCGGAACGGTGGGCAGGAAAATGGAGAAATGTTGCTAAGGAACACAAGGGATAGGAAGCTGAGGAGAGCCTTGATCGCCCACGCCCTGAAAGGACAGTGAATATACTCTAAAATCAGAGGTGGTTAAAAAAAAATTTTCCGGGAGTGCCACTGCTGTTGTTTGGTGGGGTTGCAGGTATCCCCCAAAACACTTGAATAATGAACACTCTTTTTAGTATTGATAACAATTATTTTGAGAGGCTTTTGAGCCTCGGACCGGGTGATCAATTTGACAATTAATAGTAGCCAGTAAGCGACACGTTAGAAGCGATGATAATCACACAACTCTTAGGTGGTTAACTGAAGACACTGGCCTAATTTGCGTTGGCTAGTAGGAAACTAGTAACTTAGTAAATTTGCCAATTTTTCCACAAAGATTCACCGACATGAATAAATTGTAGATTTTTTATTTATTTCCATTGGAAATTGAAAAATAATGATTACAGAGTTTCCTCAACTTCCTATGATGTGTTATAACGTGACTTTCCGTGTAAATCGGAAACGTACCTGTAATTATTGTGAATAGATACTGAAGTCACTCACCTAACGCAATCGTTAAGTAATAATCTAGAACAGTAGTTCTCAACCGGGGTCCATGTAACATTAATGGGGTCTACACACAAAAATAGTAAATTGGAGTTTAAGTAATCACATATTTTAAAATGGTTTATTATGACTTATTTTACTAGTGTACTTAAATGTTCCATAGAATTTAATTGTTAAATACAAAATTATTTTCATTAAATTACTTTTACTACAAAATAATGTATATACATTTAGTATTTCTATAACACAATTCCTAAACTTATCTATTAGTAAAAAATAAAATAAGCTATTTTTTCATCGAATGGTGATGGGGGTCTACAAAAAAAGTGATCCATGGGTAAAAAAAAAAGGGTTGAGAACCACTGATTTAGAACACGACACAAGACATTTCTATGACATATATTGACGTAATTAGGACTAAAAACACGAGGAGGACACACACACACACACACACACACACACACACACACACACACACACACACACACACACACACACACATTATTAAATAATACAGCTTAATTAATATTGCAAAATAGTCATTCAAAGAATAAATCAATAAAGTTAATGTAATTAATGGCGAAATCACTTTGCTAACAGATTAAATAAGGCATTAACTCCCTGACCACTCGATGAACGACGCGATCCTTGTTTTTATTAATTGTAAAATGGATTAGATGTTCAGTCCATATTGCAAGTACTTTCGGTAAAATATTTACCAAGGGTATTTTGCGCGTAAGTGAATATAAAAAACCCGACTGGAATTGAAACGCGGCTCTACAAATTATCTATTACATCAACTGCACATCCAAGCTTACAGTACGTAGTATTCACAAGAGGTCACCCCTCTAAGTACTGACCAAGCTCAACGTTGCTTAATTTTGGTGATCGTACGAGAACTGGTGTTTCATGATATGGCCGTAAGCCCATTACACCAACCGCACATATTAGCTTACAGTACGCGGTATTCCCAAGAGGTCACCCATTTAGGTACTGACCAGGCTTAATGTTGCTTAACTTCAGTGATTGTACGAAAACTGGTGTTTCAACGTGATGTGGCAGTAAACTATCTTTCTCTTAAAACAAATCTTCTGGAAAATAAATTTCTCAAGTCTGCTGTTATTGTTCTTTTCAGTATTGATGGGGGTTTCGTTCCTAACTTAGGGAAGAAAATGAGGCAAAATCCATTTTATGAAAAAATATATGAATTTATAAAAGATTTTCTCAGAAATAATTAAATTTTCTTCAGCAACCTAATAAAATGTTGTATTCACTGGCCTTTCAAAACAGACTTACCATGAAATATTTTCGCGCTGCCCCCAAAATGGACGTGTTGGAGATGAAGAGGCTAAGGAGACAAACATTAACCGTGATCGCCCTGTGTTTTCAAACACTATTTTACAAGAGGCTGTGCTGCAAACATCCCCCACCCGTTGGGCTTCACTTTTGTTTCTATATTTAGCACCCACCTTTTGTTTTCCTTTTACTTAAATACTGTTCATAAAACATTTCTACCAACATTCCTTCTCACAGCTGCCTCGATACATTTAGATTTGGTGTTGTCCAACTGGTAACGTTTTTTTCTTAACGTGTCATACTCGTATGAACATGATTGATTGGGGTTCAAATCTACCTGTTGGCATTGTCATGAACCAGTGTCACTGAATGCGAGCCATTCAATAATGACCAAATTCTTTTTCTTTTGTCATGTTTCTAGAAACAGGAGAATGGTAGAAATAAATAGAAAAAGAGGAACGAGAGAGAAAGAGATTAGAAAAAACAGGAGAGAGAGAAACTAAGAAGGAACAAAAGAGAAAGGGAGAAACTAAAAGGGAGAGAATATATATATATATATATATATATATATATATACTAAACGGGACAAGAGAGAGAGATACTAAACGGGACAAGAGAGAGAGATACTAAACGGGACAAGAGAGAGATACTAAACGGGACAAGAGAGAGATACTAAACGGGACAAGAGAGAGAGAGAGAGAGATACTAAACGGGACAAGAGAGAGAGAGAGAGAGATACTAAACGGGACAAGACAGAGAGAGATATTAAACGGGACAAGACAGAGAGAGATACTAAACGGGACAAGAGAGAGAGAGAGATACTAAACGGGACAAGACAGAGAGAGATACTAAACGGGACAAGACAGAGAGAGATACTAAACGGGACAAGACAGAGAGAGATACTAAACGGGACAAGACAGAGAGAGAGAGAGAGAGAGAGAGAGAGACAGGTACTAAACGGATCGAGAGAGATCGGCATATATTAAACGGGACAAGAGAGAGAGAGAGAGAGAGAGAGAGACAGATACTAAACGGGACAAGAGACAGACAGACAGACTAAATGGAACAAGAGAGAGATACTAAACAGGTCAAGAGAGATACTAAATGAAGCGAGAGAGAGAGAAAGAGATTAAAAGGGATAGAAAAGAGAGAGTGAGATACTAAATGGGGCAAGAGAGAGCAGCTAAAAGGAATAGAAAAGAGAGAGACTAAAAGAGACAAGAGAAAGAGAGAGTAAAAGGGACAGAAAAGAAAGAGAGAGAGAGAGAGAAAACCCTAAAAGGACAGGAGAGAGAGAGAGTAAAAGCAGCAGCAGTAAATTTTGCAGACGTACAAATGATCTTGTGTGACAGTTTAAAGTTTAAATTAACAAGACAGTAATCGAAACTCCAAATGAAATGCTAGTACGTTGCACACTTGAAATAACTGCAGACAACAGGCAGGAAATGTCCCCTAGTTCGAGAAAATAACGTTCATTTAAGTCTGCATTTACTAGACAACCAGCTTCGATGCAGTTTTCTCACAAGCCATTAATAGTGAAGGAGATCACCAAATTGGAGATTAGTCTCCAAGATTGTTTTAATAAGCCGTTCATTTATAAGTAACTCTACTTAAATTTGTGTAAGAAGCCTTCAGTAACTTCACTAGTGACACATCATTCTAGCTTGTTTATTAGTTTAGAGCGGCATGAAAATGTTTTTACCATCAAACGTTCTGTACTCAATCTTGAGCACTCATCCTCTATAAATAAAGAACATTTTAAACAATTATAGTTACGGCCAAAGATTCGCTAAAAATGAGCATACCTGATGAAAAGATCTTCAAAACTTAATAAAAACAAAGTTTTATCGTCAAAATCTTTGTTATTATTGGGAAAGATCAAATGATTTTTTTTATGTAAAATTATTATTTTTTTAATCCTTTTTAGAACCTTTGAAATTTTGGTTAAAGATCTTGTTTTTCTGGCGTAAATGTGAGACCATGAATTTATACGGGAAATTTGAGCATCTTTTTTACGGTGAGAAACTGATTTAGAAATTCTTGCAGAAATCTGATAATTTTGACAAAACTTTGTTTTTATCAAGTTTTTGGGGGCATTCTTTCATCATGTTTGCTCGTTTTTCAGCGAATCTTTGGCCGTGCCTAAATTGTGCGTATGCGTTAGAAGTTTATTGATACTTTAAATAGTTATGTTTTTTTTTTGTTTTTTTAGTAAGCAAATTGATAATAAGCATCTGTACTCAAATTAAACTTAAGCACCTCCACAACTGACGCCAGTGTGGCTTAAAGTCACTTCCAAGGAAAATTATAGAATTTCAATTAAGCAAGTTACTAACTACGTTATACTGTACTCAAGAATTCTACTAACTTAGTTACATCGGTAACTCTTTTCTATTTATTAGACACAAGGATATTTATTTTTTAAAGCAACTATTTCATTTAACTCGAGTATTGGATAAAAAAAGATTAGGCAAACCAACAACTGGTCAAAATTGTACGTTGCTTAAAAAAACTACATGTAATAAATATTGGCAGGTCACAAAAAGATGTAGATTGTATTTTAAATACAAAATAATAAACTGAAAAAGAAGATCTAATGTTGTAGGTGTGTGCACGCGAATATTTAATTTAAGGTAGGTACCTCTATGAGATCGCTAAAAAAGAGCATAGCATGATGAAAAAGACGCCAAACTTGACGGAAACAAAATTCTATCGTCTAAATGCTCATGTTATTATTAAAGAGGAAAGATCAAAGTATTTTGGGGGTATTTTTTTTTTTACATTTTTAATAGTTCCGAGCACGTCCGAAATTTTCGTTAAAGATCTTGTTTTTTTTGTTTTTTTGTCATCAAAACTGACAGATAATCAATCATTTTCAATCATTTTTTTCCATTTTATAAAAAAGATGAAAATCTCACTTTGAAATTCTTTTAGAAATCAATTATCATTTTTTCAAAACTTGTTTTAATAAAATCAGAAATTATAATGTTTATTTAAAATATTTTGAACCAAGCTTAACTCAGCTTCTGCGCCGAAAAGATGTAATTTGAAAATAAAACAAAGCAGGTCATAACCTTTCGCGTCACTTGACAGGTGACGAAAGACATTTTCATGACGTTTAGATAGCTTACAGAAGGATAATTCTTTCTACGGATGGAGGGAAGGGAAATTATTTAGATTTAAGTGAACAAATTATTTACCTCGTTATTTTTAAGGAAAACTTTCAGCGCTCTAATTTTTTTTGTACTTAGCTTTCACCTTTACGTTTCCGATGCTTTATGGAAAATATATTGTAAAGAAATGAAAAAAATAAGACTGTTAAGAGTGAGATTAAATTTCAGAAGAAAGGTATCTAATTAATTTATAGGTACCTTATGAAATTTTATCAGGAGTGTAGATAAAATACTATAATTTTATGTACATTTATTACATTTTACTGTGTTATCTGTATTTCCATTCATTTAATTATCAATTTTGATATTTCATTTATGGAAAAATGTCATAACTGAGATTAATATAAAAATAAGATCATATAAATTTCATAAGATGATACTGATACTTGTAGGCATCCTTCTCAGTTGAAATTGAAAAATCAATTTAACTTCTCCACACGTGTTTCGCAAAAGTAAAGGCCTTAACAGCGGAGAACAATGCTTAACTCAAATAACGCAACTTAATTGTATTCTGGTTGGTCTTCCGTACTTTATAATTACAGCCCGATTATAAATACAAAATGACATATATTAATTACTGTGGATCTTCTGATTAGTCAAAACGATACTGTTTACAACGCGCTAAAAAAAGATCTTTCTCATAAGGACACTTACGAAACC
Source organism: Acanthosepion esculentum (assembly GCA_964036315.1). Taxonomy (NCBI): domain Eukaryota; kingdom Metazoa; phylum Mollusca; class Cephalopoda; order Sepiida; family Sepiidae; genus Acanthosepion; species Acanthosepion esculentum. The sequence goes on along the minus strand of OZ038509.1, from coordinate 41,204,491 downwards.
TGATGCGGCTTTTAACTAATTTTATAATATTTTAACAACTTAAATGTAAAAATCTATTATAATTAAAGAAATAACAAATAATTGTATTAAAAATTCATTTTTCATCGAAAATTTTTTTGCTTCAGAAAATATTGTTTATATTCATAAAAGCAAATAAAAGCATTTGAAATTAAATAATATCTTTGTTTTATTGAGTTTTGTATGTTACAATTCAGAGATGATATTCAGGTAGGTGGGGTCCAATTAAAGAAAAAATTACTTGCATTCCTCAAAGCCTTGTGCTTTTAACTATTGTAATCACTAAACCCGATGTGATCGGATTTCTAGAGTTTTCATAAAATTAGTTGTGGGGGGGGGGGGTGTAATAAATGTAAAAAAAATTTCTGCCATGACTTTAATAAAAAGAAAACATATTTATAATAATTTCCATCATCTATGAATAGTTTCTGAAAGTTTCATTAACTTCCGACAATTAATTTTATTTTTGCAAGATTTTCCAAATTAATGTGTGTCATACAAAAAAAAAAAAAAGACGTGCTAAAAATTGTATATGTTATTTTAGTAGTTCCGGTGATACAAAGAGAAACAAGGTTTTTTAAATCAAAATTTAGAATGTTCTGAAAAAAAGGAAAAATTAAAAAAAAATAATTAAAAAAAAATGTGGTCTTTCCTCTTCATAATAACATTAACATTAGACGATAAAATTTTGTTTTAGTCAAGTTTGGCGTCTTTTTTATCATGCTATGCCATTTCTTTTTAGCGATTTCGTGGAGGTACCTAATTTAAGAGAAGGCTATTATTGTGGCTAATATCCGATAGAATTTCACCTGTAATGAGTTCGATCCTAACGAAAGTGTCAATGTTGGAGTCCTGCGCTCAGCTCAGATGTAATATATGTATGTATGTGTTTGTGAAAGTGAGAGAGAGAGAGGAAAATAGAAGTTTGGATCTAGATTAGGAAATGTATGTAGTGTACCGTGTATAGAACAGACACTGACGTAGATATATGCTGTGGGAGGTAATATATATATATATATATATATATATATATATATATATATATATATATATATATATAAAAGAATGGTTGTGCATATGAATTTGATACCTAGTAAGTAGGGTCGAAAAGGAAAGGAAATTTCCCCACCCTACTTTGTGTGTGTGTGTGTGTTGCCTTTCACTCTGTTATGCCTACTTGGATATCTGTTTCCCCTCCGGCCCAGTTTCCATGCAGATAAAGAACCTCAACCCCCAGCAGCAGCGGTAGTCATAGCATTGCCACCCTCTCCAGGGGTTTTTATCTTGTAACAGCCCCCCTCCAAGCGTACACTAACTTCCTCTCTAATTTCATTCCAACTAGGAATTAAATGTTTATTTTTTCTCCTTCTTCTTCTTCCGTATTTTCCCCCGTGAGGGAAAAGAAATTAGTAGGAGAGAGAAAAAGAGAGAAGGGAGAATAAAAATAAAAAAAATGAAAGGGTAAAAGAGAAAGAAGGAAGTACTAAAACTTAAATAAAAAGAAGACAAAAACTGGGGGTGAAAAGATAAAAAAGAAGGAAGACAATGATGGGGAGAGAGGAGGGAGTAAAAAAAAAAGAAAGAAAAAGAAATGAACTGCGAAGATAAAGAAAGAGAGTGGAAAATATGGGAAGTTCACAATTTTCGTTTTCTTTTATTTTGTCTTTTATTTTCTCTATTTTATTTTTGACTATTTTCCATTTGTGTAAATGAGAGAGAAGAGAAATGAAGGAAGTAATGAAAAAAAGAAAAAGTAGACAAGGAAAAAGAAAGACAATGGGAAAGGAAAAAGACTGAAAAACAGTAGAAAAAGGAAGAGGAATGAAAGCAAGTACAAAATGAGAAAAAAAGAATGAAAGGAAAAAGAATGAAAGACAGTGGAAAAAGAAAAAGAATGAAAGTATGAATGAGAGGAGAAGTGAAAGAAAGCACAATGAAAACAGTAAAAGGAAGAAAACTGAGTAATTTTGTTAAACGGTAAATAAAAACAAAACTGGAAAAGTTTAAAAAATGATAGAAAGAATGAAATAATAATTGTACGGAAAAAGGCACAGCAAATATATAAAAATAAAATCTAGTAATTTCCACCCCAAAGCATTCCCCGCTCTCCTTAAAAATTTTCTTTGAGTTTTTTTTTCGTTTCATTCCTCAATTGTCAGCCATTTTCCTTCCGACCCTGATCTCTATTCCTCCACTTTGTTCTCGCTTTTTCTTTTCATCTTACCCGATTCAGTTCTTATTTCTACTTCTAAGTATCATTTACTCACACTAGAAGGGATAAAAAAAAAATCACCGACAGAGTGAAAAGTTAGTTGGGTGGGGTAAAACGAGCGAAAGACAGGGGTGAGGAAAGGCGCCAGTTCCTAAAATAAAGAAACATTAAAAAGGTTAAGGAATATTTGTACACAAGTAAAACTGTAAAAGCAACCTCGGAGCATAAGGCTTCCAGAAGTTAACGATGGCAAGTCAAGGAAAAACGATTTTTTTTTAGAAAGTTTTTTTTTAAATTTCCGAATTTTGTGCTCATGTGATGTAATTTTGAAAATTCAATAATTAACAGCAACAAGCACGTTAAAAACTACACAAAAAGTGGTTTAATCAAAATGCAGGCTCCAGGAAAAAGTCGCCAAAAAGAATAGAATATAAGATCAGAAATTTGCGAAAGCAGAAGATAACATATAAGGAAGTATAAAAAAAGAAGTGAATTTTCAACCAATCACTATTCGTATAGGTAAATTCAAAACGCCCCGAGTTTGTAACCCCCGTAAAACAGATAAAATACGAGAATTTGCATCAGGTCTGAGTCACTCGACACAAAAATATCAATGTACGCCAAGCGACTCTCTTTTCCAAAAGGAGGGAGCGACGCGACGAGAGACTCTTTCAATTGAATAATATCCGCATTTGCAGTACGAGGTACGGTAAAAATTAAATTAAAATAAACACACGTAAAAATAATCAGTTAGTTAAGCAAGTCTTCTTCGGCCCAACTGAAATATTTAAGGAAGAAATATAAGCCCCCCCCCTTTTTACGGCAAGTCAACTCTTTTAGAGGCAGATGATTTTCTTTTAACGGAGTCTTGCAGCAGACACAGAAGATCTGAGTGCAGAAAACATTAAAATCCAACATCTTCAAGCAGTTCGCTAACAGTATTACCAATGCTAATCTGAAAGATTCTAAGAGTCATTTGCTCCAATTTTCCGATATTAAATTTTTAATACGTTGAATCAGAAGTAATTTTCGCTTTTGGTAATCAACTGTAATGGAAGATATACCAGTCAAACTGCTAATCATATGTGGCAGTTGAAAATAAATTTTGAGGAGACATACGTTAGATTTGGCAGGACAGTGTACACGATCAAGGCCCTCCACATTTTCCTGTCCTTTGTGGCTCTTTATAAGTTTTGTCTTTTTGTTATTTCTCTCAAATCCTATCCTACCATCCATTTACTCAAGCTCATCAAATATATTACGGGCTGCTTTCATCTCGCCCGCAATCTGCCCTCCTTCCTCTTTACGCGCTCCTGAAATTTCAACAGCCTCTTCCTGATGTTACGTATAAGTTTCCTTTTTTGTTTCCATCATCTTTCAAACCTCTTCGTTGCTCACATGTTCAGTCCCTGGTATACTCAGCATCCTTCTGTAGAACTACATTTCTGTTGGCTCAAGTCTCTTCTTCATTTTGAGGAGACTGTCCAGCATATAGGAGGACTGATATTACATAACAGTTCAATACTTTAATTGTAACGAAATTTTTCTGTCTTTTAATACTCTGCTTAGCAATTGGAATGCATCTTTGGTCATCCCAATAAATCTTTGGATCTCAGTGTCGCACTTTCCGTTCCTCTGTTAAAACACATCCCACATACGTAAATTTTTGTACTTGTTCGATTCCAGTATCCCCCATTTGTAATTTGCACTTTGGGGTCACCCTTTTGCTGATAACCATGCATTCTGTCTTCTTGTAGTTTATACTTAGTCCTTTCTTCTCGCTTTCCTTGGCTACCTTCTGTAGGAGCTTTTGTAGTTTCCTTTCCGTTTCTGCTATCAACACTGTGCCATCTGCATATGTTCTGTTGTTAAGATTGTGACCACCAATAAAGAATCCTGGTAAGACATTTGATTCTTTCAGAATTACCTCGCTGTATAGTTTGAATAAATAGTGGATTAAATGAAAATTGTTGTTCTCCTCCATCACAACGCACATACATACACAATGCACTGCATACAACATGAATTAACGCAGAAAAATAATTTGGATCTCGGCTGGTTTATTTTACCAAAGGCGCCATATTTCTCTGACTTTGCATCAAACGATTATTGCTATTTTCCGTCGCTGCAAAAAGCTTTGAAAAATCTTTCCATATGAAAACCAGATTCAAGAGTTCGTCAAAATATTTTACACGTCGAAAGATACGGAACTTTACTTAAAAGTGGCAATAAGTCATTGCAAATAATGGTGAATATATATGATTAAAACGTAATACAGTGTAACCCGGATATAAGAGAGATTTTCTCTGGTCCCAAATTAGAGCCTGTGTTAATGTATATATAATAGACCAAACCCGGATATAAGATAAACCCGGATATAAGATACTTCTTCTCCGGTCCCGGCAACTCTCTTATATCCGGGTTACACTGTAATACTTTATTTTTTTAAGAATAAAACTGATCAACAAAAGCGGAAATTATTTATGACTCAACCTAACAGTTTTCTCAAATTTTGATTTTGTTTGTAATTCAGGTGTTCTCCGGACAGAGCTCTTGTCTCTACAGAGTTGACAAAGTCCTTGAGTGAAATAAGGTCGGCAAAAGGTCCATGGTTAAAAAAAAAAAAAGAAGTTTTATCTTAACATTGAAAAAAGACTGTAAAAGACTTTTTGCATCTAGCAGCGGCACTCACTACTGTATCCACATCAAACACGGAATAAAGGAAAGCTTAGATATTTTCCATCCTGATCCTTGTCTCATATTTTTTCCTGGTTATAGAGACTGTAAAATACCCAACCTGAAGATCTCTTTCGATAAAATTTTCAAACCGATCTGGAATATGATGTTCTTGCGTTACTGAATGAGCAAATTATATTGACACATTCGCGATATCTAAGGTTTAAAACAATGCATTCTTTAAAATGACAAATCATTTTTGGAGCTGTGTTTTTAGCTTTAATTCAAAGCTAAAGAAATAAATTTACTATACTTAGTAAGCAAAATACATTGTATTTAAAACTGAATTTATATTGATTGGTATAGACATTTTTGTTTTCAATAAAATCGAGGATGTCCTCCATTTTGGAGACGTTTGTAAATAAAAGTTAATTCTGCGTTTTAAAAATCTTGCAAAAATAAAATATACTTTATTCAAAGGTTATTTAAGGAAAATTAGGAAATTTAAAGATTAATTTGAAACAAACATTACTTACTTTTTTTTTACCAGAAAAAACGTAGTAGAAAATTAGAAAAGTCACCGTGGTTAAGAAATGCTTCTCCGTTTTTGTGTTGATCGATGTATCGGCAGCTTACGTCCGGAGAAGTTGTCGGATGGATGAACAGAAATGACATAAATTATACGAATTTCAAGTTGAAATTTACTTCAAACATTATTTTAGTAGATACTCGTATTTGAAATAAATGCTCCATTTTTATTTTTTACTTTAAACAGTGTGGCTTACATCTATCGGTCTACGCATTCGGAAAACCTTACTAAAGAAAACGTGCTCTCCGGAAGGGATCGAACCTGCGTCCCCTTTTCTAGGAGAAACCACCGTTTGATCTGGTGTGCTTTACGGCTTGGCTACATAGAGTATTACAGTCTAGAGAGGCTCTATTTTCCCGTTATAAATCACACTGTCTTGACCCACCTTCCAAAACTTGGCGAAATGTCTTAAGAAAAGCTTCTTGGTCAGACTAAGAACTTTTTATCACCTACTAATGTGTGTGTGTGTGTGCGCGCGCGCGTATTTTCCGGCATACCATATATATGAAGGAGAATAACGAAGCATAGATTACACTGTGTTCATAGTATGAGAGAAGCGTCTTCCGAAATTCATAAAGAAACAATTATTACCAAAAGGGAAAAGCCAAGGGGGACTTGAGTATTTTTCGGCCCTAGCCATCATGCACGAGTGGAACACCCACTTTAGACCCAAACTTGTGCCACATTCCATTTGAGTGGGCGTAAAGGAAAATACCTACTTCATACCAAAAGTTCTGTGTCAGAACATCAAAATGAGGGACGAAGAGAAAGAAAGAAAAAACATAAAGTGGATAAGTTCTTTTCATTAGTCTTGTAATGAGAGACTCGGCCCGGAGAATGAAAACAGACGTGATAGCAAGGTATAACACCACTTTTCATCAATATACTTAAATACTTGTAATATATATATGTGTGTGTTGTGTGTGTGTGTATATTTTGGCAATGTATTTAGTGTATCGGGAAATGAAAATAAAAGAAAATTAAATAACTATAGTACATTTCTCTCATCCTTCAACATCAATACACGGAAGGTTATTCGTGAGTATGAACGGATTTTGTTAAAAATTAGCAGACATAATGTTTGTAATTTATTCAATCAGACATTATATATATACACACACACACACACATATATATATATATATATATATATATATATAAAAGTGAACACAGAAGTCAACACTTAGAGGGGACAGTGTTTCATGCTAGTGCAATCGTCAGGCAACTAGACTTCTATGTTCACTTTTATATTTACACACGCTCTATCTCTGATATTGAGCACTTTATCCCATAAATATGGCACACTTTAAGACTATTTCTTCATATATATATATATATATATATATATATATATATATATATATATGCAGCATATCTTAATTCAAACATGTTTCATTGAATAATATAGACATATGTCTATTTTTATAATAATCCTTTCTATTTCTCTAATTAGCTTCTTGATGTTAAGTTAAAATTCATCAAGGAAGGTGCCGTATTTTTTGTTAACCCGAGTACTTTCGATCTTCTCCGAGATCATCCTCAGGGCGGAATTGCGAAGACAAACTTAATGTAACTGTGATCGTTGTGATGGTGATTTTTGGGAACGCGCTCTGTTATAATTATTTTAAAGCAGTATAATTAATCCGTTGTAGCTGTGGTGTTTTTGCAAACAAGTGGGGAAATTTTTTTTCTTTACTAGAACTTCTAAATTTTTTCACTGTTTAAGAAAAACAACAAAAAAAAATACTTGGATAGCAACTCAAACTCACGTACCTCCTAAAAATAAGGCTTAAAGTTATAAGATACAATATCGGATAAAAAAGGACATTTTATAATGTTTACAACCTCACTCTTCCCCACGACACACACTAGTTACAATAGACATGTCTAACACTTTTACACAGATCAAAATTTTAAATTTCATTTTCATAAATTGTTTTGCACATTGAAGAATCAGACAGAGATCTGTTTTTTGTTAATAATACGATTTCCACTGGAAAATACTCCATCTACAAAAAAATCTGTCGGTGAGTAATTCCCATTTCTTTTTTGTTCCTAGGTCCATTGATAAAGGACACAGACGTGTCTGAAAATTCCGAACATAAAAAACTTTCTATCCGTGCATCATTTGTCATATGGTTAATATTTAATAAATATTTATCGTACCCTTACGTTTGTCTTTGTTTCATTAACCAACTTACACACGCACACAGATAAGGTATATTTATGCAGTATGTAAGTATTCATCTCAACATTAAATACAACCGAAAAGGTTCTTGAAAATGACTGATGCGGTCGAAAGTACTCGGACAAAACAATAGAACAAACATGAACTTCGGATAGTTCATGCACAATTACGATCCCAATATTCAACATCTTATTAGAAAATTGCAAAAATACAATTAAAATTAAACAAACACATCTTTTTGGTTGTACTTAATCAAACTGGTTTTGGATAAATATATATGATAAATTGGTATCAAATAAGGATTCAAACCCGACAGAATGATAGAATAAACATCAAATGGGAAAAAGTTTATAAATTTAAGTCTAAATAAAAGACAAATATATTAAATATAAAATTCACTATTTTTTGCTATTTGTTCCTTATATATATATATATATATATATATATATATATATATATATAATTTATATACTATATATACTTACTTATACGGTACTTATTGGAAAGCGCTCAATATTAGCGTCAGAGCTAACATATTTAGTTGCGTTGATGTGAGTTTGTGACCCTGGGTTTCACGCCCTTTGCGATCACCAGTCAAAAAGGGCGTGAAACCCAGAGTCACAAACTCACCTCAACACAACTCTGTATATAAGTATATGATGGACTCTCCCTTCGAACTCGACGTATGAGGGTCAGACAGATCAGTTCCCAGAAACACAGGATTTGATTATAGTGGTGAAGGCTTTGTGCAGGGCCATCCACACTTTTTGGAGGGACGAATACAGGGACCTGGTGCAACGAATGCCACAAGGTCCCCAAACGACCCTCCGCAGGTTTTGAATTCAGAGTTGTCCTTCTCCTAGACCAGTTGCCGTCCAAGGCTATAGAACCCAGTCTGTCCTGCTATTTACCCATAGTTGGAGGGAGAAGAAGAGGATTCACACCTTTCCCAAGGGTGTTAGCACGTAAGTGAATGTAATGGATTCGACTGGAATTCGAACTCGGCTCTCCGATTCCTCAATCCATGCCGTTATGCATTACTCCACCGTGCCTCTCTCTATATGTATATATATCTTCTCGATGTTCGACAGCGTCAATTAAAGTGAATAGATTGAATCCAGTACATATGCTTTGTATTACTGTATTACTCATTACTTTTTGGTAGGTGGTGACAATACTTTCAGACCACCCCGTAGAACAAATATTTTGGTGTTGTTGCAACAAAGATGCGTACAAATGCAAGATGGATGTGTCATGAATGGTGGCTCAGAATGAGAAATCTTTGTTTAATGGCACACCAACTTTTATGCCAAAATTTAATTTACTTGGTAGCATTTTCTTTTAAAAAAATGTATTGCTGGTATTTTTACTATGAAGATGTATTTTTATACTTTCATAGTGTTTTAACCCCAGTTTGGGGGGTAAACTATTTGTCCATAGTTGGGACCCTAACAAGTGCCACCACCCTAGAGTCAAGGAGGACCTGGGAAAAACAGCAATTAAGAGGTAGTTCCATGCTCTTCAAAACTTCCCGATCAGAAGCCTTGCTGCTGGATGTAGTTTATCATTATACCTAGAATAAGGAATGAGAAATCAGAGAGCCAAGTTTGACTTCCAATCAGGTTCATTGCATTCACAATTATCATTGAGAAAGGCATGAATGTATCTCCTACCCCAAGCTATGGCTTAAAGAGTAGGACATGTAAACAAAAAAACATTATTCTCAAAAAATTGTTAATGCAATATTCATTTTCAAAAAAAAGAGAGTATTATTCTTCAAATCCAAAATATGTTTCAGATTTAAATAACTCACAAAGGGTTGAAAAGCTGTAAAAAAAAACAAGAAAATCAAATCCATGAATCTACAATTGCATTTTTGTTAGCTATTTTAGAGAGAATTTCCAGACGTCCGTGCTTGTTTTCAAGGCGTAGTCCCTGTCAGTTTTTAGTAAACAAGATTTTATTAGTTTTTTGTTTTTAACTAAAATTTATATCATTTTAATTATAGTTGCTTTTTATTACAAAATGACTCAGAATGTCATTCCACAGTCTTCAGTCATTAATTCTGATTTGTTTACATAGTAAATGGGGACTGCACCATACATGAAAATAGGTTAGTACATATATATATATATATATATATATATGTATATATATATACACACACACATACATATACATATATATATATATGTACACACATACATACATACATATATATATATATATATATATGTACACACACACATACATACATATATATATATATATATATATGTACACACACACATACATACATATATATATATATATATACATATATATATGTACACACACACATACATACATATACATATATATATATATATGTACACACATACATACATATATATGTACACACACATACATATACACACATACATTACATACATACATATACACACACACATACATTCACATACATACATACACACACACATACATACATACATACATACATGATAAAATAGTCTTAAGGTATGCTATATTTATGGGTTAAAGTGCTCAATATCAGGTGACAGTCTGCTTCATACCTACGGACTGACAATTGTGTATAATTCTGGGTGTTGAATTAAATGCCTATCTATATATATATATAATTTTATGACTTCCGTTAGTCTGTTTGTCCATCACACCCCTCTAAAATAACCATACATTGATTGAAAGAGACCAAATTTTGGGGAGTAGCGCAAATAGGTAAGGGGGTAGAAAGTATAGTTGGTTTTACTAGGGTGTGTAAAAACCGTGATGTAGGGTTTTTGTAAATTTAAAAAAAAAAATGTGAGCATTAACTTTCAACATGTGTCAGTGTGTTGAAAAAAATTCTAGTGTATATATATTTATATTATCAGTCACGTACTACCCCTGTGAGACATTCTTCTGCACAAAGTTCGATCACCAACAGCAGAGTTCAAAGAGCAAAGGTCAAATCCAGTGTATCAGTAGACAATATCAAGCCAGTGTTTTGACCATGGACTTGTGCTTCTCTTACCAACCAACTTTACTTTTCGGCATAACTTATTCACAACACGAGTTGATCTTTTGATATGACCATGCATAACTGATTTTATTGTATTTCAAATTGTTTTATTCATGATGGCAACAACAATAACGAACTCAAATAATAATTTTCGCGAAGGTTAAATTACTAAGTTAAGATCTGGTGCAGGATAGCCTCTCTTGGTGAGGGTGGGGGGTGGAGTGTCTGGGTCTTGGTTGACAGTCCACCTGGTGATGGTATCACAATAAAAACACTGGCTTTTGTGTTGCGTTACAAATGCTCTCTTCCGACATGCAGTGGGCCAACATGGAATAGTAGACGCATAAAATTAACATAATGAAAGTTCAGAGTTTTGATAACACACACACACACACACACACATACATACATGCACATACATACACACACACATACATACACGCACACACATACACACACATACATACACGCACACACACATACATGCACACACACATACACACACACATACATACATGCACACACACATGCATACATGCACACACATACATACACGCACACATACATACATGCACATACATACACACACACACACGCACACAAAAGGGAATGAGGAAATGGAATTTCTCCAAAGTGACAAGTTTTTTTTCTGAGAAGGAACATATTCAGAGTAATGAACAAGCGCACCACCAAGCAAAGAGTTATTCCATTTTATTGAGCCTGGTCAATACCGAGGTGGGTGACTGCTTGCAAATAACAGGTGCTGTAAGCTTGAATATGCGCTGTCAGATAACAGCTAGGAACTGTTAAATTAGAGAGCTGAGTTCCAATTCTGGTTGGGTTCATTATATTCATTTACATGCAGACACCTTTGGGAAATGTATGGATCCCCCTCCCCCCGACTAGCTATGTAGTAAGACAAGTACCACTAAAACAATTATTAACTCAAAACAAAAAAAAATGCATACAAAATATTTACATTTCAGCATTAAATAACCCATAGAGGTTGATATGCTGCTAAACAAAATCAACCAATGTTTTGTCATTCATTTACCCACTGTTAGTCTTTTATATATATATATATATATATATATATAAAATATATATTTTGAACGATAAAAATTATTAAAAAAATTAATTAAAATCTTCAGACATACTGGGTTGTAGATTAATATTCTTATGTTTTTATTATTATTATTTCATTTAGATTCCTCGACTAGTTTCGGCCAACATGGCCATCATCGGGAGAAAAAAATGTAAATGTGTGTGTGTGTGTGCGAGAGACAGTGTGTATTAATTTTAAAGTTGATTTATATGTCTACACTATGTTTATAAATGCTAGGGAATCAATCATCTAAGTGATAAATTTTACATTTGTATTAATCCTATATATATATATATATATATATGCAAACAGTGTGGACACAGGTACCAATACTGAATGGTGATGGTCTGTTTCATGCTTAAACGCAATACTGAGGCCATGTGACTGAAAGAGTAGCTAGATTATTTTATATATATATATATCTATGGACAATAATGGGTATGTCCCCATTCACATAAATACAGTGGTTAATACTGTATGTTGGTCTGCAGTTGGAGATTTATTGTTGAATTCACTTGACTCACTTCTAGCAGTTGGCTACTTCTCCTATATGCTGTTGGCGAATCTTATGTGTTGTTCATCTCCTAAATATTATCGTTTATTATCAATCTTCGTTTGATTATTCTATTCAGTAACCTTCCCTAGGTTACAACAATATATAATTTATTTGTTTAAACGTTATTTTAATGGATACTCATATTTGAGTAGATACTGTTTTTATTTATTTATTAAACAATATATTTATTTATTTCCATCTATCGGCCTGAATGTTTGAGAAATATGTCCTCAGTGACGAATGTTGGAAACGTGCCTGAGGTAAGATATTTTTCTAACACGATTTCTAGAATATTCAGCCCGGTAGATGTAAATAAATAAATATACTGTTTAATAACAAAAACAGAGCATCTACTCAAATATGAGTAGCCATTAAAAATAACGTTTCAACAAATAAATTAAATATATGACATATTATATATGATATTTTATTTAATTGGTCCTTGACCTAACCTTTCGGCTTACATGAGTCATCTTCAGAGTGGTTATACGGACATTTTAACAAAGATATTCACCGTCAAAGATAATGTTTTGTTATGTTGACATAGAAGATTGCTATGCGACGATAAAAAATATCCGAATGTTAGACAATTATTCTCTATATTTTCACCCAAAGTTAAAGCAAACATACGAACATTAGAATGGCTCATGATCAGACATCATAGACATTCATTGTCTCTTATATTTATCAATATATGTTTAAATAATGATCTGCTACACCAATACAATATATATATATATATATATATATATATATATATATATATATATATATATATATATATACACACACACACACACACTCATCAGATGTCAGAAAAGTCAATGCAGTAAGTTACCAACTTGCTCCTCTTCTAAAACATTGTAGCATTTCCGTGAGCACCAAGGCAAATCTCATCAATGCCATTTTCCTACCAACGCTGACATACCAGTGCCAGTCATGGCCCCTAACAAAGACCCTTGAAATGAAACTGATCTCTTGTGAGATGAAATGCCTGAGGAAAGCAGTGAACAAGATCAGGAATAAAGCAATAAGAGGTATAGTAGGAGCAATACCAATCATACAATACATTGAACGACAGAGGCTCAAATGTTTTGGACAACTCAGTCAGATGCCTATCGACCAACCAGCCCTATGAGTATACACCCTTAGGTACTCTGGCTGGGGAGCGAGAGACAGACAAAGAAAACTAAAAATGAAACTATATATATATATATATATATATATATATATATATATATATACTATTTACATTATTTGGACTATTGTCCTCATCTTTGTTGTCATATTTATCACAACTTAAGTACACGTCGCACAGTGGCTGAAACATTGTGATAAACATGGCAACAAAGATGAGGACAATCGTCTGAATAATGTAAATAGTGTACATAATACATCATCTCAGAATATATATATATATATATATATATATATATATATATATATATATATATATATATATATATATATATATATACTAGATGCAATCGTCGGCCATCTAGCATGAAACAGACTGTCGCCTCTAAGTGTTGACTTCTATGTTCACTTTTATATTTACACACGCTCTATCTCTGATATTGAGCACTTTATCCCATAAATATAGCACACTTTAAGACTATATTTCTCTCTCTCTCTCTATATATATATATATATAGCAGACCCCGCTTGTATCGAGCTCTTTAGTTAGTTGTTTACTTGTATCGGGGTTTTTCTTTGGGCTTTGGACCTGTATCTGTGCGATTATTTTCGACAAACTTTCATGTTCCTGGCTCTTTCTTTTTTAAAACCTTTTTCCCCTTCGAGATTGATTTAACTATTGGTAAATCAAGAATTCAAAGGTTTTTCGACACAAGTATAGTTACCTATATATATATATATATATATATATATATATATATATATATATATATGACAAGGCTGAAATTAGTCCAAAAATTATGCATATTTTAAGCAACTATGTACTAATAACTAAAATTTCTAAGTCTTGTTAGTGTTATATTTTAAACACTTAAGAATTTGTTAAACACGTCCAAGCTCAGCTAAAATTACCTGATGATCACTTAGTCATTTATGCGCCATGTGTGATTCATGCTTAGGCAATCATGTATCTCTTGATACATGACTTATGAGGCAGATTTTTTTTCCCATAGTAGGTTGCCATTTCTTTCTGCAGTAGACCAGTTGCCATCCAAGGCTATAGAACCCGGTCTGTCCTGCTATTTACCCATGGCTGGGGGGAGAGAAGAAGAAGTTTCATACCTTTTCCAAAGGTATTAGCACATAAGTGAATGTAATGGATTCGACTGGAAAGTCAGTGAGTCAGTTATATGCCATGTGTGATACACACTTAGGCAATCATGTATCTTTTGATACATGGCTGATGAGGCAGATTTTTTTCCCGTAGTAGGTTGCCATTTCTTTCTGTGGTAGACCAGTTGCCATCCAAGGCTATAGAACCCGGTCTGTACTGCTATTTACCCATAGCTGGGGAGAGAGAAGAAGAGGATTAATACCTTTCCTAAGGGTATTAGCATGTAAGTGAATGTAATGGATTCAACTGGAATTTGAACTCGGCTCTCTGATTCCTCAATCTGAGCCGCTAGCCATTACTCCACTAATATCTTCAGCCATTTCCAGTATCAGATCCCCCCCCCCCAAATTTCAGATGAGTTTTTCATAATGTTTCCTTCTAAATCTGTTAATGCTCTTTAACTCCCAATATAACTCCCTTAGTCGCATAATCGCCTTGCTTGGGTGAATTCATCAAAAAAAAAAAAAAAAAAAAAAAAAAAAAAGAAAGAGATAATGCCACTAAGTGGCTACTGGTAGTGAAAGAGAATAAGAAGACTTTTAGAATGAACCGGAAAGAAACCCAATCCTAAAAAGGAAACAAGGGATAAACCTCTACTCCAGTTCAAAAAACCTGGGAGGAATGTGAACTGGGTGACAGGGGAACATTGTTACCAGAATAAAACTGAAACCGCGGAGACCATTGCATCTATAAAAGCAAACATTCTCAACCATTGGAAAATGACATTGAAATGAGAGTCTGTTCAAATAAGCATTAATTGTAGTTACATTCAAGTGTTTTTGAGTCATCCCGTTAGACACAGATGAAAACCAAATTACAAAACCCCGGTTTTACAGTAGACATTGAGACTCCCTTACAAAGATATATAGCATATGTGCTTCCATACCAGCCTATCTATCAACCGACTTATAATCTGGGAGATTTTTCACAACCGTTTGGAGTCCCCGATTTTCACCCTCCTATTTTCTATCTTAGCACAGATTTCGCCTTATTCATCTACCAGTCCAAACCCTTTCTGTTTTTGGTGGCATCTATTTCGCTCTTACTTCTTCGTATCCAAGCACATCAAAAGATAGGCACTGAAAGAAGATTTCTTTCTGAATTTCTTGGAAACAATCCAAAGTAAAATGCGGCGGAGGAAGGGTTGGCATGGAGAAATGGGTTTCACTTTTTTCCCCCTTTTATTTTTTATTTATTTATATTTTTTTTTCCAGTGGTGGTAGTAAAAGAAAAAAAAAAAAACTGTTTCTGACTTTCACTGTCTTCTCCCTGGCAGAGTATTATTTGTAGTGGTAAGTCTAGTAGAAGAAATGGGAAGGGACACTTTTAAATATGTCTCATATATCCTAACATGTTCTTGGAGAGGGAGTAAATATTTTAGGAAAAAAAAGAAATAGTTGGCACAAAATCAAATCCATCAAGGAAAAAAAGAAATCACTGTAACTGCTTTACAAAACTAGAACACTAACCAACACACTATAGTGGATACTTCCAAATATTCGCTAAAAAGAGGATACATGATGAAAAAAAAGTGACAAAACATAATAAAAATCAAAATTTTATCTTCAAAACCTTTGTTAAGATTAAAGGATTTTTTTTTTTTATGTAAAAAATATTTTTTTTTAATCCTTTTTAGAACCTTTGGTACCCTGGTTAAAAAAAATCTTGTTCTTCTGGTGTCAATACAGGATCATAAAGTTGTAAAGAAAATTTGAGAGACTTTTTGCATTTTCGTCTAAGTGGATATGGGTCTGAGACATTTTCAGAACCCACCCACATTTATATGTGTTATATATATATATATATATATATATATATATATATATATATATATATTATCTCAGAGAGAGATAGATACCTCCACTGATTCACTAAAAATTTAGTATACTATGATGAAAAAATGTCCTAAGCTTAATAAAAGCAAAGTTTTATCATAAACATCTTTATGTTATCATTAAGATGAAAGACCAAAGGATTTTTTGATTATTAAATATTTTTTTTATCCTTTTTAGAACGTTCAAAATTTTGGTTATAAATTGTATTTTTTTTTTTTTGCCAGCAGAGGATTAAAGGCTTATATGAAATTTTAGTGTCTCTTTGCAGTGAAAAGCACAGATTTGGAATTTCTAGCTAAAATCAAATAATTGTCGGATTTTAATGAAACTTATCATAAATGAATTAAATTATTTGTGAAATGTTTCTTTTTTATAGAAAATATTTGTAAAAATATTTTTTTTTTATATCTATTATCCAATACTCATTTAATTTTATGAAATTTCTAGAAATTCTTTTTTGTATCAATGTTTATATTAGTTATAAGGTCAAGTCCTCAGAGAATTTAAATCATCAAATTTTTTGTCAAAAAGGAAACCCAGTTACCAAAAATCAGCTCTGAATCACAAAATAAAAAATGCAATAGAATGAAAACATTATTTAATTAGAAAACCTTTTAATTACTTTAATGAATAAAATATATTATGGGCACAATTGTCTTACTAGAAAAAAACATTTTTTTCAATGAATAATGAATTTTTACAAGAATTGTTTGCATTTTTAAAAAATTTTTTAATTATAATAATTAATTTATAAAGTTCAAATTCTCTATTAGTCTGTATCAGCGATATTGTTATTAAATTAAAATTGTATTTGCTAATCACAAATGGAAAAACTCACTACAATTCAACGTCTCCCAATATCTGTCTATATTTCTGAGATGAGGTATTATGTACACTATTTACATTATTCAGACTATTGTCCTCATCTTTGTCACCATATTTATTACGTTTCGGCCATTGTACACTCCAGCCTTCTTCAGGTGGTTGCCTTTGAGGACACATATACAGTGGATAAAGGCATTGGTTAGATCAAGTGACAGGACCCAAAGAGTGTGAGTTAAATACCTGGTAAAGGCAGTGGAGAACTTGGAGAGGGGAATTAACAGGAGATCCATTAGACATAGCACGTGGAAATAGAACAGTCTACCCCAGTGAGCGAAATAAAGGGTTCAACATTCCAACCACCTGAAGAAGGCCGGAGCGTACAACAGCCGAAACGTTGTGATAAACATGGCAACAAAGATGAGGACAATAGTCCGAATAATGTAAATAGTGTAAATAGTGTACATAATACCTCATCTCAGAAATATAGACAGATTTAAACGATGTGTAGCTTACTTGAAATTACATGATAACTGATATCCATTAAGCATGGCACATGGAACTAGAACAGTCTACCACAGTAAGCGAAATAAAAGGTTCAGTTCGACATTCCAACCTCCTGAAGAATGATGGCGCATACAATAGACGAAACGTTGTCGTATTCATAAGACTATAAAGCTTATGTACCTAAAATTCATTGAAATGTTAGAATGCTTCAAATATTTCATTTTTTAAGATGACTAAGTAGTTAATTACAAGGTAACCAAGAAAGTTCTGTCCGTTTTTTGATTACTCATTGAATGAAGTTGAAATATATATATATATATATATATATATATATATTACAAACAATGGGATTACTCCATGATACTGATGATCATCATTTCACCTTATAAATTTTAATTTATAGTGATTTTAAAATTTTCCACTTCCCCTCTCTCTTACTTGTCTTATCCTTTCACTCTTTCTTTCTTTTTCTGATTTTACTTTTCTTTACTTCTGCCTGGCTTTTAAAATTGGTTAAAGTTTATTATTTACAATTCTTATTTTTCTTGTTAACCTGATGGGTTTGAAAATCCACGTAAATAAATTTTAATTTATAAGGTGAAATGATGATCATCAGTATTATGAAGTTATCCTAATTCCTATTGTTTGTAATTTATATGTTCTGTTTGAATAAAATATTGAGTGAATCAGTTTTAATATATATTAATAGGATTCACTTGGATTATATACAAGGTAACAAAAATAGTTCTGTCTGTTTTTTGATTAGTCATTGAATGGAGTTGAAATATATACGAAATGCGTGTAGCAATAGTTTTCAAATTCGGACAGTTGGAAGTAGGAACATCAGACATTATAAAAAACACGCGCACCGTTCCCGGCCATCAGTTATAAGCCGGACAGCTGTGAGAAGGATGGAAGTGTCTAGAGATCTAGTTCAGGGCTGTTTGCTTTACGACTTCAAAGTGGGCTTATCAGCAGCTGCATCAAGTCGCCGCATATGTCAAGCGTTTGGGGATAGTGCTGTGGATGAACGTACTGCAAGGCGTTGGTTTCGAAAATTCAAGTCGGGAGATTTGTCTCTCCAAGATGAGCCTCGCAGTGGATGACCACAGGTCTTGAATGACGGAGTCCTGAAGGCAGCCATTGAAGAGGACAGTAGTCTAACGTGTGGTGAAATTGCAAGACAGTTCAATGTTTCCGATGAAACAGTTAGACTTCACCTGCACCGCCTCGGTAAGACGTACAAACTGAGCAAGTGGGTTCTGCAAACGCTGTTGGAGGTCCACAAGGGACAAGTGGCAGCCTGTGTATCGCTGCTTTCTTGCCACCGTA
Source organism: Acanthosepion esculentum (assembly GCA_964036315.1). Lineage (NCBI taxonomy): Eukaryota > Metazoa > Mollusca > Cephalopoda > Sepiida > Sepiidae > Acanthosepion > Acanthosepion esculentum. The sequence goes on along the minus strand of OZ038509.1, from coordinate 41,185,321 downwards.
TCGCATCCTTATTCAATCGAGTGCTTACCAGTGATGAAAAGTGGGTTCTGTACGAAACTCCCAAGCATTCCAGACATTGGTTGTCTCCTCAGGATGCTGTCCCTCACACCGCAAGACCGCCTATGCACCCATGCAAGATTATGCTTTGTGTCTGGTGGACAGGTTGTCAAGTGGTTCATTATGAACTGCTACCAACGGGCCAAACGGTCACTGGAGACCTATACTCGCAGCAATTGAAATGTGTGCAACAGGCATTGCGCCAGAAGGAGCCAGCACTGGTGAATCGCAAAGGTGTGCTTTTCCTCTATGACAATGCCAGGCCGCATGTCGTGCGAGTGGTCAGGGATACCATACAGCAACTTGGGTGGGAGACTTTGTGTCATCCGCCTTATTCACCTGACCTTGCGCCATCCGATTACCACCTCTTCCACTCCCTGGATAATCATCTTCGTGGGAAATCCTTCACCAATGAAGCAGACTTGCGCAAGGCCCTCACGGACTTCTTTGCGTCAAAACCCCGAGTTCTACCGCAAGGGCATTGAACACCTGGAGACACGTTGGCAGAAGGTGCTGGATGCCGATGGCGATTACTTCGAAGACTAAATATAAGTTACACATACTGTGAAGCGTTTTCTTTTTTTCCTTTAAAAACGGACAGAACTTTTTTGGTTACCTTGTATATAAATTATATATAAAAAGGTGTTTACATTGTATTCATCAGGCAATTTTATTTCACTTATCTCCTCTGTACTTAAACTTACCAAACATCAAGCTGTTGATAGACCTGTCAACACTTCATAAAATCACCCACCTCTGTCACAGAAATGTTTTTTTCTGCGATATTTTAAATTCAAGTAATATTTGTTTCAATTTACGTTAATTACCCTTTAAATCAGTTAATTTTTCTCAAATAGTGTTTCAGAAAGTATATTTTATTTTCAATAGTTTTTTTAAAAACAAACAGAGGCTGTGTTGACAGATTTGTCAATATGGATGATTTTAGCAATTTTATCTTCAGAATAAGAACATAATTCTAATCAATTTAATTGAAGTTTGAAATATAGCAAAATGATTCCTGTAGGCTATAACAGCTGAACAGGCTGGTGTGAACTAAGGGGAAGATTGTGGTATTTCCGAGAAAAGGTGCAAAATCATCGGTGCAAGAAAATTATGTTGTGTTGACAGATTAGAAATGAAGTATTTGTGTTCAGTTATTGTCGGTGTGCACGTACAACCAATGTAATACCGTGGTTCCCAACATGGACCACAAGCCCCACATCGGGCAGTGGTCAGAACATGGCAGAGTGGTTAGAATGTTCACTTTCTGACCAGGTTCGAATCTCACCACTGTCGATTTGTCAGGAAGGTGACTTCTTGATGTTATCGGTCTAGGGGAGGTGATCTGAGCGTACAGAACCTTTAGGTCAGGTCAGACGATCTATGACCGAGGTTCCCAAAGTGGGGGTAATTTTTTTTTTTGAGGGGGGGGGGCGATTTGAGAATGAGTTATTAACAGTCAATTTTTTTTTCTAGTGAGTCAATGTTAGTATGAGTGTGTGTGTGTGAATTTATACATATACCGCACATACAGTATGCATACATAAGAAATATTTGTATGTATGTATGCCCATGTGTAATTACGTACTATATCGCTCTCGCGTCGAACTCGACGTATGAGGGTCAGACAGATCAGTTCCCAGAAACTGAAAGCCCGACAGCCACACAGGATTTGTTTATAGTGGTGAAGGCCTTGTGCAGGGCCATCCACACTTTTTGGAGGGACGAATACAGGGACCTGGTGCAACGGATGCCACAAGGTCCCCAAACGACCCTCTGCAGGTTTTGAATTCAGACTTGTCCTTCTCCTAGACCAGTCACCATCCAAGGCTATAGAACCCAGTCTGTCCTGCTATTTACCCATAGTTGGAGGGAGAAGAAGAGGATTCACACCTTTCCCAAGGGTATTAGCACGTAAGTGAATGTAATGGAATCGACTGGAATTTGAACTCGTCTCTCCAATTCCTCAATCCAAGCCGTTATCCATTACTCCACCGTGCTTCCTAATTACGTACTATATATATATATATATGTGTGTGTATATAATTTTTTTTAACAATTTCTTTGTAATTTCATCTTCAGTTCTTCAAGTGTCCATTTGTTCTTTTCTTTTTCTCTCTCATGGATGCCATGTTCTTTGGAAGCTTGTTTAGACCAAGTTAATGGTCTTTTAAGTTTCCGCCATGTGAATAGAAGTTCACCTTTTGAATAATTAAGAATTATATGTCAGGGGTGGGTAGAGGCATCAGGATTTTAGAGATATGCTTAAGTGGGGCATGGCCACAAAAAATAAGGTTGGGAACCCCTGTTGCAATGGATATTGGCAAGTTCAGATTCTGCGCTAGTCTGTTCATACAAATTCCCTTAGGAAACGTATAGATATGTCTCTTCTCTACCAAGCTATGAGTTAAATAGAAGGTTAGTCTTGGCTTTCTAGCCTTGGCTGGTAATCAATCTAAGAAAACGAAAACCGAATTCCAAAACGTAAAGTGGGCAATGGAAAACTGCTTGATAATCTTTCTCAAGAATACTTGCTGATTGATGGATAATAAAAGGGAGCTGTGGAGAGACATGATCGCCAACGTTCTGAAGTGGTGGTTTCACAAAGATTAAAGCAGAAAGAGGATTCAACTGGTGTTTGAAGTCAACAAACTAAATTCCAGCTTGCTTCTATGAATGAGAAAAAAAAAGGGGGGGGGCAAGATTATAAATAGATTTTAAAATAAACAAAGAGAAAGGGATCAGGTTGGATAATACTGTTTTAGTAGTAGCCGGGGATATTTGACACATGTTAAACAAGCTAAGTCTGAGTTGGTTTTGCTAAGAGTGTCTGACAAGAGCTTCAAAAGTAGATTTCTCTCAGAGGTTTGAATAAACAAACGTGGTGCATATCAATTCAGGACAGAGCTAGTCTTCAACCAAAGAGTTAGGCAAGTGTTTCCTATATGACAGTGAATGCAAGGCAATCTCTTCATAGATGAAGCAACAGAAATCTGATTCTACAGAATGATGCTGAGGATACCATGGTCTGAATATGTGAGCAACAACAAAATTTCAGAGAAAATGGAAACAAAAAGGAAACTAATACTTAACATCAGGTAGATGCAGTTGAGGTTTCTGGGGCACATAATGAGGAAAGTGGGTTTAGAAATATGCCATTAAAGAGACAAATCAATAAATCATAGATCCCTCAAGGCCCAAGAGCCACTCAAAGTAGAGGGTTACTAAATGTTGTTTTATGGACGTAAGAGGAGAAATTAAGAGATAGATATTAGGAGGATATGTAGGATAGACAACAGTTGACCCCGGATTTCAAGGGGTTAAGATCATTTTTTCTCAGAGAAGTATCCTCTCAGGAGTCTGTTTCAGAAGACTGAGGCTCTTGGAAAGAATCTGTCCAAATAGAACTTCCTTCTTAACAATTGAATATTTCAAGAATGAGGATTATTTGAGGCTACATGGCTGGTCTTAGCTGTAAATGAATGCAGCTCGTCAGAACATTTGCCGTGGAAAAAGCAATATGCTTGCAATATTTTACCTGTGGGGAAAGGGGTTTTAGGGTGGAAAATAATTCAGTACCCAGTCAGGGTTGGAAAATGAGAATTGGGCAATTCCAGCTCAGATATGGCAGCAGTATGGCAGCAATACTTCACTGAAGACTGCAAACAATGATGACTGTTAATATGATTTTCTTAGCATTGCATAGATGTGGCACAAGGCTGAAAGTATGGGGGCACACAGTGAAGATCAAACTTGTTACTCAGTTGTAATTGATCTAGCAAGACAAGCTTTCTGACCATTACGCCATGTTGAGGTGCCCAAATGATTTTCTTAGTGTAGCTTAGATGTGGCACAAGGTCAAAAGTATGGGGCACCCAGAGAGGATCGAACTCACGACTCAGTCACAGTTGTTCTAACCATTACACTACATCAAGATGCTCATGATGGCTGTTACTATGAACAAGAATAAACTGATCTGAGCAAGCAGACACTCACAGGGGTCGTTTTATTTAACTAAATACATTTTTGTTTTTTTTCTATGCTGAACAAGTGTATATTTTTTCTCTCAGCTGGATGCCTTTTCCTTTATATTCTGTTCTCAATTACATGGTGCACCCTGTATGTTAATGAACAGGAAGTACAGATAATGAACCTATTTTTGTCCTACTAATTAGGCGGTACAATACTCCCCTCCCCACATCTATAATCAACTTAATTGCATTGCAATTAACTTCAGCACAAATCCACTAATGACACAATAAAAAACGCTTGAATTGTTTTTTTGTTAAGTAGGTAATCTGACTAAAAATAACATCAGTGATAGGAAGAAGTTGTCATTATTGGTGTGATCAGAAGGTAAGAGACAGAGTCTATGTTTTGGTCAGTCTTAGATCTCACCCACCCACTTGCAAAAAAACAAACCTAATTTTCATAGCCTCCTTCAAATTAATACGCCTGGGAATACAGTAGTCCATCTCTATGAGGTGAACCAGTGTACCATGGGTGGGTGGTGGACCCCAAGATTTTGCTCTCATACTCAATATTGCTCACTTTTTGAGAAATTCCACCCAATTTTACCAATTTTTGGGCCATCTTCTTCACAGTAGGCAGAACAGTAATCACCAGATGGGTCCTAATTTGTTTTAATAATTACACCCCTTTCCCACACGATTTTACCTTGATTTTGATGATCAAACAGCCCAAATTTTGTGAAATTTTAACACCTCTGCCGTTTCACACCTGATCCAATTGTATTGGTAATAATTACACATGATGACTTTATATTTCTATTTCACGCACAGTCAAAGAGTTCCTATAATATCGGACTAATTAAGAGGAACTCAATCATTGCAATCCGATACCACGGATTATGGGGTATAAATAGGAGTACTTTTCTCTGGTTAATCATGTTCAATTTGATTGTGCAACAGTAGATATCAATAATATAATAAATCATGGCATAAAATAGTATAATGTTTTGAGGTTCCTTTCGAGCCATTATGTATGGCATATATCGCGAAATAGGGCAAATAGGGCCCCAAAATCAGGTAGGTGTTCAACCTCCTATTATTGCCTCCCGTGCCTAGCTACCACAATTCACTTGCAGCATGGGTTGGCCATCTTGGACCTCAAGGCCTATGCTATAGTGGTGGACTACTGTATATACTGGTCAACTGAGATTTATGATTTATCAATGTAAAAAAAAAAAAAAAAAAAAAAAAAAAAAAAAAATGAAATCACTGTCATATGACAGTCAAAACTACAATAAAATATTCAGCTTAAATTGGGACATCTAGGATGAAAGGCAGGACACTGAAGTCCAGAGGATTATTAGAATAGCCAAAGATGTATTCCAAAAGCTAAGCAGAGTATTAAGACACAGAAAAGTTTCATTAGAAACAAAGAAACTAAACTGTTACTTGATAATCTATCCTCCTGTAGGGCAGCAAATGCTGGACAATCTCCTCAGAGATGAAGACGAGACTTGAAGCAACAAAAATGTGGCTCTGCAGAAGGATACTGAGGATACCAAAAACCAAACATGTGAGCAATGACAAAATTTTAGAGAAAAAAGAAAACAAAAAGGAAACATATTTAACATAAGGTAGAGGCAGCTGAAATTTCTGGGGGTACATAATGAGGAAAAAGGGCTTGGAAAATCTGATACTCACAGGACAGATTGAGGGACGGACAGAGGAAAGCCTTATATAACATACTTGATGAGCTTGAGTAAATGGGTGGTAGAATAGGATTCTTATTAAGAGCTACAAGGGACCGGAAGATGTGGAGGGCCATGATCGCCTACGTCTTGAAAGGACACAGTACATAAAAGAAGAAAAGCCACTGTTGATTCATTATGACTAACACAAATACTGATTCATCCTAAATCAGGTAGGATTTGGTATTTAATTTTTTTTCTTTAAGGTAAAATGAAAAATATAAAAATGTGGAAAGGAAGAAAGTGAAAGAAAAGTAGAAAAAAATGAATGAAAAAGGGAATGACTAAAAGAAAATGAAGAAGGAAAGTAGTGAAAATGGAGAAAAAGTCGAAATAAGAAAAGGTAAAAATGATGAAACGTATATATAAAAAAAAAAAAAAAACTGATGAAAAAAGAACGAAAAAGAAATGGAATGACAAAAAAAAAATGAAGGAAGAAAATCACGAAAAGGGCGAAAAACGGAAATAAAGTAAAAATTTCTGTAAAGGAAAAAAAATAAAAAAAAAAAACAGAAAAGGTTTAAAAACATTTGGAGAAAATAATAAAAAGAATGGGGAAAATCGCAAAACAAATATTGTGCAATAAAAAATGTCTGGAAAGGATGCAAATTTGAATAGAAGAAAAAAAAATGAAGAATAAATTCAGAAAGCCCCCCCCCCCCCCATGAAGACTAAATTCAGAAAGGCCAAAAAATGAAGTAGACAATCTTAAATGTAAAATAAATTTTGATACAATCCAATTAACACGATATAGTGACAAGAGGGCGCCGACTTTCTTCTTGAGTTATAGCCTGGCTATTGTAGATTTCAAGAGGAAAAAATATCGCAAAAAGATCTTTGTTTAGTGACAGAAAGAAAACTTTAACATATTGTACGAGGCTGGTAAAATACAACCCAATAATCAAAAAAAATTTTAAACAAGTCAAAAAAAATTCTATGAATTTGAATCAAAAAAAAAAAAATGGCTGAATAGTCATCTTTGTCAGTGTAAAAAAAATAATTACAAAAATAAAAATTACAACTCAGCACTTATTCCAATTAATCACACAACTTAGAATGATTACTTTGCTACTTATGTAAATGTAAAAACAGTTTTAGTTGGCAATAATATAAGTAACAGATGGCTATAAAAAGGCACTGTTAATGATTTAGTGTTTATATAATGCAGTAATTATTGTTTGCGTCATGTGGCAATAATTAAAAGTAAAATGATGCACTAAAATAAGTAACCATGTATTCGTTTTAAGTTCTTTGTGTTAGACCAGAGACTTTAATGAGTACTTTCTTCTCCAGCAATCTCTTAAATAAAATCTGAACCAAAAGATGTGAATTTAGCTCAATCTCTGGATGAAAATAGGGAATTTTTCTAATGTTTGGTGAAGTGCTGTCACTCGGTTTATTGATCTGTTTTTTTATGAAGTACGCTCTGCTACCCGATGATAAAACAGCATCATGACCAATAAACTGAGTGATAGCACGTCACCAAATAATACAAAAATTCCCTACTTTCATCCAAAGATTGAGCTAAATTTACATCTGTTGGTTCAAAATTTGTTTGATAGATTGCTGCAAAGAAAGAACTCATTGAAGTCTCTGGATTAACAACTTTTTTTTTCATTTGTTAGCCAAGGATGGTGAGTTCAATCCTTCGTAGGACCACAAGAGTCAGCATAGTTAATGCTGAATAAAATTTTTTACTGCATATAGATTATGTCATATTTGAAGTTTTATGAAGAATTACTTATAAAATATCAGAACAACTGAAGAGAATAAAAGAATTTTATTTTGATATTTTGTTTGCAGGGGAAGTAGTCAAGTAGAGTAACAAAATGCAAATCCTGCAAAATAAAAAAAAAAAAAATAGGTAGGCAGAACAAGAAATACTAAATTGCAGTTACAGGTCAAGTCTTGTTCAGAAATATCTGTCAGTCTTATACAAACACTTTCTATATATCAATAGAACGGCATTTAACAAATTGAATCCTGTAGGTTTTAGAAAGGACTATCCTTCTTTGAAGCTTGTGGACTGGCATTACAAAATAATAAAGAACTGTACAGGTAAGAGAAACTACATTACTTCAAGTCTTTCAACTAAAAACAGCTAAAATGCATATCCCATGTAACTCACAGAACAAAGCAGTGATGGCATATACCCTAAATCCACCATAAAAAATCAAAGCTGAGATATACCCTAAATCCACCATGAAAAAGTAGTGATGGCATGTACCCTAAATCCAACATAAAAAAGCAGTGATGTCATGTACCCTAAATCCACCATAAAAAAGCAGTGATGGCATGTACCCTAAATCCACCATAAAAAAGCAGTGATGGCATGTACCCTAAATCCACCATAAAAAGTAGTGATGGTATGTACCCTAAACCACCATAAAAAAGCAGTGATGGCATGTACCCTAAATCCACCATAAAAAAGTAGTGATGGCATGTACCCTAAATCCACCATAAAAAGCAGTGATGGCATGTACCCTAAATCCACCATAAAAAAGTAGTGATGGCATGTACCCTAAATCCACCATAAAAAGCAGTGATGGCATGTACCCTAAATCCATTATAAAAAAAGTAGTGATGGCACATAACCTAAATCCACCATAAAAAAGTAGTGATGGCATGTACCCTAAATCCACCATAAAAATTCAGGATGTAGAGTTAGTAAATACAAAACACTTCATATACCTCAATGTTATAATAACAAATTTAGTATAGGATATAAGGAAATTAAACAAGGATAGGTAGTGCCAGGGATAGTTTTGCCCAACACTACCAATTACCACAAAACCAAAACATTAACCTCAGAACTGAAGTCATGTTCTTAAATAATCTTATCAGATGAAGACTTTCATATGGACGTCATACATAACACCAATCCAATTCAGAAATATCTAAACTGTCAGCTGTATACAACTACTTTCTCTGATCAAGGATTAAAAAAAGGCTTTGAGTTAATGAAACCTGTAGGTCTTAGTGAGGACCAGCCTCCTTTGAGACCTTGTGGACTGGTGATGCAGAATTACAAAGAACAAAATAACAGAAACCATATCACTTTTTTCTCAGTAGTAGATAGGTTTACCTATCATCCAATTAACACCCCCCCCCAGTCTTTTGAACAAGAATGGAGGCTTATTCCTTGTTTCCTGTTTAGAATTAAGTTTCCAAAGTCCTTCTAAAGTCTACCTCAACTCTATACTTCTAATGTCTCCACCTAAACTCTGAAATTTGAATATACTATTTATTTGTTTATTTTCCTTCAATAGGAGTAGATAAGTTTGTCTATTGTCCGGTTCGCACTCCTCTCCAGTCTTTTAAACAGGAGTAGTGATTTATACCTTGTTTCATGTTTAGGATTGGGTATCCAGTTCCTTCTAAAGTTTTTTCATTCTCATTCACTCTCAGTAACTCCTTTTGTCTTAGTGGCATTACTGCTTTGCTTGGGATGAATTGATTAAAAAAATTAAAAAAAACTTAAGGACTTCCAACAGACACAACATCTAAGAGAATAAGTGATATAATCAAGATGATGACATTCCACACTACCTCAAACAAAAGGCGAGGAATGAATCCACCATCATTGCAGGAAAGATCAATAACAATTACTGGACTTGAGAAACCTATTTTCCTGAAAAAACTGAATATATTTAAATTGAAAGCAGCACTGCCTACTTAGTCAATGAATGTCCAAAGTTTCCTTATAAGGAAATATTACCATGACTATTAGAGATGTAGAGAACAGATATTACACTTTGATTCAAACATCTTCTCACTAGACCTTTTCAACCTATACAGCGAGATTCATTATTAGCGGCCATAATCTTAACAACATATGCAAATGATAGCAGATACAGAAAATGACAAGAACTACAGAAGGCAGTGAAGAAAAGTAAGAAGAAAGGACTAAGCATAAATTGCAAGAAGACTGCATGGATGTTAGCAAAAGGAACAGCTCAGCATGCAAATTACAGATTGGTGATACCAAAATCAGACAGGTGCAACAAGTTAGGTAGCTGAGAAGCATATTAACAGAGTACAGAAAGTGCGACACAGAAATCTGAAGACACACTGGGATAAGGAAAGATGACTTCCAAAAGCTAAGCAAAGTATTAAGAAACAGGAAAAACTTGTTAGAAAAAAAGAATAGAGTACTGAAATGTTATATCAGTCCTCCTACATGGCAGTGAATGCTAGACAATTTCTTCAAAGATTAAGAAGAGACTTGAAGCAACAGAAATGTGGTTCTACAGAAGAATGTGGAAAATATCATGGACCAAACATGAGTAGCAAGAAAGTTCTAGAGACAATAGGACACTTATATTTAACATCAGGAAGAGACAGTTGAGGTTTCTGAGGTACATAATGAGGAAGGTGGGCTTGGAAATTTTGTTTGCAGGGGAAGTAGTCAAGTAGAGTAACAAAATATAGTATCATAAAACATAGCAGTGCTTGGCAGATGAAGCAGACTAGAAAACAGGGAGACTAGCAGCCTTGGTGTAAATTAACATACAAAGGGAAAAAAAGGTAGGGCAGATGGAGTGAAGTTAGAGAGAAACTTAGTGGGACGACAGATTGAAGGTCAAAGAGGCAGAGGAAATCAATACAAAACCTATCTGGTGAGCTTGTGTAAAAGCATGGTGGAGAAGCGTATGGGAGAAATGTCAAAAAGACAGGAAATCGTGGAGAGCCATGATCACCAATGTCCTGAAGGGACAAGGCACATAGAAAAGGAAGATCTAATTTTGGAGAAACATTGTGGCAACATCATTTTGTTAGCTTTTGAAGCTATGGATAGAAGCTGAGATATGAACGTCATCCCTTGACTGAAACATCTTAAAGTTGGAGAGGCTCTCAAGTCAAATAATAATAATAATAATAATAAGAGAGCCTGAGTTTTAAGGAAACTTAGTAGCTTGATGAGAAAATGGGAAGAAAGGTAGTTTCATTATAAGATTTGACTGATAGTTTTCAGGTTATTTAAAACCAGAAAATATTTTCTAGATGGCCAGGGAGTTAAAAGTAAAATTTGAGTATCACTAGCTGCTTGATCAATGAATGCCAAATGTTTCCTTATAAGGAAATATTACCAATTGGTAATTACAAATTGAGTAGTAATCTTTCATATATCAGTCAGTTAGTTATGTGCCATGCGTGATGCATGCTTAGGCGATCGTGTATCTTTTTGAAACATGACTGACGAGGCAGATTTTTTTCCCTATTGTAAGTTGGCATTTCTTTCTGCAGCAGACCAGTTGCAATTCAAGGATATAGAACCTGGTCTGTCCTGCTATTTACCCATAGCTGGGGGGGGGGGGAGGAGAAGAGGAGGATTCATATCTTTCCTAAGGGTATTAGCACGTAAATGTAATGGATTTGACTGGAATTCAAACTTGGCTCTCCAATTCCTAAATCTAAGCTGCTATCCATTACTCCAAATGCCTCCCCTTTCATATATACTAGTTTGATTAAAGACTAATGAAAGATCTTTGTTAAGAATCTTTTGTTTATTTTCAATATTTCAGATAATTTTTGTGGTAAAAATTTAAATATGAATTGTCAGAGTACTAAAAATTTAAATATGAACTGTCCGAGTACTAAAAATTTAAATATGAACTGTCCGAGTACTAAAAATTTAAATATGAACTGTCCGAGTACTAAAAATTTAAATATGAACTGTCCGAGTACTAAAAATTTAAATATGAACTGTCCGAGTACTAAAAATTTAAATATGAACTGTCCGAGTACTAAAAATTTAAATATGAACTGTCCGAGTACTAAAAATTTAAATATGAATCGTCCAAGTACTTTCGGTTCTCATCAGAGTTCTTAAAATCCTTAACAAATAACTCTTTGCTGGTCTTTACCCAATACAAATCTGAATGTCAAACTGGAGTTCTTGGTATCATAAAACATAGCAGTGCTTAGCGGATGAAGCAGACTAGAAAACAGGGAGACTAGCAGCCTTGGTGTAAATTAACATACAAAGTGAAAAAAAGGTAGGGCAGATGGAGTAAAGTTAGAGAGAAACTTAGTGGGAGGGAAAGGGGAGTCATAATAGGAAAAGGTTGACAAAACAAAGTCTCCAGATAAAAAATAAAAAATAAATAAATAAAATATAAACACCCCCTCAAAGATGGAGAAAGATTGTTATTAATATGAAAGCAAGGGAGAGAACCACCCAGGCGGAATTAACTCCTGGGGTTTACCCAACTACAAAGAAAACATTGAAAAAAAAAAAATAAATAAAGAAATAGAAAAGACCTAAAGAAAAATAATAGATACGGATCTTGTTTAAGGCTTGACTTGGATTCTTATTTCTTTTTTTCCTTTTTTTTTTTTTCAGGAGAGCTGCAATTCAAGACCCGGAGAGTAAGGCTTGGGCTGTTGATGGAAGGAGAGTAAGAAGTGTCAAGTTAAGGAGAGAAAGAGCTTAATATTGAAGGCTGAGGCGAAAAAGATGCTCCAGGCAATGGTACCTGGTTTCCACCCATGCTGCTGTTAACCAGACAAGACCTGAACTAAAAGAAAGCGGTAGAATGTTATGGATTAGACTGTGCCAGGAGGGAGGCAACAACAAGGAAGGGGAGGGCCAGGAAGCGAATGCATTTGCAGTTGGGGGTACCAGAGTAACACCCCTGCCATGCAGCACAAGTCATAATGTTTATATAATTATCAGACATAGCCAGCCTTTAATAATAGCCAGAAAATGAAGTTAAACAAAAACACTGCCAAAAAATAATGGTCACGAATAAGTTACATTGCAGTTATACAAAAACCCAAAGCCTTATTCAGTTGACAGTCGTGACAAAAAAAATGAAAATGCTGATCTTTGTAACTAATGACTAAAAAACTACAGTTGCTACAAAATGTATTTCTTTTTTTGCTTTTAGATTTTAAACTGCTTATGGCCACATCATGTTGAAATACTGGTTCCTATATGATCAACAAAGTTAAGCAACATTGAGCCTAGTCAGTACTTGGATGGGGGACTGCTTGAGAATATTAGATGCTGTAAGCTTAAGTTCTAATTGCTGTTAGGTTCATTATATTCACATTTGTACAAATACCCTTGGGAGAGGTATAAATCCACCTTTTTTCCCCAGCTATGGGTTAATTAGTAAGACTTGTATCACTAAACGATTATTATTTTTTAAAAATGTTATTATTTCCTGCAATGGGTTGATAAATCATAAAAAATGAATCAATCAACAGATTTTAATATTTTCCACTTTTTCAAATATTTTCATGCGTTTTCTTTCATTAGGTTAGCAGCTTTTACTACATTGATTTATACTGACTAATGTTCTCATCTTGGCTCTTAAACTCATATTTTAACATCAATACTTAAATAGATTGGTCTATTCGTAAAAAAATAGGGAAAGATTTAGTGGGGGTGAAATTTTTGTACATTAGCATTCTTTAGATTTTCTTGGGGTTGTGACACTGTCAGAACTGAAACACATTGATTTTTTTATTGATTTAGAATGGGGGCTTTGTTTATAATATTAATATAGTATCAAACTTTTAGTGTTATTGGTCCTAGCAGTTTTGGCTATGAAAACAGACATTTGGGGGGGGGGGGTTAAAAGACATTACTTTTAAATAAAGAACAAAAAATTTACATAAATTAATAAAAATATGTATCCATTTATTCTTCATTTAAGATAAATGAATGATAATATGAACCTCATATGTCTGTACATGTGTTTCTGGAAAAATCCTCAATGAAAAAATGTTTTTAAAATTTGAAGAGTTAAAAGAAAGTTAATAAATCCAGAAAATTAAAAAAGTATGCAGGTATCAATGATAGCATACTTTCAAGCTTGACATTTGTAAATAACAACTAAGTTCAATAAGTCTGCAAAAATCAGGGATCAGTTTGACTTATAAGTTTAAGTAATTCATACAACATAAGATTATTATAAGGAGGTGTAAAAGCAAGAGAAATAAGATGAAAGAAATACTAGTGAAAAATGAATAATAATTGACAAGGCTTCATCTAAGAACTTCAGACAACTTAAGACTATTACTACTTGGTGGAAAAGCAAGAGAAATAAGATGAAAGAAATACTAGTGAAAAATGAATAATAATTGACAATGTTTCATTTTATATATTACAATGAAACCATTTCTGTAAATGACAAGGTGCATTACAATGAGTAGAAATAATTAAAACTTTAATGAAACTAAGAAAAAAAACGTAACAAGCATTTATTTTACACCCACTTCATTTTGGTAAAAATAAATTAATTAACATCTAGATAATAACATGAATAGAATCTTTTTTGTTGGCAGTTGTGGTGATAAGAATAGGAAGGCTGGGAATTGTAAGGGTTGATTTCAATTCATTATGAAAGTTACAAGAGCTGTTTTTGAGATTCAGCCAATGTTTTATAAATATCCTTTCCCTTGGAACGAAAACAGAACTGGGAAGATCATTTTTTTTTTTTTTATTTATTATTATTATTACTGTGGTTTATCTTTGAAAATTTTTGGCATGATGCAGTGAGGAAAGCAATTTGATGAGCAGGAAGGAAAAGATTTTGGGGTGATTGAAAATGAAAAGTGATGATAGGACACACCTACAAAGAAATCACAAGTAACAGCAATTATCTTATATGTGCGCATTTTTAATCTACACACACACACACATATATATATATATATATATATATATATATATATATATATATATATATATATAACTTTCCTGTCATTTTTCATGTATGAGTGTCTTTCAGTTCAGTTTTTATATTTATGTTTTGTATGAAACAACAATCCTGCATGTGATTTGCTAAAAGTTCACATAAGAGACATACTGAAGCATTGACTGTCATATGGGCTGATGTATTAGCCTGAGATTTAGTGTTGGTTCTTAATTCTCTCAGATGGTTGAGATGATTCTTTTCATATATATATATATATATATATATATATATATGCTGGTGTTAATAAAATAGTGCTCAATGCAATATAACAGAGCTACAATCTATCTTAAGGTGCTGAATTAAGAACTGAAGACTGCATTGTTCATGAAAAAGTTGCACTACTGGTGGGAGTTTAAGGAAAGGTATGTTTATGGGTTAGAGTGCTCGATATCAAGGAATAGAGTGTACATAAATATATAAAATGGACATTGATGTCAACACCCAGAGGCGACAATCTGTTTCATGCTAACATTATTGGTAAATACAAGATAATTTTGCAAATTTCTACTTTGGTATGCTTCATTGGTCAGTTGACATCATCAGAAAAAAGGATTTTATTTTTTGAAATAAATATATATATATATATATATATATATATATATATATATATGCACATTTCATTAAAGACGACTGACAAGGTGCTTTTATTTAGTTTTTTTGGACAGTTTTTATATAATTTATCATCTGAAAAGAAAAACTTTATTAGACCGCACGAGAAATTATATAAAAAACTAAATAAAAGCACCTTGTCAGTCGTTTTTAATGAAATATGCATGAAAGAAGGATTGCTGCCTAAATACACAAATATATATGTGTGTGTGTGTGTGTGTGTCTGTGTACCAGTGGTGACTCTAGGTCATCAATGTTTGATGAGGTTATTACAATCTTTAACAAAACATTTCGATCCTAGCTAGAGGCAACCGGACGTCTAGCCACACTGATGATCTGTGAAACAGCGAAACAGTCTGTCTGTGGATGACAAAAATATATATATATATATATATATATATATATATATATATATATATGTATGTGTGTGTGTGTGTGTGTGTGTGTGTGTATTTTCAAAAAATTATAACAAACATGTTATAACATCACTACAAAAATAACCATTTTGTTTCAACACTTCTGTTATCTTATAAGGTGATGGTGTTGAATAATTGTTGAAACAAAATGGCTATTTTTGTCGTGATGTTATAACATGTTTATGTTATAATTTTTTGAATAAATAATATTTACTCTACTCTGTATTGAGCACACCTTTAAGAATACTAATCTTGGTTATTGGAATTTATTCTGTTTACACTAATCCTATACTTGGGTGTGTGTGTGTGTGTATATATATATATATATATATATATATATATCCTGGCAAAATATGATTCAAGTCACTGAATGCCATCATTTTATCTATATCTTCATTTCTGGAGTATTTCTTAAATAATTTAAAAAATAAAATTTGAAATCTTCAAATTAATAGAATTTAATTTTGATTTCCAAATCAATAAGTAGGGAGATTTACTGGCAAACGGCCGTGATTTTTTTATAACAAAACCAAAATGCTAAAATGCAAAAAGAGAAGGAAATGACAGAAGAGAACTTACAGTTTTTGTAGCATCGACAAATCACTAAAATCTCCTTGTTTTAACATGACAATTGCATTATTGCTCAGGTCCCTGAAAAAGATAAAAAAGAACCAACATAAATATTTGTTATTCTTCTTGAAATTGGTAGATTATTTGGCTGAAAAAAAAAAAGTCCTTTTGCATTTTCCTGTTGGAAGGATGTCCTTTTGCATTTTGGGGTTAGAAATAATTTTTTTTTTTAATGTTATTGTTCACCCAATACAACAGAGTGATATGCTATCAGGCACAAGGCAAATGAATAAGATTGCTTTATGGATGAATTTTTGTTTGGTTCATGGCATATCAAATCAATGCGCTATTTAATGCTGACAAGATTTTTATTGCTGCTAATTTTTTTTTTAATCAAAAATGTAATGCTGGTAATAATGTATTGTGGGTTAATAATTTTTTCCTTGAAAAATTTATTGCTGGTAATCATTTTTTTACAAAAATGCATTCCTGGTATTAAAACCTATTTTTACACTTTCATAGTGTTTTGAACCCAGTGTGGGGGTTAACTATTTGCCCATAGCTCGAACCTTAACAGGTGCTAGCACCCTGGGTCAAGGCGGACCTGGGAAGACCAGCAATCAAGAGGTGGTTCCACGCTCCTCAAAACCTCCTGATAAGAGGCCTTGCTGTTGAATGTAATTTATTGTCTTACCCAGGACATGTATGTAGTTTGCAAGAATTGTAGATTATGAGCATATGTAGGATAGATAACAGCTGACCCTAGAGGTTAAGATTATAGCCATCCTGGAAGCATTCTTTTGGGAGTCTGTTCAACAAAGTGGTGGCATTAACAGTTTAGTAGACTTTTAGGGGGAATTGTATCTCAGCTGTGGCTTCCAGAGGTTGACCTTTGAGGTCAGATGCAAGCCAAAATAAGATAGTCAATTTTGATTGGCTGAACTAGTAAGGGAATGATAGATTGAAAAAGGCTTTTCAGAGAGTCGAGTCTAAACTGACAAACAATGTAGACATGTTTTTTTTTGTATCTGAAATGGCTCACCAGTGAGGGGAAATGGCTCACCAGTGAGGGGGAATGACCACTACTGAATAAATAGAACATGTTGACATAAATGTTAATAAAATCACTGGCTGCACGAGAAGAATGCAACTTTATTATCAAATTGATATGGTCAATCAAGACCTCTCAGTATGAAGGGGCTATACAACAGTGGCTCTTGGACAAATGCAGTCTAAATGGAACTTCCTTCTTACAGAAATATATCCCCCAAAATTGTACTCTGTGTTTGGTGGGCTGTGAAGCTCATCGTCTATCATGAAGTGAAAACCAAGCCAAAACAAAACAGTTAATTCCAAGAAATACTTTCTCCAGTTGGAAGCATTGCATAAAATTTGTGTGTCCATCATTGGTTAATATGGAAGTTTTACCTTGTCCTCCATACTCTCCTGTCTTTTCTCCATCTGACTATCATCTTTTCAGATCATAGCAACACTTTCTAGAAGTTTATTAATTGTGAAGAGGTTAAAGCTGACTGAGTATCTCTGCACTGAAATCTGAAGAATTTTATGCTCAAGTGATCAACAATTTGCCAAATAGATGCGATTGCGTTATTGATATTGTAGGAAAATATTATCTTGATTAAATATATTAATTAGGAACAAAGGTATTTGCTCATTTTTTTTTAATAATTTCATCCCAAGCAAGGCAATAAAGCCACTAAGATGCAAAGACTTACTGAGTGTGAAAGAATATGAGAAAAAGATAAACATTATTAAGGAGAGAAAACAAAAAAAAAGAACAGGAATTAAGAAGACAGAAGATAACGATTGACATTGCATTTGAATTTTTGAAGATCAAACTTGACTGGAAAAAAAAAGAAGCCGGAAAAAGAGTTTTTCAAAAACAAGAAATGCAATAGAAGAAACTGTTAGCATAGAACTTACAGTTACATCTAGTAATTTCAACTGTAAAATGACGGGACCTAGCTGCCAATCTAGTAGTATGCTTAATTTTGTAAAGTAAATCTTTCTTTCCAATACAACAAGTAATCTTTGCTACATAAGTACAAAAATAATGACAAATTGGTAAGTTGAACACATTACTTGCGCACGATAAGCTTAGCATTGCATGACCAATTTACTTGTGTATGAGTTTCAAATTGACAGGGAGGTTGCAATAAAAGGGGCAGCTGGAAAATACTAAATAAAAGGGGTGGGTGGAATGATAACTGTCCTACAATGCTTGCAGCCTGAATTAAGGAGGTAGGAGGGAATTTCCAGAATATTTAACAGAAAGGGTGGCTGGAATAAAAGGGGCTAGTGGAAATTACTAAATAAAAGGGGTGGGTGGAATAATAACTACCCTAAAATTCTTGCAGACTGAATTAAGGAAAGAATTTCCAGAATATTTAATAGAAAGGGTGGTTGGAATAAAAGGGGTGACTGGAAATTACTAAATAAAAGGGGTGAATTGAATAATAACTGTCCTACAATGGAGGTCGGAGGGAATTTCCAGAATATTTCATAGAAAAGGTGGCCGGAATAAAAGGGGGATGGAAAATACTAAATAAAAGGAGAGGGTGGAATAATGAAATGCTGTGTCCTAAAATGCTTGCAGAATGAATTATGTGAGGAAATTTACAGAATCAAGGGGAGGTTGGAATATGAATGTCCTGAAAAAAAGAATAATCATACTGGGAGAAACTCAAATGTATATAGATATATGCCAAACTCAGGCTAGTGTGGCACAAGGCAAACAAAGTGAGCAAATATTGTAACAAGTCATTTGTTAATAGGTTTCTTTTAGTCAATGCGAATAATGATAATGTGGACAAAACTTTTGATGCACATTTACTATTTATCAATTCCATGACCATTGTAAATATATAAATAGTATGTAAGGTAAATGTATATATAAACGCATAAAAGGTGAATGTATATATAAACGCATAAAAGGTGAATGTATATATAAACGCATAAAAGGTGAATGTATATATAAACGCATAAAAGGTAAATGTATATATAAACGTATATAAGGTAAATGTATAATAAGTGGCTGAGAATGGCTTTGAGTTATTGTGTAAACTTGCCCCGATATGATACCTGAACTGTGAATGATAGCCTACAAGACTTGAACTGGTATTAAAATTCTACGGGTGATGAAAAGTTCTTAGCATGACCAAGATGCTTTAATAACAAAACAAAACAAAAAAAAGTTTTATATTTGGTTAAATATTAGTAAATGGGTTTGGCCAAAAATATTTCAATATCTCCTTGCATACAAACACTGGTTTTAAGAAATAAGAAAGAATAAAAATAAATAAATATGAAAAACAATAAATGAACTTAATTGAGAAGGATAAGTAATTTTGCATAGTTTCAAAAGTGTAAGTGCTGGGAAACTTGGGGCAAACTTGTTCAAAGAATTTAAAAAGATTGAGCAATCTGCTCACCAGACATTTGACAGATCTCATGGAAGGAAATCCATCTATTCACCAAATTGACCACAGTCAGGATCATACAGACAGTCAACTCCACCATTTTTTCATTGGCTGCGTAGTATGTGATTTGCCAGTGATACATATGGTTTTGAATTCTGAGCTTTTACCTTTCCTAAAACTGGTTGCCAACAATAGCTAGAGAACCCAGTGTATCCTTATGATTTAGCCTGCAGCTGGAGAGAGGGACATGACATGGATTCGTACATTGCCCAAGATTACTTGCACAAAAGTGAATGCAAAGAAATCAACTGGAATTTAAATCAGAATTAACAACGTTTGCAATAAAAAAAGGGAACAGGGCAAAAATGAAATAATATCAAGCAAGCAATATATGCAAGGCAAAAGAAAGCAAGAAGTTCAACACACAAAAGCAAGGTCAGACAAGCAAATGCAGGGGTCTATCTTGTAGACAAGGCAGATTGGGACCGAGTTATGTCAAACTGCAAACCAGCCTATTTCATTGGCTAAAAAAAATATCCCAGTATGCATTTGTGGACTTCTGCCTATAAAAGGGAAGGAGGAAATGTTCTGCAGTCATTTCCCACCTTGACTGAAATCAACAGCTTGGTTTACTGGATTCTCATGCCAAGCCATTAGCCTTCCAACATGGAAGAAAACATGGGACCTTTTTTTCTTTTAAATCAATTTTCTTTCTGTGAGTAAGCCATTTTTTCTTTTTAAGAGAAAGTTTTTAAAGGTTTATTCAGTAAAAAGTTTTCTTTATTTTTGTTCTTTCTTTTGGAAGGGGGAGAGGAAGTATCCGAAATGACAACATGTCAGTTCATGTTAAATAAACAGGAGCTTTTACAAGAAATGTCACCCACTATTGTTTGTCTATAATGACACACATACTTTAAGCGTGCTAAAGTAAGTGTTTGATGACATTTTTAACATTCCAGTGAAGTCCCAAATTTATTGAAAAATTCCAGCAGAGGTCGGAAAAAGAGCAGTGAAATTAAGGTTCTTCCCCCCACCCCATAAAACAATGTTTTCTTTTCTACTTTCAAACAATCAGTAAAATTATTATTTTAAAAGATTATATATATATATGTGTGTGTGTGTGTGTGTGTTTGTTGGTTGGTTGGTTGCATTTGTAGGACGTATAATAGTAGCCAAAACAAAAGTGGATATGATGGGACAAAATGGAAAAGCTACAAATGATGCATTTTGTGAACGTCTTCATTTTGGCTTCTTCAGGTCAGAATGAAAGACAAAATTGTATGTAAAGAAAATGCATTGACATCTAAGACAAGTCATGAAAAAATTATATATATATATATATATATATTATATATATATATATGTGTATGTGTGTGTTAAACAGTGATTATTACTGCTACTAATGCAATACTCTTTGATAAAACAAATCAAGTTTTCTCAGTCTTTGGCATTTTAATCTAAAGATAAATTTGCTTAATTTCACCTTCATCACTGCCATGCACTAATGGTTTAGGAGTAGATTATAAGACTGATGCCAATTCAGCCGCCTTTTGATCCTAGCTAGAGGCAACCGAACGTCTAGCCACACTGATGAGCTGTGATACAGCGATACAGTCTGTCTGTGG
>OZ038509.1:41144174-41159174 GCA_964036315.1 Acanthosepion esculentum | reverse complement strand
TGTTATCTATCTATCTCATTCTGTTATCTATCTATCTCATTCTGTTATCTATCTATCTCATTCTGTTATCTATCTATCTCATTCTGTTATCTATCTATCTCATTCTGTTATCTATCTATCTATCTCATTCTGTTATCTATCTATCTATCTCATTCTGTTATCTATCTATCTATCTCATTCTGTTATCTATCTATCTATCTCATTCTGTTATCTATCTATCTATCTCATTCTGTTATCTATCTATCTATCTCATTCTGTTATCTATCTATCTATCTCATTCTGTTATCTATCTATCTATCTCATTCTGTTATCTATCTATCTATCTCATTCTGTTATCTATCTATCTATCTCATTCTGTTATCTATCTATCTATCTCATTCTGTTATCTATCTATCTATCTCATTCTGTTATCTATCTATCTATCTCATTCTGTTATCTATCTATCTATCTCATTCTGTTATCTATCTATCTATCTATCTATCTCATTCTGTTATCTATCTATCTATCTATCTATCTCATTCTGTTATCTATCTATCTATCTCAGTATATATTGGTTTGGTTTGGTTTGTTTTATGGCATATCAACCTCAATGGGTTATTTTATGCTGACAAGTTTTATTGCTGCTAATATTTTTTTTTTCAAAAATGTATTGCTGGTAATAATTTTTTTTTTACAAAGTATTTCTGGTATTAAATCTATTTTTACATTTTCATAGTGTTTTGACCCCAGTTTAGGGGTTAACTATTTGCCCATAGCTGGCATCCTAACAGGTCCTCCCACCGCGGGGCAGGGTGAACCTGGGAACACCAGCAATTAAGAGGTATTAACTCTAAGATAGAATGTATGATTGTTGACAAAAGAACAGCCTAATATTCAAATTGCAAATAGGAGATATCAAAATCAAGCAAGTACAAAAATTTTAATATCTAAGCAGTGTTAAAATAGAGAAAAAAAAAATGCAACACCAAAATCTGAAAGTGCATTAGCATTGCGAAATATGCCTTCCAAAACCTAAGTAAAGTAACAGGAAAATTGTATTAGAAACAAACAAAAAAAAAAGAAGAGTAGTGAAATGTTATGTAATATCAGTCTTCCTACATGGCAGTGAATGCTAGACAATCTCTTCAAAGATTAAGAAGAGACTTGAAGCAACAGAAATGTGGTTCTACAGAAGAATGTGGAAAATATCATGGACCAAATAAGAGTAGCAAGAAAGTTCTAGAGACAATAGGACAAAAAGGACACTTATAGTTAACATCAGGAAGAGACAGTTGAGTTTTCTGAAGTAGAGAGGTTGCAAACAAGGAGGAGGCTTATACTTAACATCAGGAAGAGGCAGCTGAAGTTTCTGGGACACATAATGAGGAAGGAGGTCCTTGAGAATCTGATACTCACGGGTCGAATAGAGGGAAAGAGAGACAAGGGAAAACAACGTGTCATTCTCAGATGATTAGTAAACATGAAGGATTCTAAGGATATCATGGACCGAGTGTGTGAGCAATGATGAGGTCTTGAGAGGTTTCAAACAAGGAGGAGACTTATACTTAACATCAGGAAGAGGCAGCTGAAAAACGTGTCATTCTCAGATGATTAGTAAACATGAAGGATTCTAAGGATATCATGGACCAAGCGTGTGAGCAATGATGAGGTCTTAGAGAGGTTTCAAACAAGGAGGAGGATTATACTTAACATCAGGAAGAGGCAGCTGAAGTTTCTGGGTACACATAATGAGGAAGGAGGGTCTGGAGAATATGATACTCACGGGTCAAATGGAGGGAAAGAGAGACAAGGGAAAACAACACATGATATACCTAGCTGCTTTAAGCAAATGAATGACAGAACGTGGTCTGGGGGAGGTGGCAGAGGGAAGGAACTTGGTGAGAGCTTCAAGGGATAGAGGGAGGTGGAGATGATCGCCTACAACCCGAAAGGACACAGCACATAGAAATGAAAAATATATACCCAAAACCAATTTTGAAAAATTTTAATTTAAAATTTCAGCATCCCCTCTCCTTCATGCATAGATGTAATCATAATAATGTACGTTTTCCACTTTGTCATAGATTTTCCTAATATATGGATAAAACATGAAATGGTTAATAATGTGAGTCACAGTGTATATAAGAGAAACTCTGTGTGTGTGTATAATCTTGGAAACTAAAGAAAGGCGAATCTTAAGGACATAAATGAATGAGGAAGCCATATTTGCCCCATGAGATCCATTGTCTAGTTATAGAGTAATAGTTTCAAATGAACATCTCCTTTATTGGATATGTTTGTTTTTTATTATTATTATACAATTATCTAAATTGGAAATGTGCTTTATTATGTTTTTTGTTAGCCCCCATAAAAACAGTGATAAGTCATGTCTTTCCCTCAGAGACTACATTGTCTGGGTTTGTTGGTATTTTGTGATAAACACAAAATACTGAATTTGACTAACCACATTTATTTATTTTTTGCTCTCTGAAATGTTTTAGGAAAAAAGTTTTTTTTGATGTTGCAGAAGATGAATGCAAGAACAAAAAAAAAAAAAAAAAAAAGCTCTGATCAAAAAGTATTGGGACTACTGCTATGGTAATGAAGCAAAATATGCACAGTGATACCATGTTGTACAGACTGACTTTGACCTCTGTTGCACATATACACTGAGTTATAATGTTCTTGCTCATTTTGGTTGTTTACAACAGTTCTTGGAAGGAAAGTGTGTAGAGTGTGGTCGTCTTGCCATACCACAGAAGTTCTCAGATGATTAGTAAACATGAAGGATTCTAAGGATATCATAGACCGAGCGTGTGAGCAACAATGAGGTCTTAGAGAGGTTTCAAAAAAGGAGGAGGCTTATACTTAACATCAGGAAGAGGCAGCTGAAGTTTCTGGGACACAATGAGGAAGGAGGTCCTTGAGAATCTGATACTCACGGGTCGAATAGAGGGAAAGAGAGACAAGGGAAAACAACGCGTCATTCTCAGATGATTAGTAAACATGAAGGAATCTAAGGATATCACGGACCGAATGTGTGAGCAACGATGAGGTCTTAGAGATATTGCAAACAATACTTTAAGGTGTGCTATATTTATGGTATAAAGTGCTCAATATCAGGGATAGAGCGTATGTAAATATAAAAGTGAACAATGAAATCAACACTCAGAGGCGACAGTCTGTTTCATATTAGATGCAATTGTCAGGCTATGTGCTGACAATTACATTTAGCATGAAACAGACTGTCACCTCTGGCTGTTGATTTCAATGTCCACTTTTAAAAGAAGTCATTGAAGTCAACACCCAGGGTTAACAGTCTGTCTGTTTCGTGCTTGAACACAATCAACAGGCCATATATATATATATTTTTTTTTTGTCATCCACAGACAGACTGTTTTGCTGTTTCACAGCTCATCAGTGTGGCTAGATGTCCGGTTGCCTCTAGCTAGGATCGAAACCCGACTGAATTGGTGTCAGTCGGAACTTCTACCACTAAGCCATCGACTCACGGCAGGGATGAAGGTGAATTTTAGCGTGTTTATTTTTAGATAAACACACAGTGACTGACAGTGACTCAATTCTATATATATATATATATATATATATAAAAATAAAATAATACAAATATAAAATTTGTCACTTAGCTGATTGATGCTATCTTCAGCACCACGACTCCAGAATTTTGTAGATGAACATTTTTGTAATCGTTCGTCAGGTTTCAGCAATTACTTCAGATTTTCTCATTTTCGTTATATTTTTATATTAAGTTAAAAAATAATTTATGCAATTATTTATTGGTGTTAGGCTGATTTTTTTTCATGCATGTGTGAGTGTGTGTGTGAGTATGTGTGTGTTTGTGTGTGTGTGTGTGTATGTGTATGTTTGTGTCTACGCCTAAAGGTGAATTATTATGTCCATAGTTTGACATAGTTATTTGTGTAACTTTGATCTGAAATTTTTCACAGTATTATATTAGGTTGGTGCAAAAATAATGTCGTTTTTTGACGTTCAACTTCATGTGAGAAAACAACATTATTTTTGCACCAACCTAATATCTATATTATTATAATTATCATTATTATTATTATATTGCCACTAATTAAGTTCATGAACAAGGAAGTCAATTATCCTCGGGTGTAGAAGAGAAATGAGGCAACAGGGCTTGAGATTTCAGGTAGAGAAAAACAAATTCCCACCAGATGCACCGTTTCCCTTCCCAGGAACTTACCACCAGTTCAGTTCTGTCCTCTTGACAAATTGGCCATTTGGGGAAACCATGACGGATCACCACAGGTGGCATTACTGATGTATTTGAAAAGTAGGGGTGGCATTGAATAATTTGCATGACTTGGAGACATGGAAAAGTACTGAGCAATGAACATGGGTGGTGACAGTTATTCCAGTCTTGCTGACAGGGTGCAGAAGGTGGGAAACTTTGCAAGTAGGGGTTGGGGGTTGACCAATTTTTGGGGAGTTCAAGGAACCCTTCTCGTATGATCAATTTGCATATCCAATAACAGACTACTGACATTGATGTACCTATTAGGTTGGTTCAAAAATAATGTTGTTTTTTGACGTTCAACTTCATGTGAGAAAACAACATTATTTTTGCACCAACCTAATACATGCCAATATCTATGTCTGTGTATACATCTAATCCTAATAAAAAAAAGTAGGTTATTTAACTTTAAAAATAAGTCTTTTGCAATGAAAAATTAATTTACACTATTTACAATGTTCAGAGTGTTATCCTCATCTTTGTTGCAATATACAACGTTTTGGATGTTGTACTCCAGCCTTCTTCAGGTGATTGGAATTTCGAACCAAACTCTTTATTTCATCCACCTGGGTACATTGTTCTAGTTCCACATGCCATGACTTTACCGCTTATATCAGTATCACTTATTTCCATTTAACTCAACTCTCAACTTATCTGGGGATAAAAGTAAAAAATAAAAAAAATTACTGATTTTAGCCATCTGTCATCAGAATGTCATTCTTTTTATTAAAAAATCTTTCAAAAATAGAATATACTTTTCTGAAACTTTATTTTAGCTGATTTAAAGTCTAATTAATCTGATTTGAAACAAATATTACTTTCAGTTTAAAATAACGCAGAAATGCATTTTTTAACACAGAGGTGGTTGTTTTTATAAGATGTTGACAGATTGACAAAAATCTGCACTTTTATACACACTAAAAAAATATTCAAAATTCTTTTTAAAATACTAGTGCGGTCAATGAATTGTAGTAAGGTTTTCCATCTATGATTAGTAAATATAGTTTTTTCACCTAAGTGGTACAAATACAGAATTTTAAAAGTTTTCAAACTTTATAAATTATTATAATTAAGATTTTTAAAAAATGAAAATGATCTTTGTAAAAATTCATAATTTATGGAAATTTTTTTCTTGAGATAATGATGTCTATAGCATATTTTGTTTATAAAATAAATTAAAAATTTTCTAATTAAATAATGTCTCTGTTTTATTATATTTTTTAATTTATGATTCGGAGCTGATTTTCAATAACTGGGGTTCTTCTTGTTTTACAAAAAAAAAAAAATTTATGATTTAAAGTCTCCAAAGACTAATATTAAGTGGTAAAAAAATTTCTCAAAATTTCATGAAATTAAATAAGTGTGTGTGTGGGGAGGAGAGGGGGGATAGATATAAAATGTTTTTACAAAGATTTTCTAAAGAAGAAACATTTCTAAAACAATTTCATACATTTGTGAATCAGTCATGACAGTTTCATTAAAATCTGACAATTATTTGATTTTTGCAAGAATTTCCAAATAAATGTGTTTTTCAGCACAAAATAGATGCTCATATTTCCTATACTAATTTATGGTCTCCACTTGATACAAGAAAAACAAAATTTTTAACCAAAATTTAAAATGTTCTAAAAAGGATAAAAAATATAATTAAATAATCAAAAAATCCTTTGGTCTTTCCTCTAAATAAAGATTTTGACAATAAAACTTAGTTTTTATTAAGTTTCGGGCATTTTTCATCATGCATGGTCATTTTTAGCAAATATTTGGAGGTACTTACTATAAACCCAAAGCACTTAAAATTCAATAAAATATTACAATATTTTTAAGATTACTGAGAAGTTAAAAAAAATTATATAAAAAGCAATTCATGTTTTATTCACCATGAAATTTTTTTCAATTATAAATAAAAATAATTAATAAAATTTTCCAAACAAAGTTGGCAAAACATCAAAAACACCACCTCCATCTTTAAAACAAATGCTTTCCTGCAACATTTTAAACTAAAAGTAAATAATATTTGTTTTAATTCAAATTAATTAAACTTTAGATCAGCTACTTTTTCTCAAATAACTTTTCACAAAAGTATATTTTATATTTGAAATATCTTTTAATAAAGAGAATTATATTGTGATGACAGATCTGTCAATAAGGATGAATTTATAGATTTTACTGCTAAGCAGAAAAAAAGATAACAATCAATTTAAATTCGGTTTGCAATTCACCAAAGTATTTTGCTTATTGAAAATATTAAACCTTATCTATTAGCTTAGAATTAAAAATAATATAAAAGCTTTGAGAAATATATTTCATTTTTTAAAATGCATTTAAAACCTTAGATTTCATCCTATTTGGAGCTATCTCTCTCTCTCTCTATATTATATATATGTGTGTGTATATATATATATATATATATATATATATATATATATATATATATGAAGAAATATAGTCTTAAAGTGTGCTATATTTATGGGATAAAGTGCTCAATATCAGAGATAGAGCGTGTGCAAATATAAAAGTGAACATAGAAGTTAACACTTAGAGGCTAGATGCAATCATCGTGGCCCGATGATTGCATCTAGCATGAAACAGACTGTCGCCTCTAAGTGTTGACTTCTATGTTCACTTTTTATATATATATATATATATATATATATAAAAAAAATGGAATTCAAGATAACATTACTGATTTGTTGCATTTTAATTTTCAATATCTTCTTTTTTTTTTAAACAGAAAGGAACTGTATAGAAATTCCAGTGTGAATCTTTGCAAATTAAAAATTAAAGTTTTGGGTCTATTTAATAATTCAGAAAAATAGAAAACATTTTATTTGCAAGAATTTTATCAAATCGCAAATTATATACACAAGGAGAGAAATGATTTATAACAGCTTTGTAAGAGACAAGTCCATAAGAAATATTCCTTTTTCTTCACCAGATAATTTTTCTCTAACAGCTTTTAAATCTTAATCGATGCTTACCTTTCACACCTCTGCATCGTTTATAAATATAGCTTACTGTATATGGAATCCAATCCAAATATAGTGTTCTATATATTAGTTCTATATATTTGAAATTGCAGTAACCTGGCTCTTAATTTCAGTCAAGATTATTTTAGGTGTTGCCATAGAAGGATATGACTACACAAAACAAGAAATTCAAATTTAACATTTTGCTTGGCAAAAACAGTCACCTACTGAGGACTAAAAGTTAAGAGATTTTAATTGTTAAATCCTTCAAGTCCTGACTGAGTTGTGGAAAAACTTAAATATTCTATCTTAGTATAATTAAATGCATATATCTCAAAAACCGTTAGAAATCAATGATTACAAGCTGATTTTATATGAAAGTAAATTGACTTCTCTTTCAAATGATAACCAGATTTAGTCTCCCTGGTAATATTGGTTATGAGATATGTTTTTGTATATAACTTTTACAGAATTGTATATTTCCAATATCTCTATGTGATTATATGGTGGGTATTAACATTGTAATTTAGTCACGAGGGAGGTGCTTCTGGCCAAGTGTGTCGGCTTTTCCATTGTGCAGAGCTGTCCACCAGAATCAAATACATGCAAATGGCCTTTTGTCAAACTCTCTTTGACTTCGCTTTCCAGTCTTAGGAGTAGGCTGGGCCTTCCCTGCCATCTCTGCCACTGACACTGACACTAGAGGGGGCGAAAGGGAATAAGGTGAGAGGATGATGATCCTGATAATCAGATGTGAGTGTGTGCTGATGAGACAACTAACATTGTATTGGAATACAGTGCTACCTGATTGCGGGCGGGTGCATTCAGGTGCTCCTGGATTGCAAGTGGGTGAAACTTGACGCATTTAGGTACTTCTGACTTTAAATGGTGAAACTCAGGACTTAATAAAGAAAGTCATTTTTATTTTTAACCAATCTAGACACTATCACTATCAGTAGTGAGGCAGTCATAAGACAGTACCAAGTTTGAACCGATTCAAAATTTTAAATAAAAAGCTGCTAGTCAGGAAGAAACACCTTGTTAATTCTTAAACAGTGGGAACATTGATTGACCAATATATTTTTTTATGACTTATCAAGGTTATTTAAAGCCAGAAAATATTTTTAAATTCCAAGAATTTTTTTTTTTGCAGATAATAATGGTTTAGCGATACTAATTAACCCATAGCTGGGAGGGTGTAGAGATGGATTCATACCTAATCAGATAAACAAAAAAATTATAATGTGTCTAAAGAGTGGGGGATCAATTCTATATTACAATCAATATATAAACTGATCCCTCACTTTGTGAACACGGTAGTTTCTATATATTTATATTCCAGACATTGTAAATGAATCTAAAAGTGTACCTAATCAGTATTTCATTGATTGATTAAAATTAATTTTAAAATTCTCTGCGTCCCGTCTCCTTCATGCACATGTGTAGTTGCATCAATGCAAACATCACTTTAGTCTGATGAAGTCCTAAAGGTCGAAACACGTCATATGAAAACTTTTTCTACTTTGTCATATTTTTATAGTTTTTGCATCTTAGGAAAAACTAATATTTAACACTTTTCCATTATGAAAATAAAGACAAAAAAAGGAAAAAAAAAATAAATGTCATATTCCTGAATTTAATATTTTTTAATAGTATGAGTGGGGGTGGGGGGGTTGCGACAATTTTCGGCCATTTTCTCTTCAAGAAGAATGCAGACAGACATATTATTGTCTTTGGATCATTTTTCCAGGTTTATTTGCAAGCAAATTACTCAGGAAATTACATAACCTCATGAATTCTAGTAAATAGTAACACCATGAATCCTAGGTAAATAAGGCACAGTTAAAAAAGAAACAGGAAAAAAAAAAAAAAAAAAGAAACAGGAAAGAAAAAAAAGAAACAGAAAAAGAAAGAAACAGAAACAGAAAAAAAAAGAAACAGAAAAAAAAGAAACAGAAAAAAAAAGAAACAGAAAAAAAAAGAAACAGAAAAAAAAGAAACAGAAAAAAAAAGAAAGTATGTTGGTACTGTTTCTACGTCTTTCTTTAATAGACTGTTTTTTTTTTATCCCTAAACCTGAAGACGGCATGAATAGTGGAAATTTGGGATCTCAGTACTGTTGTAGATCAAAAATATTTGGATTTAGTCAAAAATAATTTTTATGCCTCCTGCCATAAAAATTACTGGTAGTAATAAGTATGGTTCAAAAACCTGATACAATGGCTTCATGTGTACCACAAATGTCACTTGCAAAACCAAGTTGTGACTTTTTCCTGTAGCTTTTTTCATGGCCAAAAATAGTGACTTTTTTCTGTGATGTTTTTTTGTTGTAACTTTATTACCAACCACAGAATTAGTTACCAATTAATTATTTAAATTCAAGTCATTAATGAATGATCATTTGCTCTCTTATTGTTAGAAAAAGTTCAAAATCATCAATAAAGGATCAATTGATGATCCCTGCCATTTAAGGGTTAATAAATATTTGATGGATCAGTAGGACACTGGTAGGAAAATCCAAGACATTATGTGGTTTAGTACCATGCTGGTACTGCCAAAAAAAAAAAAATATTTTGGTACATGTGTACTAAAATACTACAAATTTCCAGGTTTTTAATTTTTGCTGCTTGTCAATCAAAATAAAAGAAGTAAATTCAATCAAATAAAAAAAGAAGGAAGGGTAGAGGTGAAAACTGGGTGAAAGGAATGATGACACCATCATAAGTGTTATATGGGGAGGGCAGAGTCATAGAGACGAGAAAAAGCCTGAAAAATGTGGCGTTTTATACGTTGTAATGGCAAAACAAGGTTAGACATAGCCAAGATTATTAACTTTCATTTTAATTTCTTTGACAATTAAAAAAAAAACAACTACCCCCCCCCCCCAAAAAAAACAAAAAAAACTCAAAGATTACAGAGATCTGAGAACTTGATCAGAATAATAAAATTTAGGCGGGTACCAGGAAACTGGTACCCGGTCAAAACAGGTGAAACAACATTTGGTATGACCATATAGTAAATGGGTAGTTAGTGAAATTTCAGTACCCAAAAGAAATGCACAGTCCATGGATCCAGTAACCCCCTGAGGATGAGTTTATTTGCTTAAAGTGTTATCCCAAGTACACCAGCTGTATGTATATCCAGGCAAGTGTGAGAATACAACCAATCAAAAATACAGGGGGTGTTTCACTAAAATAACCCCCTAAATATAGTCCAGTCATACAAAAATACCAAATTTCCAAGCAGGGTGGTGGTATCATCAAATTTCTTTAAAATTTCTATGGTATTCATGACATCTCAGATTTTGGTAACCCTCTCTCACCCATGGTTGGATAAAGGCAACATTGACACAAAGCCATATTTATAGAGTAGCGAGTAAAAAAGAAAATCCTTGTTGATACATATTTGCTGGGAAAAGCCAATATATGCACAAGGCCATATTTATGGAGCACTCAGTGATGAACTCAATCCTTATCAAATATTAAATTAGCTTGAATTTTTTTTTTTAAATGACTATATCATTTCTTCAGGCAAATTACAAATGTGATGTGGGGTCATACCCTGAATGAATTCTGAAACCTGAACAGCCACCACAGGCTCTCAATGGTTGGGGAAAAGGTGAGGGGTCCTCCATCATTTTGTGCAACATAAACTTGAGCCAATCTCAAATTCTTGTCTACATTTAAGTTCAGAATAAAAAGGTAGGTTAAAAAGAAATTTGTTATTTGGAAAAATATAAAGAGATTTGGGTTGAATAAAGTTGGAAAAAAGTAAAATAAATACGGTGGGTGGAATAACAGTGGGTAGGTTGGAGGTAAAACAAATAAAAATTTAAATAGTCGCATAAATCTGTCTATTTGGGACACACAAGAGTAGGCACAAGGCCATATTTATGGATCACCTAGTAAGAAAGAAAATCTTTGTTGATAAGATATTTTCTAGGAAAATCCAACATAAAAGAGAACTCCATGAGAAACTTATTCATTATCAAATATTAAATTGATTTTTTTCTTTTTTTTAATAATTATATTATTTCCTCAGGCAAGGTTACAAATGTCATAGCCTGAAGGAATTCTGAGACGTGAACAGTCAGGGAGAGTGGGGTCATCCTTGGCCAAGCATTTGTAAACCAACAGACAGGTTACTATAAAGAGACAGCAACAGACGGATAAATAGTGAATATATAACAGCTGACCCGTCAAACAAGTGCATGTATGGGAACTGGTGGACAAGTGGTGGGCAGAGGAAGTGTGTTCTTACTTTAATATTTATAGCACATCAAGGTTATTTTTTATTTTCACTGGCATAAAGAGGAGAAAATCTGGTCTGAACCGCAACATGCCAGTTAATAGACACAAACTGGAATCAACTGGTTAACTTAAGAGAGTCTACCAATAAGTTCTTAATACAAGGGGTGGGGATCAAAACTTTTCTTAATAGGCAATGAACATGGGGATCTTAATAAAGGTGGTAGCTAGACATCATTTGAAGGGTCAAAAGTTCAAAATTATTAAACGAGGTTATCATAATAAACTCAGAGAGTGGGGAGAGAAAATTTAATTAAAAAAAATTGCTTCCTCTTGATAGGCACCTGAGAATATTCTGATGTAGCTCTCAAGCAAATCTCACAAGCCACTGTTAGTAAGGTCAATTTTTAAGTGACCAACTATTTTGGCCTTGTGTCAGACGAGGCCAAAATAAGAATACAGTGAGGATGAGTCAGTACTTATTCTCCAAATGTAGCTTTGTAGCAACTAATTTATCTGGTTACTGAATATATGATGGTAAAAAAATATCTTGAAAACCAGTTCTATTAGTAAATTTATTCCTCAGTACTCCACTATGGTGGCATTGTACCAGACTAAGTTCAATAAGTAACAGTAATTTCTCTGTAATGTGGTACAAGGATGAGTTTAAGTTTAGGGTAAAAAATTGCATTTAGTCTCTTTGGGGATACCTCAGAGATTCACCTGTAGTAATGGAATGTCCCACCCTCCCTATCGCCTATGTGGACTGACTATATCAGTAGCTATATATAGTGAGCACAGGATATATGGGAATTACTAGCCTGCCACCCGATTCCCTGTTTTTCAGTCTTTTACAATAAACCTCTCTTCTTTCATTTGCACCTGTGCTGCTGTTCCTTTCACTTGAGTACCATCTTTGTCAGTTTGTAACCTCTTTAAGGATACAACTCTAACACCCTGTCTAAAGAAATATTGCCTGGAAGAGCACATTATAATATATTTTATCCCCAAAGAGGTTAAGGCTGGGCCAGGTAAGTATGGGTCAGTATGAAGCCCCCAATCCTGTTGACAATGTCCCAGAAATCTAAAACAGCAGTCTTCTATCTTTTCCTCACCCGCCTTCTCTGTTGACATCTCAAGTAACAACAGATGATAACAGCAAAACATTTTATATCATAGACTTGTTAACTGAAATTTTGTAACTCACCAAGAATCAAATTCTGGTTTGAATAAAATAAATAATTTAAACTTAGAATAATCTGATATGTACTCATACTTAGAATCGGAAAGAGAGTTGAAATTTCTGGGATAATGAGGAAAGAGGGTTTAGATAATATGACACTCACAGGACATATTGAAGGTAGGAGAGACAGAGGGGAAACAGTGAGTAACCGACCTAACCTATTAGATTGAGAAAGTGAGAGGGATAATATATAGAGAAATATTGCTAGGGGCTACAAAGGTTAGGAAGTTGTAGAGAACCCTTTTTCACCAGGGTTGATTTCTCAGGAAGGTGACCATGATATTACTGGTCCAGGAGGCAATCCCAGCATGCAACATAATTGGAAAGTGCCAGAAAACCACACCATGTGTTAACCCAAGTCTTGTGTATGAAATTAGGGAGATGGGACAGTTTAGAAGCCATTGTTAGTTGTACTAGCATGAAGTTGGTAGATTGGTTTATGGATGCTTAACTTCAGTGACTGAATGGGAATTGATGTTTTCAGTGCTGTCACAAGTCATGACCGAGAGTTTGAGTGTACTCGCATTATTCAAACGGCTGATCATACCAGATTATGTGCTCTCTCCAAGAAACTGTAATTACTACAGACCACTCAGCATAGTCGTCATATAAACCACAGCTGGGCTCTGTGGGTGTTGAATGAATACAAATGTGCCTGAGCAGGCACCTGCAACAAGGATTAGCTAGCTGCTCAAGCAGACAGGTGTATCTGGAAAACTAAAGTAGCTATATATATATATATATATATATATATATATATATATATATATATATATATATATATATATTTTAGTTATATGGATATGAGTTTGTGACCTATGGGTTTCATGCTTTTGCAAACATCAGATAAACTGGTTTATTTTTTTAAAATTGAATCAAACTCATATCTATACAACTGAATATATTAGCTCTATTACTGATATTGAGAACTTTCCAAGCAGTGATGTGCATATAAAATTATATATATATATATATATATATTATATATATATATATTAATATCAAATCCGTAAGTGAAAAAGATAATCAAAGTAGTTTTTCTCAGTCAAGTGTTTAAACTTCCTGTTAACATTTTTTTTAAAAAAATACTGTTTGGATAAATTTAAACCATTTGTAATTTCAGTCTGATGAGATAGGTATGAAAAACTTACCAGCTGAAATAAATTATAATTTATAACCAAGTTTTCAAAGATATGTTAAGTTTTTCCTTTGATATATATATATATATATATGGTACTATTGTAACAATTAAATTTTAAATGATGAGACGCTTTACTCAGAATTTTTTCCCCTTTTGTTATTATTTTACCTAAAATTGTTCTGAGATTTTATATATATAATCTATAATTTATATATATATATATATATATATAATCTATAATTTATATATATATATATATATATATATATATATATAATCTATAATTTATATATATATATATATATATATATATATATAATCTATAATTTATATATATATATATATATATATATATATATAATCTATAATTTATATATATATATATATATATATATATATAATCTATAATTTATATATATATATATATATATATATATATATAATCTATAATTTATATATATATATATATATATATATATATAATCTATAATTTATATATATATATATATATATATATATATATATAATCTATAATTTATATATATATATATATAATCTATAATTTATATATATATA
Organism: Acanthosepion esculentum; assembly: GCA_964036315.1. Taxonomy (NCBI): domain Eukaryota; kingdom Metazoa; phylum Mollusca; class Cephalopoda; order Sepiida; family Sepiidae; genus Acanthosepion; species Acanthosepion esculentum. Next base: position 41,144,737 of record OZ038509.1, on the reverse strand, counting down.
TATATATATATAATCTATAATTTATATATATATATATATATATATATATATATATATATATATAATCTATAATTTATATATATATATATATATAATCTATAATTTATATATATATATATATAATCTATAATTTATATATATATATATATATATATATAATCTATAATTTATATATATATATATATATATATATAATCTATAATTTATATATATATATATATATATATATAATCTATAATTTATATATATATATATATATATATAATCTATAATTTATATATATATATATATATATATATATATATATTCTATAATTTATATATATATATATATATATATATATATATATATATATATAATTTATATATATATATATATATATATATATATATATATATAATTTATATATATATATATATATATATATATATATATATATATATATATATAATATATATATAAAATGGAAAACTTTAGCATCATTTTTTTTCATGTTATCACAACGTAATTCTCTTTATTAAAAAATCTTTCATAAATAAAATATACTTTTCTGAAGCTTTATT
>OZ038509.1:41134174-41139174 GCA_964036315.1 Acanthosepion esculentum | reverse complement strand
TAGAGAGATTTTACAAGTTGGCCTTTATGGAATAGTTTATTTTATAAGAAGGCAATAGAGAGATTTTACAAGTTGGTCTTTGTAGGACAATTTATATTATAAAAAGGCAATAGAGAGATTTTACAAGTTGGTCTTTATGGGATAGTTTATTTTATAAGAAGGCAATAGAGAGATTTTACAAGTTGGTCTTTATGGGATCATTTATTTTATAAGAAGGCAATAGAGAGATTTTACAAGTTGGTCTTTGCAGGACAATTTATATTATAAAAAGGCAATAGAGAGATTTTACAAGTTGGTCTTTATGGGATAGTTTATTTTATAAGAAGGCAATAGAGAGATTTTACAATTTGTTCTTTGCAGGACAATTTATATTATAAGAAGGCAATACAGAGGTTTTACAAGTTGGTCTTTATGGGATCATTTATTTTATAAGAAGGCAATAGAGAGATTTTACAAGTTGGTCTTTGCAGGACAATTTATATTATAAGAAGGCAATCCAGAGGTTTTACAAGTTGGCCTATATGGGATGATTATAACAAGACAATAGAGAGATTTTACAAATTTATAATTTCTTTCATTAGTGAATAAGTCCTGAAAAGTTCATTAAAATCCAACAAAGATTTGATTTTGAAAAGAATTTCCAAATTAGTGTATCTGTTACCACAAAAAAGAGGTCAAAATTTGCTATGCTGAAAGTTAATACAATCACTACTGCAAGAAAAACAAGTCATTTAATCAAAATTTTGAATGTTCTAAAAAGGAGTGAAACATTTAATTAAGTAATCAAAAAATACTTTGATCTTTCTTCTTCTTAATAACAATTCTGCCAATAAAACTATGTTTTCATTACATTTGGAGCATGTTTTCATCACAGTATGATGATTCTTTAGCATTTTTGTGGAGGTGTGTATTTTGTGTGTGTGTGTGTGTGTGTGTGATGGAGTTGAAATATGGATCAGAATCGGACAGGATGATAAGATAATGAACAAATCTAACATGTTCCATTTTTATTAAAGCTTCATCAGGGATGGAGAGAAAACAGATAAAAAGAGAGAAACACAGCATCTTCTTCAATCACTTTAATTACATGAGAAAAAAGATCCGGGAATACGAGAGGATTAAAATAAATAGACATAATATGTCTAAATTATTCGACCATACATATACTTGAATTAAGATATGATATATATATATATATATATATATATATATATATATATATATATATATATATATATATGCTGCTTATATATATATATATATATATATATGCTGCTTTTATATATATATATATATATATATATATATATATATATATATATGCTGCTTTTATATATATATATATATATATATATATATATATATGCTGCTTTTATATATATATATATATATATATATATATATATATATGCTGCTTTTATATATATATATATATATATATATATGCTGCTTATATGCATATATATATATATATGCTGCTTATATGCATATATATATATATATGCTGCTTATATGCATATATATATATATATGCTGCTTTTATGCATATATATATATATATGCTGCTTTTATGCATATATATATATATATATATGCTGCTTATATATATATATATATATATATATGCTGCTTATATATATATATATATATATATATATGCTGCTTATATATATATATGCATATATGCTGCTTATATATATGCATATATGCTGCTTATATATATGCATATATGCTGCTTATATATATATATGCATATATGCTGCTTATATATATGCATATATGCTGCTTATATATATATGCATATATGCTGCTTATATATATATGCATATATGCTGCTTATATATATATGCATATATGCTGCTTATATATATATGCATATATGCTGCTTATATATATATGCATATATGCTGCTTATATATATATATATGCATATATGCATATATGCTGCTTATATATATATATGCATATATATATATGCTGCTTATATATATATATGCATATATATATATGCTGCTTATATATATATGCATATATGCTGCTTATATATATATGCATATATATATATATAAAAAATCAGGCATATATGTAGAAACTATTGTTAGATCTGATGAGCTTTACATTGTCTTGGCCACAAAGTTTAAATGATCAAGCAAACCTGAATAGTGCCTTAGAAATGCAAATCTAAGGAAGAGATGGATTTTCTATTTATTAATCTGACATATTTCATTGCCTAAACATTATTTTTAATGGGTACCCAAATTTGAGTAGACACTATGTATTAAATGGTATATTCATTTTTTCTGTTTTCTGTTAAAACACTTCCTAATATTTGGTGAGGCTTCTAAGATTTCTAATTTATTTTATTCACTTTAATGTTCATCAACTGGCCCAGTCTCCCTAACTAAATTGACTACATTGATTCTGTTCATATTAGATGCATTTCCAAGATATGAGATGCCAGTTCAATTCTTGTTGGAGACAATTTCTTTATTTCTGACTCATGCTGCTTACTTTAGCAGTTGTAGAGTTTATTGATTCAGAGCAGTAGGATAAAAAAAAGCAACAATAAGAAAAACTGAACAAAAATTAATAATAAAAAACAAAGGCGTTTAACCTATGAACTTGGTGGCCATAGATTTGCTTGCACTCCCAGATTACTATATGGTTCCACAATATAATTGGCCTTAATCACCAGACAATTGCTATAGAGCTTTGATATTAAGTATATAATTAAACAAAAGAGAAGAAAAAAGGTTGGGGGGGGGGGAGAAAGTAAAAACGAAACAGTTCAGAACAAAAAAAAAAAGAATGATAGAGAGAGAAAAAAGAATGAAGTGTAGAAAGCCAGAAAGATATGGAAAAATTATTAAAAGAATAAATAGGAGGAGGCAGTTATAAGGAAAATGAAAGTGAAAGTAGACAGTGGGTAAATCGATGTGGTGAAGCTGGCAGAAGTTGCCTAAGGTGGAAGAGAGTTGATGTGAGCAATGAGGTGACTTATGGGTAGGATTTTCAGAGATCACTGATGGAACATTCTTAGCAGACAGCCACAAGATTGCTGGGGACAAATGGAAAGTTTATTTATGGGTCAAATGGAGGAAGGCATAGCTGTTCGAATAAAGTCTTCGCAAGACGTGGAGAAAAGAAAGTGAAAGTTAAAAAAAAGTAGAGTGATAAAGGAGGATCTTCATGTTGATCAAGAGAAAGTATAGTTTAGTCTGGCACAAGGTCATAAATGTGAGGCACTATGTGTCCTAACTCCAAGTATATGTCAAGTTATGAATATTCCCAAGTGATACATTTTTTTGTTTGATTTTTAATCATTTAACGACCAAGCAATGTGGAAATGCCACTAGTATGGAGGTGGCTACATGGAGTGAAAGTGAGAGAAAAAAAACAGAGTGTAGGGAGGATTGAGGAAAGGACAAAAGATGAACAGGATTCAAAAAGATAGAAGATGGCGATTGATGTTGCATTTAAAATTTTGAAGATTGTAGTTATCAGTAAATGGAAGCGAATTCCACAGGCGGTAAGTAAGTGCGAGAAAAGAAACTGTCTGAGTAGAAGTGGTGGTTGCATTTATCTATATTAATAGTAAAAGATGCTAATCTAGTATCATGTTTAAATTTATGTTGTCGAGGCACTAGGGGAAAAAAAGCTCGTCAGAGTAGTTGCCATGAAAAATATTTGTAGAAAAGATAGAGTGAAGTCACGTGACATCGGCGAGACAATTTCTGTGACCACAGCACTCCTTAAAACTGGCCACCTAACTCCCCAGACTGTAACCCCCTTGATTATTATGTGTGGGGTGCAGTAGAATGAGAGACCAACAAAACTTCTTGTGAGACCAAAGATGCACTGAAGGCAAGGATTATGGAAGAATTCACCAAATTAAACAAGGAGACCGTCCAGAAGAGATGCAGGAGATTCCAAAGTTGTCTGGAGGCCGTGATTGAAACCGATGGCGATTTTATTGAATAAATTTACTCTTTAGTGTTTCAAGATATTTCTGTGTAATTTTGGTAAATATATCTCTTAAAAAGAGTTGTATGTGTTACTGTAATTTTTGCATAAGTTAGACGACAATTTATCCATCGCACACTGTATAGGCCACCCGGAGAGAAGAGGGGAAACCATTTTGGAGTGAAGGTGAAAAAGGTGAACCCAGAAGGAGTTTAACACATTCTACCTGATATTTTATCTGTGACCCTTCAAATAATTCTAACAAATTTTTTTTCTCTTTATTAGTGTAAATTTCCAAATATCAAAACAATTTAAATCTGCAAAATGTAAGAAAATTGTTTTGGGTAATATATTTTGTTATATTTCATCCTAATAGGAATATATACTTGAAAAACAAGGTGGATAAAATAAGTTAAGGTTTATTGTAAAAAACTAGTACAATAAGAATAAAGGTAACAGTTGTCACAAGTCAATCTAGTAGTGAGTGCTACTATTGGAAGGTCGGTAGATTTTGCATAAGTTTGTGTTGTACTCAACAGATCCCAACTAGTCGATATTTACCAGCCTCCCCATAAGGTTGGATGTGGTACAAGGCTGAGTTTAATGTGGGGTATTCCGAGCCCATAGGCCCGGACAAAAATTCCCCATAGACCCCGTATAAAACGGGGTTGGGTAGCTGTTTCCCGAGACGAGACTCTGCCCTTCGACATAGCCTCATCTGGGGATCCTCTCTGCCCGGAGGCAAAGAGTTTGACCGGCACAGTTTTTAACATAATAATAAAAAAAAAATATATTTAACGGAAAATCATTATCTAGACCACTATCTCTATGTTTTTATGATGCTGTGCCGGTCAAACTCTTTAATTAAAAATGGATTCAGCATCATAAAAAACATAGAGATAGTGGTCTAGATCATGATTTTCTGTTAAATCATTTTTTATTATTATTATTAAAAGATAGATGTTGAGGTCTGGAAACTTTGGACTGCACGGAATCACCAAAATTTGCAAAAAGAGCTGAAGTTTTGCTTTTAACCT
>OZ038509.1:41101674-41124174 GCA_964036315.1 Acanthosepion esculentum | reverse complement strand
TCTGACTGACACCAAATCCTGGCTTGAGGCATTCAGATATCTAGTGGAACTGAGGAGCTGTGATACAGCAAAACAGTACTGTCTGTGAATGACATTATATATATATATATATATATATATATATATATATATATATATATATATATATATATATATATATATATATATGATAATCCAATGAGAGTTCAATGTAAGTTACAGAGCAATAAATAATGATAAATTAAGAAAACACCTTAAAAATCCACATTGGTTATAATTTATTTCATGAATATTATTATATTCATCTCTTCAGACTAAATATTTTTAAAAAAATTTTAAGAAGTTTTTTTCTTAAAAGTATTTTATATATATATATATATATATATATATACACACACACACACACACAAACACATACATACATACATACACGTACACACATAACATACACATAACAACTAAGAGTTTTGTATCTGCCTGTGACCTCCACATGAAAAGCCTGTCATATACTTTTGGTCTCACAAAACAAAGCTCCATGGAGTTTTAGCAATTTAGGAATATGCCTGACTTACTGACCCCATTCTACTGTTTCCTGTTTGAGTTCCCTGCTGTGTTTTCCCAAACAATCCACAGATAGCATGTGAAGAAAGAGAAATTTGGCTTAACCAAATAGGGAGTGTACAGAGCAACAAGATACAAATCTTTAAAAAACAATACCTACTGTAAATCAAACCAAAAAAATGATTGGGGGTAAAAATTTGAACTATATATATATATATATATATATATATGAATGTGTGTGTTTGTTTTGTCTTTATATATATATATATATATATATATATATATATATATATATATATATATATATAAAAGTGAACATAGAAGTCAACACTTAGAGGCGACAGTCTGTTTCATGCTAGATGCAATCGTCAGGCTACGACGATTGCATCTAGCATGAAACAGACTGTCGCCTCTAAGTGTTGACTTCTATGTTCACTTTTATATTTACACACGCTCTATCTCTGATATTGAGCACTTTATCCCATAAAGATAGCGCACTTTAAGACTATATTTCTATATATATATATATATATATATATATATATATATATATATATATATGTATGTATGTATGTATTTTTGAGATGCAGCATATCAAAACAGCCTCAACCTAAAGGAGGAAAAGGAAAAAAATACATTTATTTTATACAAAAATATATTATTCGTCAACAATCACTTTCCTCGTCAATGCACTTAATCTCATGCTTCTCTATAGTTTAAACATTATATAATGCAATTTTCAGATAAAGATTTATGTTATTACCGTGTCTGGCTACTGACTTACTGATTTATGTTTATATCATTGTTTGTGTGCGTTTTTTTATTATCTGAAAATCTGACCAAGTGGCCAAATATAGGGAACCATTTTGGAAGCCCTTCAGAACTTTTCAGCACCACCCACCCTGCCACCAGCTGAGCAATCTTGCAAATAATCATTAATAGAAAGAAAAGATTCCTTATAGCTTCTTTAAAAAAAAAAACAAAAAAAACAAAAAAACAATTTGAGACTTAGGTAGAGAGATTGAAACCCACTTGATAAGGTACTACACTTCTCACCTAGCTCCAAACACTGCTGACAGAACATCCTTCCTGTTATATCCCCCAAGGTTGCTATTCAAACTACCCTCACCTCCAGTTTTGTTTATATTCTGGATACCTCACATGGCCTGTAATCAAAACCACACCCTACACTTAAGGGAGTTGGCCTACTCTCAGAAACAGTGTATAGTTTCAATAGATAGGCTGCTGCTGGTTTTACTGCGTTTGGGAGGGGGGGTGCTGCCTGACAGAACTTAGTGGCATCAAACCCTATAACAGGGGTCTGCAACCTTTGCTAACTATGTGCCGACTTAGGGTTTTGAAATCATTCAGTGTGCCAACAGCATACCTATTTTTATACAAGTCAAGGTTAATATAGCTGTTCTACAATATATTTTATATAGTAATATAAGTATATTTAGTATGTATTAAAATTGAAACAGCTAAATATCATTGCATTGTAGTAGTTACTAGTTGGGACTTCATGATGTCATTTGTGGCTGTGTGCCATTGGAAATTGCTTGGTGTGCCACGTGTGGCCCATGTGCCATAGATTGCCAACCACTACTCTACAATATAGGGAAGTTCATTAAGAAGCATTGCAGGCACAGGTAAAGGAAACACACCAACCGAGCACCATGTCTTTATTAGAGTTTTGCTCGTGTCCATTTTACTTGATCTGCTTTGATTTCTTTTTTATTCTCTTGTACCTCTTAAATATTTCATCTTGCTCTATTTATCAGCACCTCTCAGTATCATTTGCTTGAGGTCTTTCCGCCATAATTGCATTCCATTTTTTTTACCAACACATCAAATGATTTCTCGATATGAATGTACTTTTATGTACAACTGTGTTTATATAAGTATATTTAAGCTGTAATGGAAAACAAGAAAAAAAAAGGGAGTAACCATCAAGAAGACACCTTGTTGCAAATCTAGATAAAGATTTTATGCTTTGCCACAGTGAAATGGTTAGCGAAAATGTTTCATAGATTATTACTACATTTTCTTTTCTTTTTTAATCATTTCACCCGCAAACAAGGCAACAAATTAACCCCTGCATGTTAGTGGCTGAATGTGAAAGAATACAAGAAAACCATTATTAAAGAACAAGACCAATAAAAGAGCAGGAATTACAAAGACACTAAATAACGACAGACATCGCATTAAAATTTTTGAAGATCAAAATTGGCTGGGAAGCAAGAAGCTGGAATAGTGAGAAGTGTGATAGAAGAAGCTGTTAGCATAGAACTTACAGTTACATCTAGCCAATTCAACTGTAAATTGATAGAGACCTTGTTACCAATCTAGATAAAAGATTTTAGATGCTTTGTCACAGTGCAATGTTTAGCAACAGTGTGTCAGATTATTACTAGAGAAATATCATGCAGTGTCTTTTTGGTTTTCAAACTTTTCTATCAGTTCAGTAATTGCTGATAGATCAAAAGAATCCCGTTTTAAATTGTTCCTTGTTTTATAAGCTCTCATTGTTACTGATGCACTTTCATGAGAGAAAGACACTGCATGATATTCCTTCAAGTGGAAAATATTCTTTAGAAGCTGAGTGCAAACCTCAAGTTATGAATAGTCTGTCAATAATTTGATCAAACGTGCAATCTTGGTTATACAACAAAATGGAGGAACAATTGAAAATTTGTTGTAATTTCAAAAAAACCTATTTCATACCAATTTATTTCAAAATATATATTGTTGTATTCACAATTGCTAACTTAGCATTATAATTGTTTTACAATTTGCATTCATTTATTTTTTATTTATTTTTTGTGCTACAGTAATCATGGCTAATGGAGAATATAATGACAAAATTAAATCATAAAATGTTTTTTTCTTTTTGTCATAATAAAATTTCTAATAAAAGTATCATGTCTTTTTTAACCAGGTATAATAATTTTCTCTTGTTTAAAGTAAAAAACAGCTGCGTTTTGTACCAATTTGAAAAATTACCAGGGTTATCCTTAAACTTTTGAATTATATATATATATATATATATATATATATGTATGTATATATATATATATATATGTATGTATATATATATATATATGTATGTATATATATATATATATATGTGTGTGTGTGTGCGTATATATATATATATATATATATATATATATATATATATATATATATATATATATAATAGTTCTATAGAACTAATGTATTTATTTTAAGCTGCCATTTTGTGACTTATGCCACTCCACATTGTTGTAAGCAATCTGTTTCTCATCATATTTGATCATTCTTCCAAAAAACTTATCCCGCTTTGTAATATTTTTCTCCCAATATATATATATATATATATATATATATATATATATATGATGGACTCTCCCGTCGAACTCGACGTATGAGGGTCAGACAGATCAGCTCCCAGTAACTGAAAGCCCGACACCCGCACAGGATTTGATTATAGTGGTGAAGGCTTTGTGCAGGGCCATCCACACTTTTTGGAGGGACGAATACAAATATATTCAAACAGGTTTGGTTAAATAATTTAGACATATCATGCCAATTAGTTTTTGTTGTCATCCTTTCAAGTTTATTGATTAATTGCTTGGTAGCCCTAGAAAATAAGAAAAATACCAAAGTCTTCTTTCAAATAATTTTTATTTTCCCAACTACTTTCAATCTCATCTGAGACCATCTTCAGTAGGTTAAATTGTCTGTGAATGCGTATATGTATTTCCGTAATTTCAAAACATTCCAACTGTTCGTTTTTACTGCTTACGCAGTGTTCTAGATTTCAAAGTTCATGTTCTTTTTGGGTGTTTTTTCCCCAGAATAAGGGAAGTAACTTTTCCATTTTTTGCTCATACATATATTTTTTATAAGCATTTAAGGACTTTGTTGCTATACTCACAGTTGAATTTATTTATTTTTGGCATTATTTTTCTTACATAAAGGGTTTCAAGGATTTTTAGTTTTTGCTTCTTATTGTTTTTATGCAATATAGACGTATTTTCAACTCATATCTGTCTTATCCATCAGTATGTGCATGAGTGTTCCTTTAAATGCTGAGTTATTGAACTATGCTCAGCCAAATGAAATGTAAGCCTTTTTGTTAGCATTGTCGTAGTAAGCGACATATGTCTAAATTATTTAACCAGACTTGTTTGAATGAAAATATGCTGCCTATATATATATATATATATATATATATATATATATATATATATATATATATGTATATGTATGTATATGTATATATATATAATCATTTATTTGAAAATTATAACATAAAAATGTTATAAAATCACTAAAAAAAAATAGCCATTTTGTTTCAACACTTCTGGCGTCTTCTCATGTGATGCTGTTGAATGTAGAATAAAGGGTTTTAAAAGGTTCAAATCAATCAAACACCCCTCTCTAGAGGAAACGCTGTTACATAAGCTGGAATGACCAATCAAAATACAAGTATACAAGAATTAAAAAAAACTTGACATCAAACTTAAGTTATAATAATTATTTGATGCTTTAATGTTAGGGTTAGACTAAAATAGAATTCATTCTAACTAATAAATATTAAATTATACTATAAAATTCAAAATTACCAATTTTTAAAGAAGAAACTTGGATATATATACACACACACACATATATATATATATATATATATATATATATATATATATATATATATATATATATATATTAGATAACGATACATTTTTTTTATATATCAAGAACAATATTAGGGAAAAAATATATGACAAAATGGAAAAGTTATCTTGTGATGTGTTTCATCCTTTAGGACTTCATTGGTCTAAATTTGTTATGTTTGTATGACTACACATGGACGAAGGGCCGGAAATACTAAAGGAAAATGTTTTTTAATCTAACCAATTTCATTTAGATTCTTTTTCTTTCCATCACTTTTGTTAGTAGATATCCCACACTGTGATAATAAAAGTTCTGCCAGGATACACACACACACATGAGGTGTGTATGTCGCCAAGAAATGTACACTCTTCCGGTATATCTTCGGACGTTTGAAAATACGCACACTCTCTCACTGAAACCCTTCTTCAAATCTTCTCTCTGCTAAAGGTTAATGCCCCCTCCACCTTTGGACCTCCCTGCCTCTCTCGTCTGTTACCCCTCTATATAGATCCCATGTCCTCCCAAACTCTCACACATATACTCTTACTAATATTTTCCCGGAGTTGTTTTTCCTGTTTTCTTTTTTAATCTGTAGGTCTGATGAATTGGAGTGTTCTTACGATTCCAATGGAATAAATTATGACCATGGAATATTAGTGTTTAAGTCTTTTTATTATATCCTTACTCTGTCCTGGACATTGAGTTCTACCTGGATCATATCCTCTTGGAATTATTTTTATACATATATGTATGTGTATATTTACCACTAATATTGTTTATATATATATATATATATATATATATATATATATATATATATATATATATATATATATATAAGTGAACATAGAAGTCAACACTTAGAGGTGACAGTCTGTTTCATGCTAGTGCAATCGTCAGGCAACTAGTGCTGTTATTTTTCTTGGCTATTTATATATAAGGGTCAGTGGTGCATTGTGGGAAATCTATTTTGGCAGTTACTTTTACCTGAAGTCGCTTATTTGTTTATTTATTTATTTGTGTCAAATTATTTTGCTTGTTTTTTTTGTTTTGTTTTTTTTTTATCTTATATATTTATTTATTTATTTTGATCGATCAAAACAAAAAGTAAATAAACAAATATATAAGATAAAAAAAAAATTAAAAATACAAAACAAAAAAACAAGCAAAATAATTTGACATAAATAAATAAATAAATAAACAAATAAGTGACTTCCGGTAAAAGTAACCGCCATTGACTTCTATGTTCACTTTTATATTTACACACGCTCTATCTCTGATATTGAGCACTTTATCCCATAAATATAGCACACTTTAAGACTATATTTCTTCATATATATATTATAGTTCTAAAGAATTAATGGATTTATTTTTAAACTGATATCTTACTTCAAATGTTATTATTGTGGATACTTCATATTTCAAATAGTTGCTCCATTTTTATTTATTAAACATTGTGTATTATGTCTATTCAAGAAATCTTAGTAAAGAAAACATTACAGATAAAAATAAATAAAACACCTAAACTGTGAAGCACCTTATATTCCTTACACACTGACGCGTGAACAGAATGATTTCTGCAGACTTCGACTATGAAACTTTGGAATGCTGAAGGCAACATCACTCAGCTAAGTGACAAAATTTATACTTATGAAGATAGCTCAGTGGTGGAATATCTGACCGACACCAAATCGGTTGGGTTTCAATCCTGGCTTGAGGCATTTGGATGTCTAGTCGCACTGAGGAGCTGTGATACAGCGAAACAGTACTGTCTGTGAATGACATACTTGTATTAATTCTATATATTCAGAGTCTGCCAAAAAATGTCTACACACTTCAGGAAAGGAAAAACTTAACTTTCATTGTTTTATCAAATTGTGATTACACTTTTTAATGTAGTATGGTATTTTCACGACAGATGGCATTATATTGGCTTCCTTCAGACAACAAATTGAAAATGCATGTGCAGCAATCCCACTGGACACTTTGGCCAACTTTGACCAAGCAGTAATTTGCCATACTCTGGAGTGAGGAGGCTAAAAGACACAATTTTGAACATTTCTTGTGATCGTAGATAACTTGTATTAATCTCATGATGTTTAAATAAACTTAGTATTACAATATCTATACAAGTTTCCTAAAGTGAGTATATATTTATTTTGGTGGACTGTGTGTGTGGTCTCATGGTCAGAAAGTGAACATTCTAACCACTCTGCCATATATATAAGCTGACGGCTTAGTGGTAGAATTTCCGACAGACGCCAATTCAGTCGGGTTTCGATCCTAGCTAGAGACAACCGGATGTCTAGCCACACTGATGAGCTGTGATACAGCGAAACAGTCTGTCTGTGGATGACAATAATATATATATTGTGTGTATTTAGGCAGCAATTTTTCATTGATGCATGTTTCATTAAATAATATAGACAAGTTTTGTCTATTTTAAGTAAGTTCCTTTCATATTGTCTGATAAGCTGAATAACATTATCATTGAAAGATAAAAGGAAATCACCATATTGATACATGTTTTAATCTTATCTAAGCTTTCGGTTTACATTAGCCATTATTAAAGATGACAATTACATTTCAATATATCAAACAATACACGGACAAAACAATTATGATAGTCTGTTTGTGTTGCATGAAAAATTTCAAAGCAACGACAAACTCGTGTATACGAGATGCGGAAGAGAAAATCGCATCACAGCTTGTGATGTAACACAAGACCATGCAAGAGTGAAAACGAGAAGTATTAAGTACAGGAAGCTGTTGGTATAAACCAATGTCTTCTGTTATCAATTATAGTCATTTAAGAATATTATATATATATATATATATATATATATATATATATATGGCAGAGTGGTTAGAACATTTGCTTTCTGACCATGAGACCTGGGTTTGAATCTCACCATGGTTGATCTGTCAGGAAGGAAACTTCCTGATGTAATCGGACTGGATCGGGGGTCGATCACAGCATGCAACACCTTAGGAAAAGTGCTTGAAAACCATACCACAGGTGGAACCAAGCCATGTAAGTGAAATTGGGTAGACAGAACTCTTGGGGACTGTTGATAGCTGTGCTAGCACAAACCCATAAGTCATGCATGAGTGTGCTGACCTTGTTCAAATTGTTTATCACACTAGATAACATGCTCTCCTCCAGAAACTCTAACTAAGCTCTGCACAGCATAGTTGCAGTATAAAATACAGGTTGGCTCTGTGGGTGTTGAGCAAACACAAATGTGCCTGAGCGAGCGTCTGCAATAGGGATTGGCTAGCCGCCCTAGTAGACGGGTATCCTCGAATACGAGTGGCCAGCTATTATTATTATATATACAGGTAGATAGGATTAATACAAATAAAATTTGGCACTTTGCTGATTCATGTTATATTCAGCATCTCGACTCTGGAGTTTTGTTGACGAAATGTTTAGTAAACATTCTGTTCACCTGTCAGGAGGCTGTAGCAATTATATATATATATATATATATATATATATATATATGTGTGTGTGTGTGTGTGTGTGTGTGTGTGTGTGTGTGTATTTTTTTCTCATTTTGTCAATTCAGTTCTGAAGTGAGGTGGGGGGAGGGAATTCACCCAAAAGGTGGTATATTTTGTTATTTTTATTTTTTAGGGTGTTACCCGTGAGAGACGACAGGTGAGTGCTGGGAGACAGAATCTCTCAAGTCTCAATCTTGCCATTCATGCTGAGCAAGAGTATATAATCTATTCCATCTCTGGTGTTCAACCCTTGATCCATGCAGTGGTGGTGGTGGTGGTGGGGGGGGGGTATAGTGAGATGGTATGGAAGAGGCAGGTGTGAAAACACCTGCACCATTCATGCTCAACTGTACTGCACCATATTGTTTTGGTGTGATATGCCTAAACAGGTATATTCTTATTGGACCATAACAAGGTTGACAATGAGAGTAACAGCTTTTGCTAGCTATTAGCTAGGATGGCAAAGTAGTAATGGCTAGGTGGTTTACATAAATGCTCACTCACTTGGTGAGATATTCTGTGAATATATCTAGTGATAGAACAAAGCACAGGGAAGAAAAAATGCATGCTGGTCTTAACAAGATATCTTGACAAAAGGTCTTATCACTGGCAAGCCACAATGACTGAAGGAGGTGAGACTAAATGAATGAAAAACTGATTCTTTGATTGACTGATATAGAAAATACATTTATTGTAATGAGAGAGAAGGTTATCAAACTGTTATTATCCCTAAAATACCTGTACACACAGACATACATACAACAATTTGTCATAGATATATATGTACATACCTGTAAACATATATACATGTATATATGTGCCACTGCATATGTACCTGTACACATACACATTTTTTATTTTATATATATATATATATATATATATATATATATAGATAGTGTAACCCGGATATAAGAGACCAGGATATAAGAGAAACCCGGATATAAGAGAGATTTTATCTGGTCCCAAATTAGAGCCTGTGTTAATAAAACAAAATAGACCGGATAAAGCAGAAACCCGGATATAAGAGACTTCTTCTCTGGTCCCAACAACTCTCTTATATCCATGTTACACTATATATATATACATATATATATATATATATATATATTAGAGCCATTGGGCTTTTTAAAAAAAGTTTCTATAATGTGTGTTTGTGTGTGCACAGATTAATATGAGTGGGTATGCATATATATATACAAAAAGGCTCTAATATATGTATATGCCTGGTGAGTATGTATGCATGAACACGTATATCCAAGTAAATAGATAAAAAAGACACTTTAGTTTCAGTGGACAGATTTAAAATCCAATAGACATCAAATAGCTCTAGTATAGATATATATGCATATATATGCATATATATATATATATATGCATATATATATATATATATATGCATATATATATATATATATATGCATATATATATATATATATATATGCATATATATATATATGCATATATATATATATATATATGCATATATATATATATATATGCATATATATATATATATATGCATATATATATATATATATGCATATATATATATATATGCATATATATATATATATATATATATATATATATATGCATATATATATATATATATATATATATATATATATATATATAGTGTAACCCGGATATAAGAGAGTTGTCGGTACCGGAGAAGAAGTCTCTTATATCTGAGTTTGGTCTATTATATATACATTAACACAGGCTCTAATTTGGGACCAGAGAAAATCTCTCTTATATCCGGGTTACACTGTATATATAAAAGAAATATATATATGTATCCATAAAAATGATAATTATGAAACTGGTATATATAAAATAAACTGTTACAAATGTTCCTTACAATATATTGGGGAAACAAAAAAGTTTATCTATGTACACCGAAATAATCTTATACATAACAATTGATTTTAAGACATTTTTTATGTTTATACATTTTTTTTTATATGTTCTTTTTATAGATACAAATATTTAAGTAAATCCTCTGTTTATAATAAACAGTATTAACGACATTTACTGGCTTGAATGTCTGAGAAATTGGCATAGAAAATATGCGTCCTCCGACAGGAATCGAACCTGTATCCTATATGGAACCGTCATATAGCCAGAAATGCTTTTACCGATTGAGCCACAGAGGAGCGTTTTGGTTAGCAAGGTCGATTTTCTTTGAAAATTTCTCGGACCTTCAGGCCAGTAAATGTCGTTAATACTGTTTATTATAAACAGAGCATTTATTTAAATATTTGTATCTATAAAAAGAATGTATAAAGATAAAAAATGTCTTAAAATAATTGTTGGACTTTGTCCATTTCCTAATGTGTGACATCATTTGTTTACATTTGGATACGCATCGAGCAGATATGAATGTACGAGAGAAAATCATGGAGAATTGTAGTTTAAAAACAGTAAAATCGACCTTGCTAACCGAACGCTCCTCTGTGGCGAAATCGGTAAAAGCACGTCAGGCTATATGATGGTTCCGTATAGGATACAGATTTGATTACTGTCGGAGGACGAATATTTTCTATGAAAATTTCTCGGACATTCAGGCTGGTAAATGTTGTTAATACTATTTATTATAAACAGAGCATTTACTTAAATATTTGTATCTATAAAAAAAATGTATAAAGATAAAAAATGTCTTAAAATAATTGTTGGATTTTGTTCATTTCATAATGTATATATATTCCTTAAAGTTTAAACACAATTTCAATCTAAAGAATGCCACACTTATTAAAAGAGAAAGTCACTTACTTAGAAGCAAAGTTCCTGAAAGTGCTTCTATTGTATCTTGCCAAATATAAATCTGCAGACCAGATTTTTTCAAATAATTCCTTCCCTATACTCTTTTCACAAGCCAACATACATGACTAAAATTTTTTTAAATTAAAAGAAAATGGTTAAATAAAATGGTTCTATTATTTAAAATAAATACATAAAGAATTTCTGGGAGATAATAATAATTTACCTCTAAAAGTCCTACTAATTAACCTATAGCTGAAGGGGTGGTAAGCATTGGATTCATGCCTTTCTCAAGGGTATTTGCACATAAGTGAATATAAGAAACCTGACTGGAATTGGAACTCAGCTTTTCGATTTCCAATTCTGAGCCATTATCTATTATACCACTTGCATGTCCAAGCTTATAGCATCTGGTATTCGCAAGCGGTCACCCATCCAGATACTGACAGAGCTCAATGTTGCTTAACTTCGGTGATCATACTCTTAAGAATAGTTTATTAACTCGCACAAATATAACATTAGTGCTCCTTATCATCGACACAATGTTTTTCATTTTTGCTCTTCTGAGGCTGCCATCACTGCATGCATCCTTACAATTTGCCATTTTCCAAAGCCCCCTCTTTGATTCTGGCCGCTTTCACCTCAGCACACTAACCCCCACTGCTTCCCTAAGCTGATACCTTTTGATAAATTTCATTATTAGCATGCCCACTACCGTTTGCAAAATGCTTGGTAGCACCCATGAGATGAGGTGCATTGTCACCAGGAACGCTTTAGAAGCAGCACTGAATGTGTTGACACAATCTCAAGAGAGGTTTTTTTTCCCTTCTTTTTTTAACACTTAAAAAACATTTATGGGGTGAGAGTTGCAGGGCTGCAGATCTTGTCCCATCTACTTGGGAGTTGGCTTTGATGGGGACCAGGCTTTTTTATTTTACTTTTTATTTATGCTTTGCATTAGGGCTTTTCTTAACATAATTAGGGTTTTGTCAGTTTAAGATGAAAAAGAGTGAGGGTAGGAAATAGGAAAAGAGAGGAATGCAAAGGGTAAGGATCGATGGGAGAGAGGGAGAGTAAAAGAACAGGAAAAAAAAAAGAGAATAGAGTATGGAGAAACAAGGGGAAAAAAACAAAGAAATGGAGAAAGACAGATGGACAGTCGCAAAGAGAAATGATGTAGGAGAGAGGGGGGAGGAATAGTGTGAAGAATGGACAGAGAGACAGACAGGAATGGTGTGGGAAGAACGTGGAAGAAATGGAAAGGCACGAGAGAGAAATGGAATGGAATGGACAAAGAGAGAGAGGTGGGGAATAGAATGGAATGGACAGCGAGGAAGAAAGGAATGAATAGATAGAGAGAGGAATGTAATGGACAGAGAGAGAGAGAGGAATGTAATGGACAGAGAGAGAGAGAGGAATGTAATGGAGAGAGAGAGAGAGAGAGGAATGTAATGGAGAGAGAGGAATGTAATGGAGAGAGAGGAATGTAATGGAGAGAGAGAGAGAGGAATGTAATGGACAGAGAGGAATGTAATGGACAGAGAGAGAGAGAGCAGTGTAATGGACAGAGAGAGAGAGAGAGAGAGAGCAGTGTAATGGACAGAGAGAGAGAGCAGTGTAATGGACAGAGAGAGAGAGAGCAGTGGAATGGACAGAGAGAGAGAGAGCAGTGGAATGGACAGAGAGAGGAGGAATGGATATATATAAAGAGAGTGGGTGGAATGGATAGAGGGAGAGAGGGGTGGGGAATTGAATGAACAGAGAGAGTGAAATGAAATGGAGTAAGAGTGAGAAGATTGGAATGGAGAGAGAAGAATCAAATGCAAAGAGGGAGAAAGAGAGAGGGGAGAAATGGATTGGATAGAGAGAGAGGGGGGAATGGATTAAACAGAGAAAAAGGGGGAAATGGATTGAACACAGAGAGAGAGAGAGGAATGGATTGGACAGAGAGAGATAGAGGAATGGATTGGACAGAGAGAGAGGAATGGATTGGACAGAGAGAGATAGAGGAATGGATTGGACAGAGAGAGAGAGGAATGGATTGGACAGAGAGAGAGGAATGGATTGGACAGAGAGAGAGGAATGGATTGGACAGAGAGAGAGAGGAATGGATTGGACAGAGAGAGAGAGGAATGGATTGGACAGAGAGAGAGGAATGGATTGGACAGAGAGAGAGGAATGGATTGGACAGAGAGAGAGGAATGGATTGGACAGAGAGAGAGGAATGGATTGGACAGAGAGAGAGGAATGGATTGGACAGAGAGAGAGAGGAATGGATTGGACAGAGAGAGAGAGAGGAATGGATTGGAGAGAGAGAGAGAGAGGAATGGATTGGACAGAGAGAGGAATGGATTGGACAGAGAGAGAGAGGAATGGATTGGACAGAGAGAGAGAGGAATGGATTGGACAGAGAGAGAGAGGAATGGATTGGACAGAGAGAGAGAGAGAGGAATGGATTGGACAGAGAGAGAGAGGAATGGATTGGACAGAGAGAGAGAGAGGAATGGATTGGACAGAGAGAGAGAGGAATGGATTGGACAGAGAGAGAGAGAGGAATGGATTGGACAGAGAGAGAAGAATGGATTGGACAGAGAGAGAAGAATGGATTGGACAGAGAGAGAGGAATGGATTGGACAGAGAGAGAGAGAGGAATGGATTGGACAGAGAGAGAGAGGAATGGATTGGACAGAGAGAGAGGAATGGATTGGACAGAGAGAGAGAGAGGAATGGATTGGACAGAGAGAGAGGAATGGATTGGACAGAGAGAGCGAGGAATGGATTGGACAGAGAGAGCGAGGAATGGATTGGACAGAGAGAGCGAGGAATGGATTGGACAGAGAGAGAGGAATGGATTGGACAGAGAGAGAGGAATGGATTGGACAGAGAGAGAGGAATGGATTGGACAGAGAGAGAGGAATGGATTGGACAGAGAGAGAGAGAGGAATGGATTGGATAGAGAGAGGGAGAAAAAATGATTAAGAAAAAAGGAAACAAAATTGTGGCACAAATAAAATGCTCGGATTTCAAGAGTTTGGTGGATTAGCGATGATGCAAGCAGAATTAAAAGATAGCATCAAGACGAACATATGAAGGAAACTAAAATGGTATATCATAATAAAACCTACTTTTTCCGCAGTTGGATGCCTTGCCTCAAAGACAGGCATGCAGAATATTCTAAATAGAACCAAACATTATTGACAATTTGCATGTAGTCATCTTGAATTGTCCTTTTCTGTTCCTTTTTTTGGTGAGAGGCAAGAGGTATCTGCGTAGTGGTGGACTGGGTTTAAGAATATTGGTTGCCAGGTAACAAAGGGGTAACCCACAACTACAATGCTATCATTTAATTTTGCTAATAAATGAATAAAATTTTCAGAAAAGACATATAGAAAAAAAAAGCCACATTTAAAATTCTTGTGGAAAAACGTGTATTTCTTAGTAATTACAGTGTAAATGTATTGCACATATATCACTGGCAGTTAAATATTAAATAGAGGGTCTCCTTAACATCTAGACACATAGTAAATCTCATTAGCTATGTTTTTTTTTTATCCCCACAGATTAAATATGGTTTTGTCGAAAGAAAAAAATTACTGACTTCTTTTTCTGGGGTTTGCTAAAGGAGAAGGTGTACTCAATGAAAATCACAGATGCAACACACTTGATTGAACGCATAAAGAATGAATGTGCTAAAATTGACATCAATGTGGAGTATTTGTATCAGGTTCACATGAATCATGCCAAGTGATTCAACCTTTGCATCACAAATGATAGGAATTATATTGAAGATGTTATTTGTTAAAATTCCAATTCAATAAAATATTGTTGAAAATTTAATTTCTTGAAAATATGCATTTTTGCCTGTGCGTCCAGACTTTAGGGACTCCGTGCAGAATTTTATAATTCAATTGTTAATTTTTTTTAATTTTAAGTAATTGGTTAATAGTTTTAAATAGTTTCACAATAAAGCATAGTATGCATTCCACTATATTACAAGCAAACGTTCGTGTCCGCTAGAGGATTGGCGAATTTGCCAATGATTGCATCAGCACTCAATTCATCTAACAGTTCCTTTTCAATGGATAGCAACATGTATGATTTCAAATTCTCCTGTGACAGCAAACTTCTTGACCTTGTCTTTATGATCTTTAACTTTGAAAATGTCCTCTCACATTGGACTCCAGTAACTGACAGATTGCATCTGACTTTATAAAGTTCTTATTTCTTTCCGTTACTAAAACAGTTGTGTTTGTTTCTTTATTGCATTTTTATCTGATATAGTGGGTGGGGGTGGGGGGGCACTCCATCAAGGGCCGACTTGTCATTGGGCAAGCTGACACCCTGTCCAGTTCACCAGCGTGTGTGTCTCAGCTCAGCACAAACAAATATTTCCCTTTTGTGACATTTGATGGCTGACTCATACAGTGATGCACACAGGATTTGTTTGTTTGTTTTTTTTTCGACCCCAAAAAAGATGGATTTGAAAGGTAGTCAAGGAAATTAACCTGACCTTACATCCCTCCACTCCCAAGAATCCTGAAGTGTGGAACCGTCCTCTTGGAGCTCATTCAAAGAAGAGCAGCATCCTTGACGGCAGCTGACGTATTGTTTGGCAAAATTTTGGCAGAATTAAATGTGAAAAACAAATGTTTAGAAATCCACCTTGGTTTTGAAAAAAAGTTGGATTTAATGAACGATTCTGGTTAAAAAATTAATTTGAAATGTTAATGGTGTGTTAACTTGGAGTTACTTGAAAAAAGAAATTGGCTTCATGAGACAGTTTTAAGATACAAATGCAGCAAGATAAATTAATGCTTCACAAATATTTGGGAGGTTCTTCTTTGCCCATTGCTGGCTATTGAATGGTTACTCAGCGTCATATGAAAGAAGCATGCTTTACCACATTAATAGCAGGAGAAGGTCTTTCAACCAGTCTAAGCCCGAACCTTATATAGCTACTTCTTATCTTCACCACCTGTTTTTGCAGCAAGATTTGTTGACAGATAGAAACAGTCCGAGATGGGCAGGCGTGGATCAGAATGAGATGGACAGGCGTGGAAACAGAATGAGATGGACAGGCATGGAAACGAACCGAGATGGACAGGCGTGGAAACGGAATGAGATGGACAGGCGTGGAAACGGAATGAGATGGACAGGCGTGGAAACGGACCAAGATGGACAGGCGTGGAAACGGACCAAGATGGACAGGCGTGGAAACGGACCAAGATGGACAGGTGTGGAAACAGAATGAGATGGACAGGTGTGGAAACAGACCTAGACGGAAACAGATCAAGACTGACAGATATGGAAACAGATACACGGAAACAGGCCATGATAGGCAGACATGGACACAGAAGGAAACAGATCAAGTCTCACAAAAACAAACGAAGACAGATAGAAACAGATTGTAGTAGATACTAGGATTATTCACAGATATGTGTACAAATATTCAAATAGATTGAAACTGTTGAAGCCATAAGGAGAATAGTAAATAAATACGAAAGGACTAGGAAAGACGAGGGAGAAGGAATGTATTTTACAAGAATAGATAAAAAAAACGATGTACAAAGGTCCAGGAAGAAAAGATGAATACATAGGTAGACAAAAAGAGGGGAAGGAAATAGCAGAGAAAGAGAGAAAGAAACAAAAAAATGTCTCCAATACAATACAATCAAAACAATAAAACATCTCTCTCTCCCTATATATATATATATATATATATATATATATATATATATATATATATATATATATATGATAAAATCAGTTGAGATGAAAGGCAGTGTACCTAAGGAATAAGTCTGCTCATCTGACTCAGTCCATTTCAAATGGACAGAAAACAGGGCTGGGGAAGGAGAGAGCAGGAATAATACCATTACATAGTAACAGCCTTCTTTACTTTCTAACACAGAAGAGTACTGGCCATTATTTTCTTAGGAGGATGCCCTGGGGTAGGGGCAGGAGGATGCCCTGGGGTAGGGGCAGAAGCAAAACTTTATATGTACAGTTTTTATTTATCCTTTTATGCTTTTGCAGTTGGGTGGGATATGGGAGATGTGATTTTTAGTCTACCCCCACTGACTCTTTTTCTCTACTTTTTTTTATATTTCAGGCTTTCTTCTGCCATCACCCAAACTGGACTGAAGCAGAGAATTATCTAAGTGTTAAAGAAAAACCAAAAAGAAGCAAAATCAAAAACCTATCAGCCCATAAAAAACAGACATCCTTAAACACAAGTAGATGACTGATATATATCTGCGGCTATATATATATGTGTCTCCTTTGTTTTATATATATATATATATATGAAATGATAAAAATATAGTTTTAAGGTATGCTATATTTATGGATTAGACTAAAGTGCTCAATATCAGAGCATGTATATGGTGTATATATATATATATATATATGGTGTGTGTGTGTGTATATATATAGATTTTAAGACATTTTTTTGTTTATACGTTCTTTTTATAGATACAAATATTTAAGTAAATGCTCTGTTTATAATAAACAGTATTAACAACACTTACCAGCCTGAATGTCTGAGAAATTGTCATAGAAAATATGCGTCCTCCGACAGGAATTGAACCTGTATCCTATACAGAACCGATTTCGCCACAGAGGAGCGTTTTGGTTAGCAAGGTCGATTTTACTGTTTTTAAGCTACAATCTTACATGAATCTATCACGTACATTCATATCTGCTTGATGCGTATCCAAATGTAAACAAATGACATCACACATTATGAAATGGACAAAGTCCGACAATTATTTTTATAATTTATTATATAAACTAGCAGAGGTACATCCTCTAGCAGGTCTGGAAGTGTGTTCAAAATAAAGCCCCTGTAAATAGCTCATGCTCATATGAACCTACCAGACAGTCACTTACAATTCCAGCCCACACATTAATCATAAACTAATGCTGGTGTCTAGCCTGTATTGTACCATGGGGATTCCGATCTGCCCTCAAATGTTGGTTGTGCAAATTTGTTATTCCATCTCTTCCAAATGTTGTCTCATCTGTAAATAAAACTGAAGAGACAAACAAGCAGATCTTTGTCTTCTTTGAACCATAGTTTCAGCAATGCAATGATAAACAGTAGAAAAGTTTGCATGACTCAGCTGTCTTCGGTTTGAAATGCAATCTGGTGCAGCCTTGCGTTTATTACCATTCATGCAGCCATCTGTAAAAATCATATCTACCTGCTCACAATATGAATATCCTGCTATTGTTAAATGGAGAACTTCTCAGTTAACACACTACTACACACGTTAAATGTTGAAGACAAACTAGCCAAGAATTTACACGAATGACAAATGTAACTGAGTCTACATGGCAAAATAGCACTAACTACCGTAAACTTTCTTTAAACATAACTCAAAAATGAAGGATTTGCGGACATACGTTTATATGGACTTTTGTCTGTTTCAGTAAGGAAAGTTTGTAAAAGCATTTTCGATAACCTTTCTATATACATACCAAACTCTATCCTCAACTTAATTGTTGATAATAAAAATATAATAGCCTCATAAACATGTGAACAAAAAAAAAAAAAAAGGCTAAAAATAATGGAAGCATTATTAATAAAAAAGAAAAAGCCAACACTCAATATCAACTATGAAGAGGGCCACAATGTGCTGACCATGTTTGGAAAATAAAACATTCCTATAACTCTAGATACATACATAAAACTGTCCATCATTCAGTTAAAAGTAAAAATAAAATCATCCTTGTTAATGGCCAAGAGTATAGCTGAAAGCGTTCATACAGAACATTCGAATAATTCCTACAGAATTTATGTCTCGTCTCAAAAATAGAAAATTATAAGAACACAAGAAAAATTAAATATGAAACTTAACCACAGTACCTTGTCAGTCATTTTTTATGAAATTTTTATTTATATATATATATATATATATATATAGTATGAATAGTGTGTGTGTGTATATATATATATATATATATATATATGAATAGTGTGTGTATATATATATATATAGTATGAATAGTGTGTGTATATATATATATAGTATGAATAGTGTGTGTGTGTGTGTATATATATATATATATATATGTATATATATGAATAGTGTGTGTATATATATATATAGTATGAATAGTGTGTGTATATATATATATAGTATGAATAGTGTGTGTGTGTGTGTATATATATATATATATATGAATAGTGTGTGTGTGTGTGTGTGTGTGTGTGTGTGTGTATATATATATATATATAGTATGAATAGTGTGCGTGTGTGTATATATATATATATATAAATAGTGTGCGTGTGTGTGTATATATATATATATATATAGTAAGGATAGTGTGTGTATATATATATATATAGTATGAATAGTGTGTGTGTGTGTATATATATAGTATGAATAGTGTGTGTGTATATATATATATATATAGTATGAATAGTGTGTGTGTGTGTATATATATATATATAAATAGTATGAATAGTGTGTGTGTATATATATATATATATATATAAATAGTATGAATAGTGTGTGTGTATATATATATATATATATATATATATAAATAGTATGAATAGAGTGTTTGTGTGTGGATATATATATATATATATATATATATATATATATATATATATATATATATATATACACACACAGTGGGGGGAAATATTCGTACACTTGAAAAATTTATTTTTATAAATGTAAAAGCCTTAAATAAAACAAATCTCGACACATTTTATGTATAAAGACACATACTATTAAAAAATAATAATAAACTTAATTAATTCTTATTTTAACAGTAATTAATGCATTTTTTTAATTCTAACTGGTGAAAAAAGTATTCGTACAAATCAATTATTAGAATAAAATAATCAATTAATTATGAAAAAAGTATATTCTAGAATGTTCCAGTAATGTTATCAGTAATTATAGTTAACGCTATTAGCCATTATCAGAGCATTCTGCAATTTCTAGTCTTACGAGAAGGTTCTAATAATGCCTGAAGGTAAAGAATTGACTATTTCACAAAAACAACACATTTTATCTCTTTGGAAAGATGGGAACAGTTACAGAACGATTTCTAACAACCTGAATATTCCTTTTACTACAATTGCTTTGTTCATTGCAAGGTTTAAAACTTGTAACAGCGTCGAAAACCAAACATGAACAGGTGCTCCGAGGAAAGTTTCTCTAAGATCAGCAAGGATATTAGGACGCCAGATCCAACAAAATCCACAGGTTACCCGAGAAGAGCTGCAGGAACATCTGCGTGCATTAGGGATTAAAGTAACCAAGCGTACAATAAGTAATGAACTACACAAAGACAGTCTGAAATCACGCATCCCAAGGAAGACTTCACTCCTGTTGAAACGAAACAGGCGAAACAGAGATGCTAGGCTAAAATTTGTTAGCGAGCATAAGGATAAAGAATATTCGTTTTGGGAAAAAGTACTATGGACAGATGAAACTAAAATAGAGTTGTTTGGTCATAATTATCGAAATCATGTGTGGAGGAAGGACGGTGAAGCCGACTTACCAAAGAACACGTTGCCAACTGTAAAGTTTGGTGGTGGCAGTATCATGATCTGGGGCTGTTTTTCTGCAAAAGGTGTTGGCAGAATATCAATAATAGATGGCAAGATGAATGCCGAAAGCTACCAGAAAATCCTGCAAGACAATTTAATGCATTCTGTTGAGAGACTTCGGCTACCTCCTGATTGGGTTTTCCAACTGGATAATGATCCTAAGCATACCGCTAGATCTACAAGGAAATGGTTAGCTGAAAGTAACGTTGATGTCTTGCAATGGCCAAGTCAGTCCCCAGACTTGAACCCAATCGAGAATTTATGGCGATATTTGAAAATTCAAATTGGGAAAAGAGCGCCAACAAATATCAAGAATTTGAAGACAATATGCCAAGAAGAATGGGACAAAATACCACTCAATGTGTGCAAATCATTAGTTGAGACGTACAGGAATAGACTGGTAGCTGTTGAACTCAATAAAGGATATTCCACAAAGTATTAAATTAAGTTAATATGCTTTTTTGTTTTGTACGAATACTTTTTTCATCAGTTAAAAATGAAAAAAAATGCATTAATTTCTGTTAGAATAAGAATTAAGTTTATTACTATTTTTTAATAAAATGTATCTTTACACATAAAATGTATCAAAATTTGTTTTAGTTAAGGATTTTACATTTATAAAAATACAAATTTTCATGTGTATGAATATTTATTTCCCTCACTATATATATATATATATATATATATATATATATATATATATATATATATATATATATATATATATATAGTATAAATATGGTGTATCCATAAGGCATGCTAGTGCAGGCAAAGCAATTCCTCTATTGGAGAACGTAAGCTGAATGATGAG
The DNA here is from genome assembly GCA_964036315.1 of Acanthosepion esculentum. Lineage (NCBI taxonomy): Eukaryota > Metazoa > Mollusca > Cephalopoda > Sepiida > Sepiidae > Acanthosepion > Acanthosepion esculentum. The sequence goes on along the minus strand of OZ038509.1, from coordinate 41,102,318 downwards.
TTTATGAATCCGGATTGGATTAGACCCACAGTGTTCAGGATCTCCATTGCTGAGTGTAAGTACGCTGGAGAAATTCCAAGCAAGCCAAGAATCCAGTGGCCCAAAAGCAATCAGAGAGCTATTTAATAATATTTAATTAATATCTGTCTGTATCTCTGAGATGAGGTATTAATTATTATTTACATTATTCGGACTGTTATCCTAATCTTCATTGCCATATTCACAACGTTTCGGCTATTGTATGCTCATCAAGGACACATGGTCCAGTGGATAAAGGCGTTGGTTAGATCCAGAGACTAGAACCAAAGAGTTGAGTGAACCAAAAATTTAGAGAGTTGAGTTAAAGGGAAATAACCGAGACATCTGGAAGAGGCACGGCACGTGGAACTAGAACAATCTACCCCCCGGTGGACGGAATAAAGAGTTCAGTTGGAAATTCCAATCACCTGAAGAAGGCCTGAGCATACAATGGCCAAAACGTTGCGAATATGGCAATGAAGCTGAGGATAACAGTCTGAATAATGTAAGTAATGAAAATTAATAGAGATTTTTAAAAGATTACAAACTTTATAAATTATTGTAATTAAATGTTTCGAAAGGGTCAGGTCAAAAACTGTAAGTCTGTATATATTATTATAGTTGAC
>OZ038509.1:41046674-41099174 GCA_964036315.1 Acanthosepion esculentum | reverse complement strand
TGTATATATATGTCTCTGTGTGTGTGTGTGTATATATATATATATATATATATATATATATATATATATATGCATACTAATTCCTTATAATAAAACAGGATGGATGTATGGAGGGGGAATATTACATACACATACAAGCAAAAAACACACACACACATTACACAAAAATGGAAATAGATCTAAGAACATACAGGGGTCATTAAAAGATAAGAATACAGATATCTTTCCACACCCATTTTCAGACCAATATTGTTTTGTTACCCTTTAAACAGAAGAACTTTCATACCACCAGTCCAAGAAAGACATTTGTGTCACTACTACCCCCCCCCAAAAAAGAGTATGTTTAACATCGAAAACTATAAGGAAAATTAATTCATTTTAATAATATGTGGAAATATCCACCCTTTGCCTGAAGAAGCTTGCGAGACAGGAAACACATGTAACAAAATTATGGAAAATAAAATATAATATATATTTTTTCAAAAATCCACATTACAATCAAAACTTTGCAGTTTCACTCTTCTTTTCAATATATATATATATATATTAGAGGTTGTATCAAAATTATTTTCATTTTTTACAGACCTTTATTCCAAAGTTTATTTTATGTACACATCTAAAGATTATTCATGACTCCAATGTATTAAATATTAATCTTTTTTAATCATTTCACTTCAAGCAAGGCAATAAAGCCACTAAGCCGCAAGGGATTACTGTTAGAGAATATGAGAAGATATACTATTAAGGAGAGAGGACAATAAAAGAACAAGTATTAAGAAGACAAGATTATTATATATCAGGCTGTATCAAAATTATTTCCATATTTTACAGATCTTTACTCCAAAGTTTATTTCATGAACACATCTAAAGATTATCTATGGCTCCATTGTATTACTATCATTGTTGTTGTTGTAACCTAGGGAAGGTTACTGAATAGAATTATCACACAAAAGTTGGTAATGAACGATAATACTTAGGACAAGAACAACACATATAAGATTTGTCAGCAGTATATAGAAGTAGTCAACTGCTACAAATGAGTCAAGTGAATTCCACAATGAATCTCCAACTGCAGGCCAACATACAGTATTTATGCGAATAGGGGCATACCCATTATCGTCTATAGGTATGCTACAAAATTTATATATGAGGCTATATCAAAATTATTTTCATTTTTTTTTTACAGACCTTTACTCCAAAGCTATATACACTATCTTTGACTCCACTATACATGGTTATTATTATGACAGTGTAGAGACACGGTGGAGGAATTGGAAAGCTGACTTTAAATTCCAGTTGGGTTTGTTGCATTCATTTACATGCTAATACCTTAGGGAAAGGTACAAATCCATTTCCTCCTCACAACTATGGGTAAAATAACAGGACAGTTTGGGCCCTATAACTTTGGTTAGCAACTAGTCAAGGAAAAGGAAGCATCAGAATTCAAACCAACCTGGAGAAGGTTGGCCTCTATTAGGCTGTCTTGCCCAAGAAAACATTACTTCCTCTATGGCTGTAATAAATGTGGTGTCCCTATAACCCTAAGGGCTTATGGAATTTGTGATTATGTTGTTGTTATAATAATCCACTAAACTACCATTTCCTGTACAATCTCTGACTCAATATTATTATTACTATTATTATTATTATTATGTTGTCTTACTATTTATTATGTTGTTGTTATAATAATCCACTAAACTACCATTTCCTGTACAATCTCTCACTCAATATTATTATTACTATTATTATTATTATGTTGTCTTACTATTTATTATGTTGTTGTTATAATAATCCACTAAACTACCATTTCCTGTACAATCTCTGGCTCAATATTATTATTACTATTATTATTATTATGTTGTCTTACTATTTATTATGTTGTTGTTATAATAATCCACTAAACTACCATTTCCTGTACAATCTCTGACTCAATATTATTATTACTATTATTATTATTATGTTGTCTTACTATTTATTATGTTGTTGTTATAATAATCCACTAAACTACCATTTCCTGTACAATCTCTGACTCAATATTATTATTACTATTATTATTATTATGTTGTCTTACTATTTATTATGTTGTTGCTGACACTTTATTATTATTATTATTACTATTATTATTATTATGTTGTCTTACTATTTATTATGGTGTTGCTGACACTTTATTATTATTATTATTATTATTATGCTGTTATTGTTGTTGATTTATAATTATTATTATGGTGATGTTGATTTGGGTCATTTTCTATGGCTTATCAACCCTTTGCAGGTTATTTAAAGCCAGAAAATATTTTTAGATTGTAAGAATTGTTATCTTTTTTTAGATATTAATAGCTTACTATGTTAGAGTCTGTCTATATTTCTGAGATGAGGTATTATGTACAGTATTTACATTAGTCGGACTATTGTCCTCATCTTTGTCGCCATATTTGTCACAACGTTTCGGCCGTTGTACGCTCCGGCCTTCTTCAGGTGGTTGGAATTTCGAACCGAACCCTTTATTTCTATCACTGGGGTAGACTGTTCTAGTTCCACGAGCCATGTTTGATGGATGTCAGTTATCAGTTATCTCCTGCTAATTTTCCCTCTGAAAGTTCTCCACTGCCTGAACCGGGTATTGAACTTACACTCTTTGGGTCTGTCACTGGATCTAACCAACGCCTTTATCCACTGTACCATGTGTCCTTGAGGAGAACTTTCAGAGGGAAAATTAGCAGGAGATAACTGATAACTGACATCCATCAAACATGGCTCGTGGAACTAGAACAGTCTACCCCAGTGATCGAAATAAAGGGTTCGGTTCGAAATTCCAACCACCTGAAGAAGGCCGGAGCGTGCAACGGCCGAAACGTTGTGACAAATATGGCGACAAAGATGAGGACAATAGTCCGACTAATGTAAATACCTTACTATGTTACTTTAAAATTAAAAATGAATACGTAAAATATCACCATAAAATATGCGTTATATACCACACAGATAATGTAACATATGAATCGTCTGTACTGTCCTCATTCAGATTGACACCCCAAAACTCTGAAATGTCTGTATTGTAGATTCCAGCACAAATGACAAGCAGTCCAGCATGCCGTTTCCAAATTTCTAGCAGAGTGAATTGCATCATGGCGCTCTTTTTCTCACGGAGTGTGCCCAACTGACCCTATTATACTGTGCAGTCGACAAAATCAAAAACAAACACATATCCAGCTACTGCGAAAAACTCTATGAAACAACATCAACTTCATCTTGGCACTTGGAATGTACGAACTCTCCAGGACAACAACTCAGCACCAGAAAGAAAAACAGCTCTGGTCGCAATGGAGCTAAAGAGGTACAACATTGATATAGCTGCACTGAGAAGTAACCATCAGTCGACTACATGGATGCAATACATTCTCCTGTACTGTTTGTGGCCTTTTGTGCAATTCTCAAGCCAGTATCAAAAGTCATGCCCGTCATAGACATGCAGATAATTAGTTTGTGGTCGTCGGAACCTCATACATCGAACTCGATGGGAGAATTCATCATCATATGCATGTGTGTATGTGTCTGTATATATATATATATATATATGTGTGTGTGTGTGTGTGTGTGTGTGTGTATGTATGTATGTATGTATATATGTATATATTTTTTTCTCACAGATGGTGTCCAACTGAAACTACTATACTGTGCAGTCATCAAAATAAAAAATCCTGTATATAAATACACACTCACATGTGTGTTATATATATATATATATATATATACACACACACACACAGACATATATATATATATATATATATATATATATATATATATGTATAAAACACAGACATATATATATATATGTGTGTGTATGTATATATATATATATATATATATATATATATATAGAGAGAGAGAGAGAGAGAGTATCATTGATAACATTAGTAACATGAAAGAATATCTTACACAAACTGTTTTGATATACATTACCATTTATATTGTAATTCATTACTTTATATATATATATATATATATATAAATAAATAAATAATTTTAAATATAATCTATTTCGTGTGGCATATTTTTCAGCCTTTGGCAAAAAAGTAATCTTGACAAATATGGAGTTGATGCCTGCCTCATCAAGCAGCTGAAGCCTGCCTGCCAACCAGCCCCCAAGACAGCCAGGCAATGTTCAGTCTGTAGAATATTTCCCTAAATGCCCTAGTTCCTTTAGCAAGTTGGAATCTCACCATTCCTATCTCTCAATTCCATCCAAAGAGCCTGATGCAGCAGCAGCAGCGATGGTAGGCTGAGTCAGCTATGGGCTAAAACAAAAGAAGGTGCCCATCAGTTTAATGTTAATGATTTTTTTACATGTGATGATGATGATGAAAGGAGTGGAAAGACTATATTGAATCCATTGCTAAGTCTGCTGCTTTGAAAGTTCGCTCACTGTATCGTGCTTGACAATTTTTCTTGCTAGAATCTATCATACACATTTATAAGTCTGCCATTCATCTGTGCTTAGAATACTGCTGCCACATATGGTCTGGTGCCCCTGCTACGTATTTAGAGATTTTTGATAAAATCCAAAGAACTATCTGCAATGTTATCAGTCTTGACCTGGCATCTCAGCTTCAGTCACTTTCCCAACACTGTAATGTAGCAAATTTTACATATACAGACTAATTAGAATTTCCTACAGATTCTGAGGTATTGTAGTGGATGTAGTAAGACTGGTAAGTAAGAATGTATTGTTTTAAGAAATATTGTGGTCTGTTCAGGTCAATAGTTGTGACTAGCTATGTTTAATTATGAGACTGAAGATGACCAGCCTTCTCATATTCACCCCCATTTGGCCTTGTGCCACATTTTTATAATTTAATGCTAGATAAATATCACTCTCCTCTTTTTTTTAATGTTATTTTTACCCGCCACCCAGATAAATTGTACATATGGGAACTAGTTAGAACTTCAGGTATTATGGTGGCTTTAGTAAGAATGGTAAGAAAGTTTTGTTTTGGTGTAAGGAATACTGTAAGGTGTAAAGAATGTATTGCAGGTAATTTTTTACTATGAAAATGTATTGCTTTTATTTTTACTATAAAAATCTATTTTTATACTTTCATAGTGTTTTGACCCCAGTTTGGGGGTTAACTATTTGCCCATATTTGAGATGCTAACAGGTCTTACCACCCTAGGTTAGTGTGAACCTGGGAATAACAGCAATTAAAAGGTGGTTCCATGCGCTTCAAAACCGCCCAATCAGAGGCCTTGCTGCCAGATGTAGTTTATCATCATACCAAGGATGAAAACATACATACAGATTCAAGTCTGCTACAAATGTGTGATAACGAGCATTTTATATCAATTCTCTTTAATATGACAACCCCAGCACCATATTTATATAAATATGTTAATATCATGATCAGTAAATAAGTCGATCAGTCTCATATATGATCCACAGCTCAAATATCTTCCTTCATGTGATGTTAGGAACAGCTCAACATGCAAATTACAAATTGGAGATACCAAAATCAAACATGTACTACAATTTAGATATCTAGGAAGTGTTTTAGCAGAGGACAGAAAATGTGACATCAAAATTCAAAGATGCATTGGAATAGTGAAAGATGCCTTCCAAAAGCTAAGCAAAGTATTAAGAAACAGGAAAATTTTGTGAGAAACAAAGAAAAGAGTACTGAACCTCCTAGACAAAGTAGTAAAGGAAGGTCAGAAGAAAGGACTAACCATCAATTGTCAGTTGACAGAATGCACTGTTGTCAGTAAAGGGAACAGCCCAACATGTAAATTAAAAATTGGCGATGGCAAAATCAAGCGAGTACATGAATTTAAATATCTGGGAAGTGTTTTAATAGAGGACGGAATGTGTGACACCAAAATTCAAAGGTGCATTTGGGATAGTGAAAGATGCCTTCCAAAAGCTAAGCAAAGTATTAAGAACCAGGAAAATTTTGTTAGAAACAAAGAAATGAATAAAGAGACTTGAAGCAAGAGAAATGTGGGTCTACAGTAAGATGCTGAGGATACCAGGGATCAAACACATGAGCAAAGTTTTAGAGAAAATGCTAACAAAAAGGAGATATACTTAGAATCAGGAAAAAACAGTAGAAATTTCTAGGGAACATAAGCATTGACAGATTGATTTGTTTCTAATGACTTATCAACCCTGTGCAGGTTATTTAAAATATTTTAAGATTGTAAGGGATTTTTTTTGGGGGGGGGGGAGATAATAATAATTTAGTGATACAAGTCTTACTAATTAACCCATAGATGGGGGAGAAGAGGTAGATTCATACATTTCCTCAGGGTATTTGTGTGTAAGTGAATATAACGAACATAACTTGAATTGAAATTTGTCTCTTTGAAATCCAATTCTGAGCCATTATCCATTACCCACTGCACATCCGAGCTTACAACACCTGGAATTCCCAAGCTGTTACCTATCTAAGTATGGACCAGGCCCAATGTGTCAACATGATGTGGCTGTAAGCCTTCACATAATGAGGAAAGAGGGCTTAGAAAATTTGATACTAACAGGATATATAGAAGAGGGATTGAGGAAAGTAGTCTATAAGATAACCTGATAAGCTTGTGCCAATAGTTGGCAGAAGAGTGATTAGGATAGATAGCTAATAGAGAAATTTTACTAAGAGCTACAAAGGCAGGAAATTGTGGAGAGCCATGATCACCAGCGTAATGGAGGAACATGACAGATAGAAAAAAGTCTTTCTATTCTCATGTGCCTTTGAACTTCTGTGTCACACATTGCTATTTTTCTGACATTACATTGTCGAAATCACTTCACTGACATTACATTGTCGAAATCACTTCACTGACATTACATTGTCGAAATCACTTCACTGACATTACATTGTCAAAATCACTTCACTGACATTACATTGTCAAAATCATTTCTAAATTATAAATTTTAGCTCTGTTATTATACATTAAGTACATTTTATTACCAACAGCACTCAATGAGTGTATGCAATTACCCACACACAAGTGTCATACTTCTTACTTTATTGGCCTTTGATATCAGAGGTAGATATTGATAGTATGATTTGGAATTTGGCTCTGAATGTGGAAACCACCTTAGTATTTAGAACACAGGTCATAAAGTGACAATACTGACATTTTCAAATTATTTTAATGATCTAATAAATATAATGTATTATGATATTATGACATATGTTGTCTATAATATAAATGATATTAATTGCTGTTAATAACTACCAAAATGTTTAAAACATATCAAACTGTTTTAATCATAAAAAAATGGCCTCATATTATTTCATAGCCTTTATAGTCAAACCTCTCAAAAGGAATGAGTGTCTAGCTCATTCCTAAAGAAAGAGACTTGGCCTGTGCAACACTGGGTATCCTCGCAAACTGTTCTATAAGTTCTTGAGGGCCACCTTTGGAGACCTTCAGGTGAGTTGGTTTAATAATGAAAATATTTTTTCTTGAAAATTGAAAAGTTGCAGAGTGAAAGGCAAAATAAAAATAATAATCTACTTCCAACATTAGTAAAACGTCAGAACATTTCTCCAGAAAGTTTTTGCATAAATTTCTGACATGACAAATTATCGTTATTATACACTGAGCTATTTGGACCAACATCCTCATCATATCCCCCCCCCCACTTGCCTCTCACCATTCGTGTCTATTACAAATGCTATTTGGTTTAGGAATGATTTTATCCAGATGGAGAAGTCACTCCATAATTGCTCTTCCCTCCATCAGTCATAATGGATTCTAATCTGGTGTTCATGTTCTTTGCCCAATCATTCCTGTCTTTGTGGAATTGACACAGGTTTTGATATTTAAACTGGGTGGAATAACTTTCAGATATTGGCAGCTGCAGACGAATGGTAGTTCAAAATTTGTGCTGTTTTTTTCATAAAGCTTTTTTGAGATGAAGAATTATTATTATTATTATTATTATTATATACTGATTTACTTAAACTAGTATCCTCATCTTGATTGTTATAGTCACAACATTTTGATTATTTCTAAAATGAGGAATTAATTATCATTACCATCAATACCCAAGAAAATTTAATGGTTTTCCTATTTGAATTTTCTGATGAATCTTAATTCTTAATTTAATGATTGAATAAGCTCCTAGTGAGTTCCATGACTATAAAATGCCCTTGGTAATTCCCCTATTCCTCAATCCGTTCCTATCTATATTCCTCAGTCCGTTCCTATCTATCAATCTTCATCAGTCCGTTCCTAACTATCTATATTCCTCAGTCCCTTCCTAACTATCTATCTTCCTCAGTCCCTTCCTATCTATCTATATTCCTCAGTCCCTTCCTAACTATCTATCTTCCTCAGTCCCTTCCTATCTATCTATATTCCTCAGTCCCTTCCTATCTATCTATATTCCTCAGTCCGTTCCTAACTATCTATATTCCTCAGTCCGTTCCTAACTATCTATATTCCTCAGTCCGTTCCTAACTATCTATATTCCTCAGTCCGTTCCTAACTATCTATATTCCTCAGTCCGTTCCTAACTATCTATATTCCTCAGTCCCTTCCTAACTATCTATATTCCTCAGTCCATTCCTATCTTCTTCAGTTCCTTCATATCTATCTTCCTCAGTCTATTCCTATCCATTTTCCTCAGTCCATTCATATCTATCTTCCTCAGTCTGATTTAAAAATTCAAAATATTATTATGGATTACTTGTAATTGCGTGTGTGAGTCCCAGTATAAATAGTTATAAATAATTATTGACCAATTTTATCATTGGGCTATTTTTGCATTATATCAAGTATGGACTCTAGTTACTATATAAGAATATAGTAACTAGAGTCCACAAATTGGAGGAGAGAGTTATCAATGATAATGTTCTGACTTTGAATCTGTGCTTATCTCCATCTCTTTAAAAGCATTATCCATTCTTCTACAGTTCTCCATGACATAATGCTAGGAACAAGGATTTTCAGACAAATATCAAAACCCCCAAAAAGGGGAAAGGCTTCTTTGTGTTGTTGAGATGAGAGTTTGTTTATCTCAAATTAGGCCTAATATAAAAGAGATTACTCATCAAAAACAAGCTCATACCTTTCATTAAATTTGTGTACTTTAATCAGATTATAAGTTATTTGTGATATATATTATATTTGACTTACTATTAGTCATTACATTTTTTATTTTTAAATGTACTTTTAATCATATAAAATTTGGGAAGGTGCTAGCAAATTTTAATTCTAAAAAGTTTGGGAATCGCTGGACTAGGGTCTGCATAAATCAATCTCAGGATGAGAATATTTTTGAGAATTAATGGTAATTATCTTCCATTCTTTTGTCAGAATTTCACATGCATTTGGCACTACCAAATGTCAATCAATTTTGCTGTAGATGATTAAAAGAAAAAAAAAATATTGTTAAAGAAAACTGGAATTTTGTCATCTGTTTTCTTCAATGGTTTCTAATAAGCATTGGAGACAGTTTTCTTTTGTGATTTTGATGTGAAAACTACTTGACAAGTGTAGGTTTATCTTCTATGAAAATTTTCATTAACCTTTATCTAGCTGGAGGTGATAATTGTCACTGTAGAATTCTTTTCCTTTGCTGCTCTCGGTGCATTTGTCACCTCAAGAGAGTTGCTATAAATAAACACTTGTTATTTCCGGCATTTTAAGCAGGACATAGCCTACTACCGCTTTGGAATGAGACTAAAGTTACATTTTCCAACGCCATTTTGAATTCTTCTATACTATACACTAGGTGTAACATTGATTAAAACCAGATTAATTTTGTCACAATTTTTTGTAAACAAAAATAGCTGCATCAACATTCAATGAAGCCTTTATTCAGGAGTTTTTCTTTGATTTGGACACTGATGATGGTTTTGAAGGCTTTACTCGAACGGATATTGACAGTGAAATGGTCAGAGATGAGAGATGATAATGATGCTAGTAATGGGGGAGGGAAATGACGATGAGCACTAGGTACTAAGTGGCTACTATCATCCATGGCTGACTAATTTTATGGAAACTAATGGTCCGAGAAAGGATAAAGACTCGGACAAAGAGCGAGAAAGGATAAAGACTCGGACAAAGAGCGAGAAAGGATAAAGACTCGGACAAAGAGCGAGAAAGGATAAAGACTCGGACAAAGAGCGAGAAAGGATAAAAACTCGGACAAAGAGTGAGAAAGTATACAGACTCAGGCAAGGAGGGAGAAAGGTGAACAAGCTGAAAAAGAGTGTCAGGGAATGGAGACAGAGTTGAGAAAGACAGGATGAGTAGGAGAATGAAAACGAAATTACTCAGTTACTGTTTGTTCATGAACACATGGCTTCTATTAGTATAGAAACAAATTTAAAAATGGTAGTAATTATTAATATATACCTATTTTGTAGCAGAAATAATCAATGTTTGGTCAAAATGCCACCATGAATATATATGTATATATCTATGAGTTTGTCACAAAATACAACAAAAGGAGAAAGGTTTATGTATGAACAGATAAACAGATTATTTGTGTGCAAGTTTATGCTAACCGATATTCATGCCAGCATGTTAAAAAAACTCTCTGCACTTTGCAAACTTTTAATGTGACAAAAAAAAGGTTCATGTCGTAATAGGGAAGGGGAAAAAAATCACAGCAGAATGGAATGTAAAATTAATGCTTCTCTCATAGTTGGAAGAGGAGAAAATATATATATATATATATATATATATATATATATATATATATATATTGGAGGCACGGTGGAGTAATGGATAACGGCTTGGATTGAGGAATCGGAGAGTCGAGTTCGAATTCCAGTCGAATCCATTACATTCACTTACGTGCTAATACCCTTGGGAAAGGTGTGAATCCTCTTCTTATCCCTCCAACTATGGGTAAATAGCAGGACAGACTGGCATCTATAGCCTTGGACGGCAACTGGTCTAGGAGAAGGACAACTCTGAATTCAAAACCTGCGCAGGGTCGTTTGGGGACCTTGTGGCATTCGTTGAACCACGAACAGTTGGAATGTTTTGAAATTATGGAAATACATATACGCATTCACAGACAATTTAACCTCCTGAAGATGGTCTCAGATGAGATTGAAAGTAGTTGGGAAAATAAAAATTATTTGAAAGAAGACTTTGGTATTTTTCTTATTTTCTAGGGCTACCAAGCAATTAATCAATAAACTTGAAAGGATGACAACAAAAACTAATTGGCATGATAAGTATAAATTATTTAACCAAACCTATTTGAATATATTTGTATTCGTCCCTCCAAAAAGTGTGGATGGCCCTGCACAAAGCCTTCACCACTATAATCAAATCCTGTGCGGGTGTCGGGCTTTCAGTTTCTGGGAGCTGATCTGCCTGGCCCTCATACGCCGAGTTCGACAGGAGAGTCCATCATTTAGGCAGCATATCTTCATTTAAACATGCTTCATTGAATAATATAGACACATGTCTATTTATTTTATATTTTCTAGTTCTCTAATCAGTTTCTTGATGTTAAGATGAAATTTATCAAAGAAGGTGCTGTAGTTTTTTCCTACCCAAGTATGACCTCAGCATTATCAGAACATTTTACACTTCATTTGTCGGATACAAGTTCTATTGCACAACATTTAAAAACGCATTTCTGTCCCCCTTCACAATACAGGAAAATAATTGTTGATAACATCAATATACTATATATAACAAGAAATAGATAGTTGTGTGTACACAGTGAAGATATTGTGCCCATGTTCATAGTTGATATTACTGAGTGTTGGTTTTTTGTTTTTATTAATAAGGCTTCCATTATTTTTAGCCTTTTTTTGCATGCAGATGATGCTATTATATTTGTTTTGTCAACAAGTATGTTACCTTGTCCATTGTATTCAATGAATATATATATATATATATATATATATATATATAATTATTTATTTAAATATTATAACATAAATATGTTATAAAATCACTACAAAAATAGCCATTTTGTTTCAGCACCTCCGGTGTCTTATCAAGTGATGATGCTGAATGTAGAATAAATGGTTTTAAAAGTTTCAAATTTATTAACGATCCTTTGCTAGGGGTAAATGCTGTTACTGAAGCTAGAATGACCAATCAAAATACAAGTATATGAGAATTCAAAAAATTTGACAACGAAGCAAGGTTATCATAGATATTAAAAGCTTTAAAGTTGGGGTTCTAGTAAAATAGAATATGTCCTAACTAATAAGTATTAAATTATATAAAATTTGAAATTAAAATTAAAAGTAAAAATTTACCCATTTAGAAATCTAAATCTAATCTCTAGTTTAAAATTATAGAATTACTGAGGAGAAAATAAAAAATACATGTTATTTAATTTATTTTTTCATTGAAATTACGTTAAAAAGGATGTTGATAGCTCTAGACAAAAATATTGAAATATAACTAATCTGGGCAAATATACATAGATAAAATTAGTAAAAAAAAAAAGATTTAAACAAATAAATATATGTAAATATATATATATTTTTACCATATAGTTTTCCACACACTACATGAAAAAATAAATAACTACCTCCATATATAATCGTACATTCACACACACATATATATATATATATATATATATATATATATGTTACATACACGTTTTTCTTTCCTATATATAAAAATAGATTTGAGAGAGATTTTTTTTTTTAATCATTTCATTCTAAGCAACTTAATAAAAGCCACTAGGATGCAAGGGGCTACAGAGTGTTCGAGAATATGAGAAAATATACAATTGAGGAGAGAGAACAATAAAAGAATAAGAAGACAGAGGGTAACGTAGATCAAATTCGACTGGAAAGCAAGAGGCTGGAAGAGATTTCCAAAATCGAGAAGTGCAAGAGAAAAAACTGTTAGCATAAAACTTACAGCTACATCTTGGCATTTCAACTGTAAAATGATGAGATCTTTCCTGCCAATCAACTACTGCGTTTAAATTCATAAAGTCTATGTATGATAGAGGAATGTTCTATAAAATATTTATCATGAAAGTATTTATAGAAAAGACACAGGGAAGCTATGTTACATTTGCAAAGTATAGGAGAATATATATATATTATATAATGTACAGAGATAAGATAAAGATGTGAATGCACATTATATAATGTACAGAGATAAGATAAAGATGTGAATGCACATTATATAATGTACAGACATAAGATAAAGATGTGAATGCACATTATATAATGTACAGACATAAGATAAAGATGTGAATGCACATTATATACATCTCCAAAGGTAAAAGAACGAAAGAATAAAATTCAAACAGTCATAACATTAATTTAAAAAAGGGCTCGATACAAGAGTAGAGCAATAAATATTTATTATAAACTGTTATATTGGAACATGCAAGTTACTATGACAAAAATACATATTTGTTTTGACATCCAAATATATATATATATATAAGATAGATATTAATTATAAATATAATTAATACTATTACTGTAAGTTCTGTGGAGAACGAAAGAGAGTTTTCTGTGATGTAAATTTGATAGGTCTTCCATTGGATCTTTGGGACTGCAATGATTCAGTTCGAATGGTGCTAAGAAACAGTTGATGAACATCATACTTTGGAATGGAAATATGACAAGAACTGAATTTCAATCTGGAAATATCTTAAAAAATAAATTATTTTCTATTAAATTGTCAAAATGGTTTAATTCTTTTTGGTACTCTAAAGTGATTTGTCTCCATTCTAAGACTGAAAAGAAATAAGCAGAATAGGTTCCTAAAGATTACCTGCCTTTACAGAACTGGTTCCTGGAAATGGGATGGCATATATATATATATATATATGCACACACACACACACTGTAAAAAGATAAAATATTTTACCTTCTGTACTACCTGGATTTCAACTGTGTGGTAGCAAGGCATATATATAACCTATGAAAGGATAGCTCTAGTTGTAACCTGAGTTTCACACATCATTGAAGATCACATTAGTGTGAAACTCAGATTATGACTAGAGCTATCCTTTCACAGGATTTAACATTGTCAAGTATGTTTTTGGTTGGTCTAGAAAATCCAGTCTTCGAGTACCTTACTTTACTGTGTAGGTAAGTTTGCCTTTATGTGAATTAGGGTTTTAGGTTTTGGCAAGTTGTTCCATCAATGGTTTATATATATATATATATATATAAAAGATAAAGATGTGAAAGTATATATATATATATATATATATATATACAATTTTTTTTTTCCTGTTTTAACAATAGACATGGGAAACAAATGTGCAAGGAAACAATATATGACATGTGAGTTTGAAGAGGGATGTGTGATCAAGAGAAAAATTATGATAAAAACATAAAATATCTTTGAGAAAGAGTACAGAAAAAGTCAATAAAAAAAGATTAAAAAAAAATAAAAAAAATAAAGAAAAAGATAATAAAGAAAAAGATAATAAAGAAAAAGATAATAAAGAAAAAGATAATAAAGAAAAAGATAATAAAGAAAAAGATAATAAAGAAAAAGATAATAAAGAAAAAGATAATAAAGAAAAAGATAATAAAAAAAAGATAATAAAAAAAAGATAATAAAATAAAAAATTTAAAAAAAAATATTTTAAAAAAGAAAGAAAGGAAACAAAGAACGTAACCTGTATAGGTTCATGGTAAGTATTTACTTACTTACCATAGTTGTGTTTAGTATGATTTGTGCTGTATTTAAAAAAAAAAAATCTTCTGTCAATGGTTTAAATAACAACAATTAATCAGTTCTTTATTTTTTTTTTTTATTTTTATGCTCATTCTGCAGACCACTACGTCACCAAGCCAAATATATTTACTTGATATAACATTTTCCAAAAGTAATTCTTTCAAGCACGACTTAAAAGGAAAACATTCATGAACAAAAATTCATGATTCCATTAATGCAAAAAGGTGTTCATTACTTTGCTTTCTGGGCATAAAAAATATCTAAGAGTGAGAGGCTCTGAGGAAGGAAATGAGAGGACAGAAGAGTTTGTTTTTTTTTAATTGCTGATGCTTATGGAGATTTGCAAGCTAAACTTTTTCAATATGTCCAACGAGAGGAAGAAAAGAAAAATGTTTTAGGAGAAAAAAGAAAAATATTTTAGGGAACAAAAAAAAAACAAAAAAGGGGGAAAATATTTTATGAAAAAATTTAAAAAAGTAAATAAAACAAATAAAAAGAAAAGGGAGTATATATATATATATATATATATATATATATATATATATATATATATATATATATATATATATATATATCTCTTTTTCTTGCTCATATATATATATGTGTGTGTGTGTGTGTGTGTGTGTGTGTGTGTGTGTGTAGATTTCAGATAGAGTCAATCTGTAAAAGGACAATATGAATAAAAACAAAAGGAAGACTTATCTCAGTCTGGGCGGTTTTGTCCTTTGTGAGATCATTTTGTTTGATAAAGTCCCACAGAGGACGAAACACATTGGCTAAGTTTTCCTTTTGTCTTTATTCATATATATATATATATATATATATATGTATATGTATGTATTTAGGAAAAGGATGAAATCTAACATATTGTTATTTTTTATTTATTTTGTTTAAACATTATTTTTTATGGAAACTCATATTCAAGTAGAAGCTCTGTTTTTTTTAATTAAACAGCAGTTTTTATCCAACTACCATCTACCAGCCTGAATATTTGAGAAATCCTGTCAGAAAAATATGTGTCCTCTGGCAGGATTCAAATCTGCATTCCCTATGGGGAACTGTCATTGGATCTGATGTGCCTAACCACTCAGCCACATTGGACTTATGGGCAAACAAACCCCGAATAGTGCTGATTAAACACACATTCTCCGCCAATTCTCGAAACATCCATATCTACTCTGTATCGTATTCTAACATAAACAAAGACAATTTATTTTAGGAAATGGATTAAATCCAGTATATATTTTTAATTCAATTTGTTAAAACGTTATTTTTGATGGATACTTAAATGTAACCAATAATAATGCATGTAATATTCACATATTAGTATCGTATCATAAAATACCTTCAGTTGTTTATGGCTGTATGTGTTTGCACGAAGAGTATAGCGTAACTAACAATACTTTTATAATTTTCTTTTACTTTTTTAACTTAACTAGAAGATGGGATAAAGTGATAGAGGAAAAGTGGTTAGTCTATTGTAATTTGGTCTCTCAGAAAAGGAACTCACATGATATGCGAAATACATGATAAAGTCATTTCTTATAAGTGAAAATTCGGGGGCTGCATTATAAGCAATATCACAAGATACACAAGTATATACAGGGTGTGTGTATATACACATTTATATATACAGTGTAACCTGGATATAAGAGAAACCCGGATATAAGAGAAACCCGGATATAAGAGAGAGTATCTCTGGTCCCAAATTAGAGCCTGTGTTAATGTATATATAATAGACCAAACCCGGATATAAGAGACTTCTTCTCCAGTCCCGACAACTCTCTTATATCCGGGTTACACTGTATGTATGTATGTATATATATATATATATATATATATATATATAAAGTTAATGATATTGTTTGGTAATCTGTATGGATAATTCTAAGGAGGATATAATCTAGAGAACTCAATATAAGAACAGAGCAAACATTAATTATTATTAACAGACAGACAGACAGACAGACTTTAAAGTAATATGCTTATAATTTATTTCCTTTTTGGTCCTAAGGAAATAAATTATAATTAACCTTAAATTTGTCTGTGTTTTAATAATATTATATATATATATATAACTACTTAGACATTATTTTAGTGAATACTTGCATTTGAGTAGACCCTCCATTTATTTATTAAACAGTATATTTATTTTCATCTACTGGCCTGAGTATTCGAGAAAACTTTTGAGAGAAAAATATGTGCTCTCCAGGCAGGATTCAAAACTGTGTTCCTATAGGAGAAACTGTCATTAGATCTGATGTACTTTGACCTCTTGGCTACAGCACCAGGCAAAGTTGAATAGTGCCTTTTAAACACAGATATTTGTCTGACTCTTGAAATAAACATATCTGCTCAGTTTCGTATCCTAACATAAACAAAGCAATTTCTAAGGAAAGGAAGTGGATTTTTTAAATTATTAATCTGCCAGATTTTTATTAGTTAAACACTATTTTTAGTGGATACTTGTATTTGAGTAGATGCTCTATTTATTTATTAAACAGTGTGTCTACTCAAATTTAAGTAATAATAATCTCTCAGTTTAATAAATAAAAATTCATCTCTTTCTACTTATACATATACACACACACACATATGAGATAGATAGAAGAGACCAAGATAGATTATGAAGACACTAGGATGGATAGATAGATAGATAGATACATTATGAAGACACTAGGATGGATACATTATGAAGACACTAGGATGGATACATTATGAAGACACTAGGATGGATACATTATGAAGACACTAGGATGGATACATTATGAAGACACTAGGATGGATACATTATGAAGACACTAGGATGGATAGATAGATACATTATGAAGACACTAGGATGGATAGATAGATACATTATGAAGACACTAGGATGGATAGATAGATACATTATGAAGACACTAGGATGGATAGATAGATTATGAAGAGACTAGGATGGATAGATAGATTATGAAGAGACTAGGATAGATAGATGTGTGAGTTCAGCTAGAGAAGGCCCAGAAACTAGCAAGAAAAAAAAAATGGTATTTCACATTTTATTCTTTTTATAAAACTCTTATTCTTTTCCCCCATCCCTGGGTTCTGCCTCAACATTTTTTTTTGGGGGGGGGGGGGGTCCCTGACACACAAAAAAATCTGGATTTTACTCTTTCCAATATATATTTTTTTTAATAAGATCATAGCCATTTTTTTTTCTCTCTCTCTCGCTCTTTCTGAGATAGGAAATACATTTGATTTCCTGTGGATATTAACTCCAGCCCTACACTTTTAAGTAGATGGAAAGACAGATAGAAACAGATAAAGATGGATAGAGAAAGATGTGCAGACGGCACATATAAAAAGCAAATGGGTGATTTCAATAGCATTTTTATTATTAAAAATAAAACATTGGAAACAAAGAAGGAAAAAAAAAAGATTTCTCACAAAAGTAAGACTCCCACTATGAACGTGATAAAAATGAACTATAGTTTGCGGGCTTTCTTATCATATTGAACAAGAAAAATAGTTGAAAGATCATTATTTATTTCTGACGAGTATTTCTTTCATCTTATATTTCTTGCTTTTGCATTGAGCAGTAATAGTCCTAAACTGTTTGAATTTCTAAGATGGAGTAGTCGTTATTTTCATAATTTATACTGGGTCTATTGTCCCCATATTTATTGTAGTTGATAACAACAACAAAGATGAGGACAATAGTTTGCATGTAAAACAATGATACCCCCTTAAAGAGAAATTCAGATGGAAGCATTGTCTCTTAATATTTAAGCATTATTTCTTTCATCTTATTTCTCTTGCTTTTCCACCAAGTAGTAATAGTCTTAAATTGTTTGAATTTTTCAGATGAAGCATTGTCAGTTAATTGATCATTTCTTCCATTTTAATGTGAAATTGTTCTTAAAGTTAGGATGTGAAGCCCACAGACAAAATTTGTGTCTCCAAAACTACTTAGTAAATATATGAATGCTGATTTAAGGAATGATAAATTGTATTCTTTTTTTAAATGTCCAGGGAATCCTCTGCAGTAATTCCATCTTTGATTAATGGATAAGATTACTGCTATTGTTTCCATTTGGTTTTGAGACTTAGAAATTGTCCTTACGGATATTATCTTCCTGAACCAAAATTTTCCCCTCCTATCCAATCAGTGTAATTCAAATATACACTGCTGGTCAAAATATTAAAAACCAATGAAAAAAAAAACCTTTTGCATCGTTAAACTCAACCACTTACTTGATTGGTTTGATTTGTTTTGTTTTACTGCATCTCAACCTAAATGGGTTATTTTAATGCCAAGAAGATTTTTAGGATAGGTTTGTATGAATAGAGTATGTATTCTTTGTAAGATTTTCCGTTTGTAGATCAGGTTTCATTGACGTTTTTTTAGTTTATTTTTGGTTTGGCATATCAACCTCAATGGGTTATTTAATGCTGACAAATTTTTTATTGCTGGTAATATTTTTTTTTTTTCCAAAATGTATAGCTGGTAATTTTTTTTTCCAAAATATATTGCTGGTAATATTTTTTTTAGCCAAAATATATTGCTGGTAATAATGTATTGTTGATAATAGTTTTTCTTCAAAAAACTATTGCTGGCAGTATTTCTGGTATTAAAACCTATTTTAATACTTTCATAGTGTTTTGATCCCAGTTTGGGAGTTAACTATTTACCCATAGCTGGGGCCCTAACAGGTGCTAACATGCTCTTCAAAACCTTCTGATTAGAGGCCTTGCTGTTGAACGTAGTTTATCGTTATACCCAGGATGGAGTATTTTTGTAAAGAGGTTTTTGTCGAAAGTCAAATGTATTGCTGGTAATATATTTTTTCAAAAATTTATTGCCGATACTTCACTATAAAAATCTATTTTTATAGTTTCATAGTGTTTTGATTGATTTGATTGGTTAACTATTTGCCCATAGCTGGGACCCTAACAGGTATTACCACCCCGGGTCAAGGTGGACCTGGGAACAACAGTAATTGAGAAGTGGTTCCATGCTCCTCAAAACCGCCAATCTTCTGATCAGAGGCCTTGCTGTTGGACGTAGTTTATCGTCTTACCCAGGACCCCACTTATTTGAGTAGAGCTTCAAAAATGAAAATAAGAAAAAATTAAAATTAATTTTTTTTAGCTTTTAATAGAGAGAATTTGAATTCTGGGAAATTAGACTAAATATGAGTTGGTCAAAAGTTTACTGTATCTAAAAGAAATCCTAAACAGAATAGAAAATACTCAACAAGACATTTCAGTAGTGTGTTGAATGACCATTATTGTGAATAACTTCAAAAATTCACTTTAGCATGGTTGATATAAGCGTCTGCAGAAGGATGGCTGGAATGTTATTCCAAGTGGCTTTTGTACCTTTTTATGCTTTATTCACATTGTCCTTTTACAGATATATTAATGACATCTGAATTGAACTTGTAGAAATCTTATTGTTTTGAGGAGTTTCTTTTTTTCCCTGTCAGTGATGTAATTAACACTGGATACCCTTTTGTCGTAGAGTTTGATTAGAATTCCTTTCTTCACCACTGGCAAAAATTTTTTTTATGATTTAACATGAAGTCTGTTTCTTCGAATCCTTCATTGCCAAGATGTGACCAAGTAAATGTTTAAAGAAATAACAAAACAAGTGTTACAGAGATATCATATATTAAACAGTATAACAGTAGAGTATTATACGACTAGTGAGTGCGTGTTGGATGACCTAGCGTTCAATCTATTCAACTGTTCCACCAAGGCTTCCTCTCCTACTAATCTTATAGTAGGTGGAAGAGTCCAACATAGACTCTTTAGAGGGAGGACACCACAACAATAGGGAAAGTTTGAATACTGGGGAATTAGACTGAATACTAATTGGTCAAAAGTTTAAGATTGTATCTAAAAGAAGTCCTAAACAGAATAGGAAATACCCAACAAGACATTTCAGTAGTGTCCCGTCATTGTGAGTAACTTCAAAAATTCACTTTAACATGGTTGATATAAGCGTCTGCAGAAGGCTGGCTGGAATGTTATTCCAAGTGGCCTTTGTACCCTTTTAGGCTTTATTCATGACTAACTTAAAAGTTAGCTGCTGCGGAGGGCTCTTACTTGAACCTTCATCACAATAGGACAGGAGGAGTAGATGCGATAGGCATCAAGAAGCTACAGAAGAACTCAAAATTGATTGCTGCATTTAAGTATTGCATTAATAACTAAGCTAATCTTTTAAAAGTACAACAATAATTCTTCTGCCACTGCATAATTTAAAGACAGTTTGATGTACGTAGATCCTTACTTTCCGTACCCAAAATTATTTTTATTTCATGGGCAACTTTCACTTGTTTTTGCAATTAATTTCAATTATTCCCAAATTTATTTCCAAGTTATAAATATTATATCAGAAAAAAAAAGTGTCACAAAATATCATGTTAAAAAAAAAAAAAAAAAAAAAAAAAAAAATCGGCAAAACAATCGCAGTAATGAAAACTTGGAAATCCAAAATTACAGGATTTGGGGCCTGAATCCAGTCTGGAATGTTTTTAATTTGTTCAAAGACGGCCTGATTCCAAAATGGCATGATATGTTGGCCTACGGCCTCTAGGAGTAAAGTTGAAAAAGTGTGACACACTGACATTTGCATTTATTATATATATATATATATATATATATATATATATATATATATATAAGTAAATTTAATACAAATAAAACAGTATCATATATTCCCTCAAGTATGATATGATCTTGCATATGATGCAATTCTATAGGCTTTTTTTTTTTAATGATTTCACCCCAAGCAAGGCAATAAAGCCACTAAGATGCAAGGAGTTAGTGTGAGTGAAAGAAACTGAGAAGTCATTATTGAGGAGGGTGGACAATAAAAAGAACAGGATAGAAGATGACGACTGATATTGCATTTAAATTTTTGAAGAACAAAGTTGACTGGAAAGCACGATGCCAGAAGAGACTTCCATCGTTGAGAAGTTGGAGAGAAGAAACTATTAGAATAGGACTTATGGTTACATTGAGCTATTTCAACTGTAAAAATCATGAGACCTAGCTGCCAATTCAGTTAGTCAAGTGCCATATGTGCTACATGCTTGGGCAGTTGTGTCTCTTTTGTCTCAGGACTGACTAGGCAGATCATTTCCTTGCAGTAAGTTGCTGTTTCTTTCTGAGGTACTTAAATAGATAAAGTCGATGTACTAAAGAAGCGGCCAGAATAGTTGCCATCAAAATATAAAAATGGTAGAGGTAAGCCATGTTACTGTGGTGAAAAAGTGATTCAGGCTGAGATGCCAAGTCCGTATGGATAACATTGCAAGTTCTTTGGAATTATCTGTCTATATTTCTGAGATGAGGTATTATGTACAGTATTTACATTAGTCGGACTATTGTCCTCATCTTTGTCACAACATTTCGGCCGTTGTACGCTCCGGCCTTCTTCAGGTGGTTGGAATTTCGAACCAAACCCTTTATTTCACTCACTGGGGTAAACTGTTCCAAATTCCAACCACCTGAAGAAGGCCGGAGCGTACAACGACCGAAACGTTGTGACAAATATGGCGACAAAGACTATTGTCCTCATTTTTTTCGCCATATTTATTACAATGTTTCGGCTCTTGTACGCTCCGGCCTTCTTCAGGTGGTTGCAATGTCGAACTGAACCCTTTATTTCACTCACTGGGGTAGACTGTTCTAATTCCATATGCCATGTTTAATGGATGTCAGTTATCTCCTGTTAATTCCCCTCTGAAAGTTCTCCACTGCCTTAACCTAGTGACAGATCCCGTGACAGGATCCAAAGAGTGTGAGTTCAATACCCGGTTATTTTTTTAAAATGATATATTATTATTATATATTTTTTAAAAAATTATATCAGAGCAGTATCATCCTAAAAAGCATAATTAGTTGTCCAAAACTAATGTTTAATCATCCAAAGATCAAAAGGACAAGGCACTTCAATATATAATTTTGAAAAAAATTTAAAATTCTATTATATTTATTCAAAAAGCAACTAATTTCTTCAAATATAATAAAATTCTTACTTGTCATTAACAGTGGTAGGCTTTGAGTTCATTATATTCACTTACATGCTAACTAATACCCTTGGGAAAGGTATGAATCCAACTCTTCTCTTCCCAGCTATGGGTAAATTGTAGGGCAGACTGGGTTCTCTTGCCTTGGGTAGCAACCAGTCTAAGAGAAGGAAAACCTGAAGGTCGAGTGTACAGACCGAGGATGACACACACCATATTCTATTGTCTGCTATCAGTCAAGAGCTATCTGAAATCTCACTGAAACGATAGGGAAGAGGAGGAAGAATCTTCTGCACCCCCCATGATGATTGAAGCCATCAATAATAATAATAATAATAATAATAATAACTATAACAATAATCGCTTTATGTGTATGCATTTGTATATATGAACCTAATATCTTTGATATTAGGTTCATATATACAAATGCATATGTAATGGTTTGGTTTGTTTTACAGCAAATCAACCACAATGGGTTATTTAATGCCGACAGAATTTTTATTGCTGGTAATGTTTTTCTTCAAAAATCTATTCCTAGGAATATTTTTCCTTGAAGAAATCTATAGCTGGTCATATTTTTTCCAAAGAATGTATAACTGTTTGTATTGCTGGTATTGTTTTTTTAAAGTATTGCTGATAATAATTTTTTTTATTACAAAGTATTTCTGGTATTAAAACCTATTTTTACACAAGTTTGGGTGTTAACTATTTGCCCATAGCTGGGACTCTAACAGGTGCTACCACCCCGGGTCAGGGTGGATCTGGGAACATCAGCAATTAAGAGGTGGTTCCACGCTCCTCAAAAACTCCTGATCAGATGCCTTGCCGCTGGATGTAGTTTATCGTCTAACCCAGGATGGAAATACATAAATAAATAAGGTAGAGTAATGGTTAGAATGGTTGGAATTGGAGAGCTGGGTTTGAATTCCTGCTGAATCCATTACATTCATTTACATACTAATACCCTTGGGAAAGGTATGAACCCAACTCTTCTCTCCCCAGCTAGGGATAAATAAAAGGACAGACTGGGTTCTATAGCCTTGGATGGCAACTGGTCTAATAGAAGGAAAAACTCAGAATTCAAAAGTGTATGTAGCCCTGACGAAGAATATACTATGCAGCTAAGGAAAGGATCATTCGCATTGACTTGATTCCAACCACTTAAATAAATGGAGAGTAGACACACAAAGAAGTAAATAAAAAGAAATAAAAAATATTTTCATGGTAATTGTTCTGATGAGTTTTGCTTCTTGGTGTCTTGAGTGCATTAATTTAAGCGTAGTACTAGATTGGCAATTATGCCCCACCATTTTACTGTTGAACTAGCTACATTCAACTGTAAGTGTTATTCTAATAGTCTCTTTTCTCACACTTCTCGCTTGTGGAACACTATTCTGGTTTCTTGCTTTCCAGCCACCTACCATCTTTAAGGACTTAAATGCAATACCAATTGACATCTGTCTTTGCCAGATCATGTTCTTTTATTGTCCTTTCACTTCACTAAAGTTGAAAATAAATATTAAAAAATGCACAATCAGAAATATTTAAAAAAAAAAACCCCAAAAAACAAGCACTTTTTGGTTACATATGCAGATTATATATATGTAAATGGCTATATGTATCTTGTTTGTATTTATTGGCTCCATAGAAAATGGGGGAATTGGAGGGAGGTAAACGAGTGCATTCATCCATTTCATTGGGAGGTGTTGATCCCAATTTAGTGCAGAATGACTGCAAAATACTTGCCCCTTCATAATTTATAGGTAGAAGCACACAAATACATGCTGGGATTTTTTACTGGCCAATAAAATAGGCCAGTTCTCGGTTTCATCTGACCCAGTCCCAGTCTGTCATGCTTCAAAGTCAGAACACTACATTTGCTTGTCTGGACTTTCTTGTGTGTGTTAACACCAATTCTTTTTTCCATATTACTGTTGCTTTGCATATATTGTCTGCTTGCTTTTTTGCCTGAGTTCCTTTCCTTCCTGTTCTTGCAAATTTGGACAATTCTGTTACTTATTTTGCATTTGATCATGGCTACTTACTCAACATCTTCTCGTTTTCTTTCACTCCCAGTATCATCTTGTTTGTGGTGAAACAATTAAAAGAGAACAAAAACAAAACTTAAGCAATCCTTTTTAAACTGGTGAGCAAAACCGAAATAAAGAATGAAGGTAGGACTTTCAATATTTGTAATACTTTTCTCTAAATGTGAAAAACATTTGAATCTAATTTGAAGAACAATTTTTTATTTAATCAACAAAAAAAAAAAAAAAAAAAATAATTTTTATGTTATCAATTTTTGGTTATATAACTTGAATGAAAAGTCAACAAATCGTATTTATGTTATTTTTTATTTATTTAATTTTTATTTATGTGTTATTTTTTCTGCCTATCCTAAGTCAGTCAATTATGTGCCATGCGTGATACATTCTTAGGTGATAATGTATCTTTCGATACATGACTGACGAGGCAGATTTTTTTCCCACAGTAGGTTGACATTTCTTTCTGCGGTAGACCAGTTGCCGTCCAAGGCTAGAGAATCCAGTCTGTCCTGCTATTTACCCATAGATGGGGAGAGAAGAAGTGGATTCATACCTTTCCTAAGGTCCTAATTGTCCAAGATTAGTAATTTAAGGGTGGCAATTATCACTTGAAGTAGAGCCTGGAAAAAATAACCCTCAGAAAAAGGGCACATATTCTGCATGATATGCCAAAGATGGAATATCCAAAATAGAAACAAGTCAGTCACAGGTGTCACCATAAAAGTATCTTGGATATGCTAATATTGTGTGTCCTCTCCCACTTGTCGATATTTCTTTATTTTGGTACCACGTCCGTTGGCTAGTGTTATTTTTCTGACTGTTTACATGCATATTGAGATTTGTGACATAGGACCTGCATATTGAGATTTGGGCATTTCTTTCTGCCCCTGACATTCGAGTTTGGATTTGTTTCTTCATTGTGGAAGTAATCGGTGACATCAATTTCTGAACAGGAATTTTAATTCAAGCATGACGAAACAGACTACAGTTGTCAAAAGTGATGCTTTCAAATGAAATCCTCACCACTAGAACTTAAGAGCTTTTAGAAAAACCAAGTGCATCAAAAGATATAGAGAGGAATACACCCTGGATTCTGGATCTGAACAAAATTTCTGATAGACTGGTGGCTAGCCAAGGCTAGAGAACCTAGACTCTCCTGAGTGCATAAGATAAGCATAAAAAATATACATGAGATTCCATTTGATATCCACATATGATTACTCATGTGAAAATGGTTTGGTTTGGTTTATTTTGTTTTACGGCATATCAACCTCAATGGGTCATTTAATGCCGACAAAATTTTTTTTATTGCTGGTAATATTTTGTTTTGCCAAAAATCTGTTTCTGGTAATATTTTTCTGTCAAAATTGTATTGCTGGTAATAGTTAACTATTTGCCCATAGCTGGGACCCTAACAGGTGCTACCACCCTGGGTCAGGGTGGACCTGGGAACACCAGAAATTAAGAGGTGGTTCCATGCTCCTCAAAACCTCCTGATCAGAGGCCTTGCTGCTGGACATAGTTTATCATCTTACCCACAACACGGATGTAGTTTAATGTCTTACCCAGGACAGCATGTGTAAATAGAGTACTAATGCTGTATGTGGGCTGGAGCTACCCAATCCTCTCTTTTCAGTTTCAACAGAGTTCAAAAGCATTTATGCAGCTTTGTGGGTGATGAATTCTTTTCCACCTTACAGCCCCTCCCCCGCAGATGCGTTGTCTCAAGCCTCTCATTGCTCTTTCCATGGAAAATGTTCGGACGAACTACATTCTCTAGTTCAGACATTTACAGCTAAGACGCACAATGCCAGGTACACAGGGGGTGAATTAGCCTCCTATCGGTAAGAAGCAAGTTCCATTCAAACAGCCTCTTCCCAAGAGCAACTACTTTGTGGAACAGACTCCTGAGAGAATGCTCCCCAGAATATTACAACCTCGTCAAGTCTAGGATCAACTGTTACCTATTTTATGTATCCTCATAATCTGCATTTCCCACTCCTAAGGCCATACAATTTCATTTAGTAACTCTCTACCCGAGTGGTTCTTAGGCCTTGTATTGGGTGAACATTTCATTTTTTGGTTATGTTGCAAATTTTCTCCCATTTTGAACAAATACATTTTTTATTTTAATAATAATAATAATGGTTGACAATGCTATATAAAGATAACACATGAGTGATTTTGTTTTTTGCATCTGCTTCATGATTTATGAAAATTTTAAAATGTCCGTCTAATTCCGCAAGAGAGACAAGAATTTTTAATCCGTATGTTATATTCACGTCTCATTGTCATGTGCATCGTTTGTACTGGATGAACTCTACTGCTGCAAAATGCATCAGCTGAAACGGTGAGACAAGGTTGAAAGTACCAGTCTGAGAAAATTGGCAGAATAATGTCAATGACTCAGCTGAGAATTGCAGACAATATTTACTTAAAAAATATTTCCGCTAAAATTCAGCTTTGATATTTCAGTTTTTGTATCGGTTTTGTTGTTTTTGTTTGTTTTTTTTTTAATTTTTTATCAACAAATGAATGAGTAATAAAATATTAATGATTTGCATAAACATTTGGAAGTATTATTATTATTATTATTCAATACAAAATAAAATAAAAATAGAATGGGGAGGAGGAGAAAGAGGAGGAGGAGGAGAAAGAGGAGAAAGAGGAGAAAGAGGAGGAGGAGAAAGAGGAGGAGGAGGAGGAAGAGGAGGAGGAGGAAAAAAAGCAAGAATAAAGGGAGAAGGAAGGAATAAAGAACGAGTTGAAGAAAGGAGTAGGATCAAAAAACAGATGAATAAAGAATGAATTAGACAAAAGAGGAATTGAAAGGAAGGCAGAAGTGGAACAAAAAAGATGGAGGGATAATGAAACAGGCGGAAAAGGAGGAGGAAGAATAGTGAAATCAGCAGGAGGAGGACTAAAGAAAGAGGCGGAAGGGGGAGGACTAAAGAAAGGAGGAGGAATAAAAAAAATGAAGCCATATGGAGAATTTAGAGAATGAGGTAAAAGAAAAAAAACAGAATGAATAAGAGAAGTAGAGATGAAAATTCAAAAATAACATCCGCCACAAAAATGCTAATATTCACTCATCATCTTTCAATTATCCTTAAAAATAGCCATTTTCTATCTTTTGGTTACTGAAGAAATTTAACAGTTTTTCATTGCTGTTTCATTTTCCTACATTGTTGATAAATCATTCTTTTATTTATTGAATGCAATGAAGAACAAGTGAACGAGATTGGGAGACAAAAACGATGGTCAACTCTTTCAATGCCAAGTAATGAATGCTCGTTTAAAATTCCTAACTTTGGTAAAAGAAAACATCAAATGCAAAAACATTTTCAAACAACAGAAAATGTTTGGCTGCAGGCCACAATGTAGCACTCACTGGAGAAACAGAAAATTGTTTCATTTAATACAAAGAAGAAAATTTTATTGTAAAATGTTCTTGGATATACAAAGCAAATTTCAGAGAAGATAAATATCAATGGAAATTTACAGTGTAGACACAGCTTAATAGTAAGTCTATTTGCACCACATTTATTTGGACTGTACAGTCATCTTAGTATTTGGTTTAGTGTTATCAGACATGTCGGATCATAAAGTATTGCTAAATTTATTTGAAACTAGTGTAAAAGCTGCATTTTGTGTGAACTTTGAAGCCAGCTCCTGCAGCTCAAAACTGAAAGGACCTCTGATACAGCTTAGAAAACTGATAATTTTAAGTTAGCTGCTGCAGAGGGCTAAAAGGACCTCTGGCCCAGCTTAGAAAGAGCAATAATAATTTTGAAGAAAACTCTGGCTGAAAGCCCAATTTGTGCTGAAATTCCTATTCAGGCCAAAAATCGAGTTCTTCAAATCACAAACTTTGTGGAACTTCAATTGAGTTGAGTTCTTCAGATCACAAACTCTGCAGAATTTTAAAACCTCACGTCATGAAACCTTCTCGCTTTAATTCTGATTCCTTGGCATTTTGATGAAATAAAATTGATTTTCTCAGTTCACAAAGTTTGGGAGATATTTTAAACGGAATTTAAAACAATTAAAATTTTTTTCAAAAATCAAAAACTTTTTGTGTTACTTTAAACACAATATAAATTAAAAACTTAAAATCACTAATTTCTTTCATTTATTTTAAAATTTGAATTTTTAACTGCTCCTGCCTCATCCAGGAACAAATCCCAATGCTGGAGGTTCAAGCACCAGATGAAGGGTAGATTTTCAATCCCAGAAACATTCTGATTCCAAAAAAGTATAATATATTTATGCAGAGCAACTGTGGCCCGAGTTAGAAGGGTTGCAGTCACACGGACAGACAGAATATTTTGTTTATTTATTTAGATTTATAAAATTTCGAGATTTGGAATTAATAAAATCTAAAAACTTCAAATAATCCCATATATAGGGATAAGCTATAACAAATTTTGTATAGAAGATAAAGTGATAAAGAGTAATTTTAGTCCACATAGGAAGAAGGTACAAAACCAGAAAATTAACCTAAGAACTAGAGTAAAGTTTTTAAAAGCCCTTGTCTGATTGAGACTTTCATATGGATGTCATAATAGTAATAATGAAGAGTGTATTGAGCCAGAGTGTTGAGATAAAAAGCAACAATAATAAGATGGAATAAAACTAGTAATAAAATAATAGGAATAATGAAGAATGTATAGAGCCAGAGTATTGGGATAAAAAGCAACAATAATAAGATGGAATAAAACTAATATCAAATAGATTCAATCGTTTTGCTGTTTTGTTCGATTCGTGTATGAACCCCCCCCCTTTTTTTAATGGTTTGATTATATGTTTAAAGATTATTTTCAATTAAACAAATGGAATTAATGCAGTGTATTGTGGAAATGATTGTCAAGCATCTTCAAAGAGACTGAATTCAATTTAAATTCAAAGATAAACTAAATAAATAAAAAAAATGATTCAAGTCTCCATGATAGCGGATTATTAGTGGAGAATGTATTCAAAAATTTTAAATTATCATTATCATCCTTTTGCCACTAATAACATGAAAAATATTGTCAGTGTTACGAAGATATTGTCTGTGATGTTTTAATGATATCAATGCCTTATCATATCTGCATACTGTACATCAAGAACAGGAAAAAAAAACAAGAAAAATACAAGCAGAAAAAGAAATATTATTTTAGAAAAACAGTTTATAAAAATGAAAGTGTAAAAAAAACTATACTAATTGAAAAAAAAAACAAAAAAAAACACATTCCTGTTAGCAGTAAACTCCATAAATTATTTTCTAAAAATAAGGCTGAAGCGAGAGCCAAAGTTAGGAATGACAATGAAATCTGGTATGGCTGATCATGTATAGTGGGAATTGAGACAAGTAAATGTATCTCTTATTGAGCAATTTCAGCAGGGAACAAAATGTGAAGGAAAATTCAAAAGGGTGAGTGTCTCAAGAAATTATGTTTTAGAAGCAAGTAAAGGTATCTCCTTATGTGAATGTGAGTGAGAGAGAAATAAAGACTAACAGAGAAAGGGTGAATGAGCAAGAAAGAGATAGTGAGAGACAGTGAGAAAGAGAGTAAGAGAGTTACAAAGATAGAGTAACAAGAGTGAGAAAGAGAGAAACGGAGAAAATGAGAATGACAGAGAGAGATAGCAGCAGAGAAAGAGAGAAAGGGGAAGCAGCGGAGAGAGAGAGAGAACAGCAGCAAAGAAAAAGAGATAGAAAGATAGCAGCAGACAAAAAGAGATCAGGAGAGAGCAGCAGAGAAAAAGAGAAAGAGGGAGCAGCAGCAGCAGAGAAAAAGAGAGAGAGAGAGCAGTAGAGAAAAAGAGAAAGAGGGAGCAGCAGCAGAGAAAAACAGAGAGAGAGCAGTAGAGAAAAAGAGAAAGAGAGAGCAGCAGCAGAGAAAAACAGAGAGAGAGAGAGCAGTAGAGAAAAAGAGAAAAAGGGAGCAGCAGCAGAGAAAAAGAGAAAAAGGGAGCAGCAGCAGAGAAAAAGAGAAAAAGGGAGCAGCAGCAGAGAAAAAGAGAGAGAGAGAGAGCAGTAGAGAAAAAGAGAAAAAGGGAGCAGCAGCAGAGAAAAACAGAGAGAGAGAGAGCAGGAGAGAAAAAGAGAAAAAGAGAGCAGCAGCAGAGAAAAAAAGAGAGAGAGAGAGAGAGCAGTAGAGAAAAAGAGAAAGAGGGAGCAGCAGCAGAGAAAAAGAGAGAGAGAGAGCAGTAGAGAAAAAGAGAAAGAGGGAGCAGCAGTAGAGAAAAAGAGAGAGAGAGCAGTAGAGAAAAAGAGAAAGAGGGAGCAGCAGCAGAGAAAAAGAGAGAGAGAGAGCAGTAGAGAAAAAGAGAGAGAGAGCAGTAGAGAAAAAGAGAAAGAGGGAGCAGAGAGAGAGAGAGAGAGAGAGAGAGAGAGCAAATGAAAAACAATATATGTAACGCTTTTAGCAAGTGAGAAAGAAACAGAAGGATGAATGTGGACGTAGCTTCTTAAATCAGCCCATAGCCTAATGATAAAGAAAGTATTTACTTTACACAATTAATATAGAATTTCCAATATTATCCCCTTCCTTGTCAATGCCCTTAATTCTGTAATGAATATTAATCATGTAAAACTGACATTACATAGTGAACATTCCAGTGTCAATGATTACTCATTTCTGAGTCATATTTCTTTCATCTTTCCGTTGTTTTTTTACATTTTGTAGTAAGGACACTTGTACTTTGAATCTGAAAGAGAAAGCAACCTTTTGGGGTGCATCATGAAGAAAGTGGGCTTGGAGAATTTGACACCCACAGGACATGTTGAGCAGCAGAGGGAAAACAGTGAGTAACTTACCTAACAAGCTTGTCTAAATGAATGGCAGAACAGGGATTAAGAGAGTTAGTAAGGAGACAAATATTGCTAAGAGCTACTAAGGATAGGAAGTTGTGGAGAGCCATGATCATCTACCTAAAGTTTAAATGAATGGCAGAATAGAGTTGGAGGGATAGTTAAAAGTCAAATGCTGCTAAGCGCTGCATAAGACAGGAAGTTGTAGAGAGCCATGATCACTCATGTTCTAAAACAATAGTTCTCAACCTTTTTGCCCAACGCACCCTTTTCGCCATATATCAGAATGTCATTCCCCCACCTTTCCAAGATTGTCCGACTCAAAAGTTGAATTCCAAATAATATGTATATATTATTGAACACCTTCATTATTTTCCATATTCGTACATACACAGTTACATGGATTATTTTTACAGAGAAGTTTTCCTGATTTAACAGCAATAGAAAATGTTGATGGATTTTAAATCTTAAATACATGTACAGTAATTTTGTTTAAATCATAACTAATTATTAAATAAATAAATTGAAGCATCCTTCAATAAACAAAAGTTCAATAGAATGTCATGGTCAATTGTAATTCAATAAACAAAAAGTTCAATAAAAAGTCAGGCTATTTAAATCAATTTTATTCTGATGAAGATTACAATCAATTAGAAACTTGTGAAAAAGTAAGAGATCTTTCCCTCCCACACTGAAACCCAAGAATTCCACCCCCTCTTCTGAAAGTACAAGGTACATTTATATATAATTTTATTACTGCTTTGCTTTTTAACATAGTGTTCTTATTAACTGCTATCCCTTTTATGTTAATACACATTACAAAACATTTATTACCAACTATATATGGATCATTCCATCTTAAATCAACCAACAGCCCTCTGAAAAATATGGGAAAATTTACAGGTGTTCCTTGATCAAATTTACGGAGAAGTTGATTCAATTTTGATTTGGTTTTATGGCTTATCAAACCTTTGAAATTTATTCAAAGCCAGAAAATATTTTCAGATTCTAAGAATTTTATGGAGATAATTCTGATTTACAAGCCTTACTAATTAAAATCATTGTGAGGGGAGAAGAGGTGGGCTCATACGTTTCCTAAGGGTATTTGTGCATAAGTGAATAAAAAGAACCCAACCGGAATTGGAGCTTGGCTCTCTGATTTCCAATTTCCAAGCCAATTTCCATTATACCACCCACACATCCCAGCTTCCAAAGCAGTCGCCGATCTTGGTATCGGCCAGGCTTGATGTTGCTTAATTTTGGTGATGGTATGAGAACTGGTGTTTCAACAAGGTATGGCAGTCAGCCCGGAGAAAAAGGTTTGAAGGAGAGGGAGAAGTAATAGAGAGAAATGTTTGGAGAGGGAGGGAGGGAAGGGGAGAGGGGGCTTCACACATGTACAAAAGAAAAAATTAACAAACAATATTCTTACCAACAAAACCTCTAATTCTTAAAATAAAAAAGTTTTTTACACAATTTGTCTTTGGGAATTGTAATTTGAGTAATGGATGCATGTCATCTGTGAAAAAGTTTCTGCATTGTACACCTGACATAATACTTATTAAACGATAAGAAAAACAAGCACAAAACTAGTGATATATATATATATATATATATATATATTATGAAATGCACTAAGTCTGACAATTATTTTAATATATTTTATTGTTATATGTTATTTATATAGACACAAATATTTAAGTAAATGCTCTGTTTATAATAAACAGCATTAACAACATTTACCGGCCTGAACGTCTGAGAAATTTCATATCAATGGTCATGGCAGTCAGACAATTTCTTTGACCACATCATCGCTTACATTTGGCCATCTAACTCCCTAGACTGCAACCCCCTTGATTATTATATGTGGGGTACAGTTGAGTGAGAGACCAACAGAACTCCTCATAACACCAAAAATGAACTGAAGACAAGGATTATGGCAGCATTCGCCAACTTAAACAAGGAGACTCCCCAGAAAAGATGCAGGAGATTCCATAGTTGTCTAGAGGGTGTGGTTGAAGTCAATGGTGACTTTATTGAATAAATTTACTCTTTAGTATTTCAAGATATTTTTGTGTAATTTTGGTAAATATATATGATAAAACGAGATGTCAGTGTTATTTTCATTTTTGTGTAATTTCGATAACAATTTATCAATTGCATATATATGTTTCACTGAATATTACTGACATACTGTATTATATTGAAGTGCTTGTTTTTAAAAAAAATTTCCATAGCTACAACAGATAAATTTTAAAATTCGAAAATAAAGATAACAGAGCACATTCACACATTTTTAAAAAATCACTATGACAATGAAATGTAGATTTTATTGCAGTTATGTTTAACTGAGATTTACTCCTGAAGATGCTCTCAGTAAAGGTTGAAAGTACTTGGGTTAAAAAAAAAAAAACTACAGCGCCTTCCTTAATGAATTTCATCTTAGCATCAAAAAACTGATTAGAGAACTGGAAAGGATCAGTATAAAAATAAATAAACACAATATGTATTATTCAATGAAATATTTGAATGAAGATATACTGCTTAAATATTATATATAGGAATTAATTTTTCATTTATTAATCAGACATATTGCTTAAACACTAGTTTTAATTGATACCCATATTTGAATAGATGCTCCTTTTTTATTTAAAAAAAAAAATTTTTTTATTTTATTCAACGGTATATGTATTTATTTCAATCTACTGACCTGAATATTCCAGAAATCTTATTTGAAAAATATGCACCCTCTGGCAGGATTTGATTAGATCTGATGTGGTTTTAACTTTACATTAGGATACAAAACTGAACAGAGATGTATATTTCAAGAATCAGGAAAGGTCTTCGTTCAAAAACACTATTTGAGCTTTGCATGATCAGGAGGTTCTTTATGGCCAAGAAGTTAAAACACATAAAATCTAATGACAGTTTCCCCTTCAGGCTGGTAGATGGAAATAACAGCCTTCTTGTTGCTTTCTTGGCACTGCAATGTACCCATATTTAATCAAGTACTCACCAGTAACAAAGAAGTGGGTCCTGTATGATATACCCAAGCATGCCAGACATTGGTTGTCACCACAGGGCCCTGTAACTCACACGGCAAAGATCTTGCTCTGTATCTGGTGGACTAGTCAACAAGTGGTTCACTATGATCTACCATCAATGGGCCAAATCAGAACTGCAGACCTGTACTTGCAGCAGTTTGAATGTGTGAAACAGGCAGTGAAGAAGAAGAAGTCAGCATTAGTTAATCACATGTGTTCCTTCATGACAATGTCATGCCTCATGTGTTGTAGATTGGTGAGGGATACCACTTGGCAACTTGGCTGGGAGAAATTGTGCCATCACTCTAACTCTCCAGATCTTGTGCCAACATATTACCATTCCCTGGACAACTTCATTCGTGGGAAATCCTTTGAAAATGAGGCACACTTGTGGCAGGCACCCAGATTTCTTTGCATCCAAGACACCTGATTATTACTGCCAGGGCATTGTGCAGCTGGAGGCACATTGACAAAAGGTTCTAGATGGCAATGGTGGTTACTTTGAGGACTAAAGGTATGTCAAATTTGCTGTATACATTTTTTCTTCTAATAAATAAAAAATGGCAAGGACTTTTTTTGGTTAACTTGTGTGCATATATATATATATATATATATATATATATATATATATATATATATATATATATATAAAGCAGGAAGACAGACACTCTTTTGAGTCTGGATATTGGATGTGATGAGGTAATCTAATTTGGTTTATGATCCCCACTTATCATTAGAGATCCCACTGCATTTTTCCACACATAATTTTGTTGTCTTTCTTTCATTCTAACCTGAAGAACCCAGAGAGCAGATGCTTTTGGTGAAACATGTCGTTTATAAATTTTCCACTTTGTCTCATTATTGTCCCACATGATACACATATACAGATATATGTGTGTGTGTGTGTGTGTGTATATATATATATATATATATATATATATATATATATATGGTGGCCTTATGATTGCATTTAGCATGAAACAGCATTGCCTCTGAGTGTTGACTTCAATGCTCACTTTTATATTTACATGCGCTCTATCTCTGATATTGAGCACTTTATCTCATAAATATAGCATACATTAAACTATATATGTGTGTGTGTGTGTGTGTGTGTGTGTGTGTGTGTGTGTGTGTGTGCATGTATGCATATATATTAGCTATTATTTTTTCTTAAAAATGGCTAACAATGCTCAAATGATACTCAGAACATTACACACAATTTTGGCAAGTTGATTCACAAGTTTTTATCCAGGCATCAGACAATTTATTTGACACCAGCAGAAATTCAGCAAAAAGTTTAACAGATATTTCTTATTTATTCTTTTAATATATATATATATTGCATCTGCATATACATTTTAGATATATAACATGATACAAGCCTGAACTTGATAAATAGTATAAAATGTCAGTCCAAATACAAAATGAATTCAACTACTCAACTGTAAAAATTATGGTAAAAGGAAAAAAAAAGAAAAAAAATGAACAAGTTCTTTCTTCAAGAGCAGAAAAATTGCAGTCTGACAGCTGTAACAGAAAAGAATCAAGCAACAAGCAGTCTTTGTGGGGGGGTCAGATTAACATGAAAATTCAGGTAGGAGAGTGGATAAAAAAAATATTAAAAATAGAAAGACATCTTTCATCAATGACTCATGGACCCCCCACCCACCGCTTGAAACAGCTTCACATAAAGAACATCAAAAACCTTTTTTTTTTTTTACTTCTTTTTTTCCAAATAAATAATCCAGATATTGAGGAACAAGTTAAAATGAAATGAGAAAATTTGAGCAAGTTTTCAAAAGATCCCAGGAAGTTATGTTCCTGCCAAACATTCCTCAATTAGCCACACTATTTACATTCAGACTTTTGTCCCTTAGAATAATAACCTAGTGCAGTGTTTCTCAGCCTTTTTAAGCAACAGCACACCTAGGAAAAAATGCAAATATCTCAGCAGACTTAGCAAAATTTTTAAAAGGGTATACATTTAAATGATATGAAATAAAACCATAGATTTTTAAAAAAAAAAAATACACACAAATATGAACTTTATTTTAATGTTTCTATTCAACTATTTGTGCAGCTTGTTTAGTGTGAAACTTGTGCCTGGTGTTTTTCCACAATTTCTTCAATGTTTAGTGAAATGCACAATAAGTAGACCTCCATTTTTTCTTCAGTTGAGTGTAGTCTTTCTTGCTTCTTATTTTTGATGTTATCTAGCAGCACACTTAAGAGGATCTCACAGTACACTAGTATTCTGTGGTACGGCAGTTGACAATCAATGTCTGTCCTTTCTAGGCCTAAGACTTCTTATATGTGTTCAATTCTATGATAGGACAACTGAGGTTTACAATGTCTGTCCTTTCTAGGCCTAAGACTTCTTATACGTGTTCAATTCTATGATAGGACAACTGAGGTTTACAATGTCTGTCCTTTCTAGGCCTAAGACTTCTTATACGTGTTCAATTCTATGATAGGACAACTGAGGTTTACAATGTCTGTCCTTTCTAGGCCTAAGACTTCTTATATGTGTTCAATTCTATGATAGGACAATAAAAAAATAAAAAAAATAATAGGGAATAATATTTCAGATTTCAGAGTTCAGGCAGAGACGTTAGAGCTGCAGTAGACCTTAGAAGGAAATGGAAACCGAATCCCAAACAGGAAACAAGGGATAAATATCCTACTCCTAAACATGACATTGAAGAAAACATGTCTAAGTAAAATCTATTAACAAAATCTAAAATAAATAATTTTATGAAGTCTTGTCAGTGTTATAATCTATAAAACTAAAAGTTGATCCTCTGTCCATCACACACTGTGTGTTTGCTTTGATTTGGTTTGGTTTACAGTGTATCAACCTCAATGGGTCATTTAATGCTGACAAGATTTTTAGAATAGGTTCGTATGAATAGAATATGTATTCTTTGTTTTGATTCATTTTCTTTTACGGCATATCAACCTCAATGGGTCATTTAATGCTGACAAGATTTTTAGAATAGGTTCGTATGAATAGAATATGTATTCTTTGTTTTGATTCATTTTCTTTTACGGCATATCAACCTCAATGGGTCATTTAATGCTGACAAGATTTTTAGAATAGGTTCGTATGAATAGAATATGTATTCTTTGTTTTGATTCATTTTCTTTTACGGCATATCAACCTCAATGGGTTATTTAATGCTGACAAGATTTTTAGAATAGGTTCGTATGAATAGAATATGTATTCTTTGTTTTGATTCATTTTCTTTTACGGCATATCAACCTCAATGGGTTATTTAATGCTGACAAGATTTTTAGAATAGGTTCGTATGAATAGAATATGTATTCTTTGTTTTGATTCATTTTCTTTTACGGCATATCAACCTCAATGGGTTATTTAATGCTGACAAGATTTTTAGAATAGGTTCGTATGAATAGAATATGTATTCTTTGTTTTGATTCATTTTCTTTTACGGCATATCAACCTCAATGGGTTATTTAATGCTGACAAGATTTTTAGAATAGGTTCGTATGAATAGAATATGTATTCTTTGTTTTGATTCATTTTCTTTTACGGCATATCAACCTCAATGGGTTATTTAATGCTGACAAGATTTTTAGAATAGGTTCGTATGAATAGAATATGTATTCTTTGTTTTGATTCATTTTCTTTTACGGCATATCAACCTCAATGGGTTATTTAATGCTGACAAGATTTTTAGAATAGGTTCGTATGAATAGAATATGTATTCTTTGTTTTGATTCATTTTCTTTTACGGCATATCAACCTCAATGGGTTATTTAATGCTGACAAGATTTTTAGAATAGGTTCGTATGAATAGAATATGTATTCTTTGTTTTGATTCATTTTCTTTTACGGCATATCAACCTCAATGGGTTATTTAATGCTGACAAGATTTTTAGAATAGGTTCGTATGAATAGAATATGTATTCTTTGTTTTGATTCATTTTCTTTTACGGCATATCAACCTCAATGGGTTATTTAATGCTGACAAGATTTTTAGAATAGGTTCGTATGAATAGAATATGTATTCTTTGTTTTGATTCATTTTCTTTTACGGCATATCAACCTCAATGGGTTATTTAATGCTGACAAGATTTTTAGAATAGGTTCGTATGAATAGAATATGTATTCTTTGTTTTGATTCATTTTCTTTTACGGCATATCAACCTCAATGGGTTATTTAATGCTGACAAGATTTTTAGAATAGGTTCGTATGAATAGAATATGTATTCTTTGTTTTGATTCATTTTCTTTTACGGCATATCAACCTCAATGGGTTATTTAATGCTGACAAGATTTTTAGAATAGGTTCGTATGAATAGAATATGTATTCTTTGTTTTGATTCATTTTCTTTTACGGCATATCAACCTCAATGGGTTATTTAATGCCGACAAGATTTTTAGAATAGGTTCGTATGAATAGAATATGTATTCTTTGTTTTGATTCATTTTCTTTTACGGCATATCAACCTCAATGGGTTATTTAATGCCGACAAGATTTTTAGAATAGGTTCGTATGAATAGAATATGTATTCTTTGTTTTGATTCATTTTCTTTTACGGCATATCAACCTCAATGGGTTATTTAATGCCGACAAGATTTTTAGAATAGGTTCGTATGAATAGAATATGTATTCTTTGTTTTGATTCATTTTCTTTTACGGCATATCAACCTCAATGGGTTATTTAATGCCAACAAGATTTTTATTGCTGGTAATATTTTTTTCTAAAAAATGTATTGCTGGTAATAATTTTTTCTTCAAAAATTCATTGTTGGTATTAAAACCTATTCTTACACTTTCATAGTGTTTTGACCCCATTTTGCGGGTTAACTATTTGCCCATAGCTGGGAACCCTATCAGGTGCTACCATCCCGGGTCTGGATGGACTTGGGAACACCAGCAATGAAGAGGTGGTTCCACGCTCCACAAAACCTGATCAGATGCCTTGCTGTTGGGTGTAATTTATCGTCTTACCCAAGACACCTGTCTGTCTGTGTGTGACTTATTAGCATGCGTGCATATACAGTGATACCTCAGCTTAAGTCGTTTTGAGTTAAATCATTTTTGAAGATACGTCGACTCTTCTTAGATATTATATGGAAGCATAAAACTTGCCTTAGGTCGTTTTACTTGAGTTTATGCCTGCCAATAAAAATATTAGAAACGTCAAGAGACTAAACAATAAAATCATATTTAAAATTATATATATATATATATATATATATATATGTACACACACACAGCAAAAACAAGAAAAATAGTATAGGGTGACCCAAAAAAACGGGAATTTTTGAAGTGCGTATTGCCAGACATGAGCAAGTGGCAACACTGCGAGACAGTGACCTTGAGCAAGTAAACATTTCACCATTTTAGTAACGAGAATGAAATTCACAGTATCCCAGCTGAGATGTTGCAGCAGTCAATGAGGAATCTCAACAGCAGATTTCAAGAATGCATTCGTACAGGAGGACACCATCTACAGGACATAATTTTTTTAAAAATGAAAATTCCATCATTGTTTCTTAAATGGCATGTTTTAAGGTTTCAATTACTATGAATTAAATAATTTTCTTCCATCACTCTTGGTTTTATTGGATTGTTAAAAAGTTCCCATTTTTTTTGGTTACCCTATATAATAAAGTATGTTCAGCAGATGTTCTTATTTCAAATTCCTGTCGACAGGCGGCACTTGGGTTGTTTTCCGCTCCAACAACGATCTTGAATTCAGACTTGTTTATATCTGTGCTCTGCTGTTGACGTTCTTTCAATTATATTTCAAGAGTGATTTAGAATATTTTTTCCCATGGCTCTGAAGAAAAGTTCCAGTGCAAGTGCTAATGCTAACCGCAAGTGTATATCACTGGAAGATAAGGTGGAAATTAATTATTTTATGCAGAATACATATCAAATATTGTAATAGGCAATGGGGAGTGCTCATTTGCGGTTTATAGTGTGGTTATTTCGACTTAGGTTGAAAAACGACTTAAGTGGAACCAATAAACGATGTATGCTGAGGTATACCTGTAACGTATATGTTGGTATTGTTTCTAAGTTTTTATTTATTTCAAACATAAGCACATGCAATTTGACTAAGTTTGAAATAAAACGTTGGAGTAATTCTCCCACTCTGTCAAAGTTGGAGAAAAATTTAAAATAAAAAATAAATAATTTTGTTAATAATGTTACTGAACTTATGTGAAATTATTATTATAATTTTTCAATAATAAATAGAATTAATAAATTAATTAATAGAATTACTTCTAAAAACAGTTTTTTTTTTTTTTCATTTTTGAAAAACATTTTGAGGGCTGTCATTGAATTAAAATATACATGTGAATACACATACATAAACAATCTGAATGAAAACTGAACTGTACCCACCCCCTTGAATACAAGCACCTGAATCACATCTGCTCTTAATTTAACTCTAAACTTCTAAGATCTCCACATACACTTCAAATTTTTATTTACTAAATTTTTTTTTTTTTTTATAGATCGTCCTTTCCAGTTTTTTGAACAGGAGTAGAGGTTTATCCCTCATTTCCTGTGTAACATTGGACTTCCAGTTCTTTCTAAAGTTTTTTCATTTTCTTTCAGCTCCAGTAATTCCTTGTGTCTTAGAGGCATTATCAACTTGCTCGAGGTGAAATGATTAAAAAGAAAAGAAAAAAAAAGAAAAAAAAAAGAAAAAAAAAGAAAAAAAAAAAAAAAGAAAAAAAAAAGAAGAAAAAAAAGAAAAAAAAGAAAAAAAAAGAAGACAGATATAAACAGATTGAATGACAAATAGATAAACAGACTATCGCCTGATTCACACTCCCTCTTCATCTTTTGAACAGGAGTAGAGGTTTATCCCTTGTTTCCTGTTTAACATTGAGTTTCAAGTTCCTTCTCTTAAAGTTTATACGCAACTCCACTAATTTGTGATACCTAAGGTTTAAAATGAATTTTTAAAAATTAAAAAGCATTCATTTTAGCTTTCATTGAAAACTAAAGGATTAAATTTACTATTTCCAGTAAGCAAAATACTCTGGTGTATTTCAAATAGAAATTATATCAATTGGAATCGATTCCTTAAAGATTTCTTGTTTTCTTTCAAGTGAGTAAGCCATTGCATCTTAGTGACATTATCGCCTTGTTTGGGGGCGAAATAATTAAAAAAAAAAAAAAATGAAATGGGCATCTGTTTTTGCAAAAGCTAATTTCCTTTTTTTTGCCTGGTAACAATCCCTATGTAATCGGGAGGGGGGGAGTATAAATGAAAAGTGAAGCCTTCTGAAGTCATTTTGTTAATGACGCTTTCTTTCTGCATTTAAAAACTGAAAACTTTTTAAATGTCATAATTTAAATGGACGAACAATTTAAATATGATTATCTTGCTGGCAGTGAAGTGACGGATATAGAACAAGTATAAATAAGTGTCCATCAAAAGAATTCGAAAATTAATAATCTGGGGATCCTGATAATATTGGGTAGGGGGAATCCCAAAATTAACAAGAGTGAGAGAGCGAGAGACGCACGATGCTCTATATACCAGGTCTGCACAATTATGCATGAAGAGACATATTTACTGACTGGCAGAAAATTAGCCGTGGGCAAAAAGTGTAAATTTTAGAGTAAATTCGGAAGTGAAAAAAAAAAAGGATGAATCCCAGAGGAGCCATGTCTTAATCAAAACCACTTTTGTTTTCGTTTTTTCTTTTAAGAAAGATTTATAGTTTATAGTTTGATGATTTTTTAAATTATCCCAAAAGTTCTGATTTTTAAGTAATATAAACATTTGTCTAAATTTCATAAAAATTAAATAAGTAGGGAGCTGGTAACAGATGTAAAAAAAAAAAAAAATTTTTAAAAATCCCGAAATAGTTTCATTCATTTGTGAATAAGTCCTGAAAGTTTCATTTAAAATTTGACAATTATTTGATTTTTTGCAAAAATTTCCAAATCAATGCGTTTTTCACAGCAAAAAAGACGTTAAAATTTCTTATACTAATTTTTGGTACCCCAGTTGACGCAAAAAAAAAAAAAAAAAAAAAAAAAAAAAAATCAAGATTTTTAACCAAAATTTCGAACGTCCTAAAAAGGTTAAAAAAATATAATTTTTGTATCAAAAAATTCTTTGGTCTTTCCTCTTTACAGAGTTTGATGCTAAAACTTTTTTTTTTTTAAGTTTGGGACATTTTTTCATCAATGTATGCTAATTCTTTAACTTTATCTAATCAGTGGTGGTACCTATAAGTGTTCAAATAAAATAAAAACTCTTCTTACCTCACAATAAATCTCGATAGAGTCCGATGATATATCTTTTTAAGTACACGAATTTATTTTTTTTTATGAGCTTTGCATACACCAACATTTTGATAAGATTTATCATTAATACAAATAAAATTTGTCACTGAGCTGATAGATGTTATTCAAATTCAACACCTCTCGGTTATTGTTTTTTTAGTTTTTTTGGTTTTCTAAAGAAAGGTTTCTTTTTTTTCTTAATTTGCCACATGCTTCCTAAGCCCAAGAAAACATATTCCAATGTTTAATATTTAAATTTTTTTTTATTACAACACAATAAAATAGCGGCATTGGAAAAGTAGATGATTGCGTTGTGACTGTGAGTCTTGTGTCTCCCCGACGACTAACATCAAAATATGAAGTCAAATTTTCTCAACCTCTCCCTTACACGCAATTCCTTCCAACAGAAAAGTTAATTCCGGCTGTCTGAATACCCTCACATATCCGTTTCAATCGCTTACGCGAGACTTTTAAAGGGGATTTCGTCACATCGCTACATTGTTGCAAATCTGGATTAAAAAAAAAAAACACTGAATAGTAGGATTTTCTTTTCAGTGTGACCGAGAAAGATTTCGACAGAGAGAGAAACGAAAACTTTTTTCTTTATAAAGAAAAAGGATTCATTATTTAAAGGGAATTAATTTAAAGGCGATGAGACATTGGTTGAATAAAGCCACGCTTTCACAAACTGATCAGTCGCCGAATATATTCTGATCAAGACAAAAAAATTACTATTTTTATGATAGGTACCTTCATGAGATTGCTTAAAAAAAGAAAAAAAAAAAGAGCATAGCATGATGAAAAAAAAAAACGCGAAACTTAGAAACAAAATTTTATCGTCTAAATGTTTATGTTATTATTAAGAGGAAAGACCGAAGTATTTTTTAAAAATGTTTCCTTCTTTTTAGAACATTCTCTAAATTTTGATTAAATAAAGACTTCTTTCTCTTTGTATCACCGGAACTAGTAAAATAACATATACAATTTTTATCGCGTTTTTTTGTTTTGTTTTTTGTTTTTGTTTTGTATGAGACATTAATTTGGAAAATCTTGCAAAAATAAAAATAATTGTCGGATGTTAATAAAACTTTCAGAAACTAATCACAAATGATGGAAATTATTATAAATGTTTTCTTTTTTTTAAGGTCATGGAAAAAAAAAATTTTTTATATTTATTATCCCCCCATAACTAAGTTTATGAAAACTCTGGAAATTCAATCGCATTCAGTTTAGTGATTATATCAGTTAATTTTGAAAAAAAAAACAAAAAACAAAAAAACCTCGCTGGCCATACTGAGTTACTCGCGAGCCACCTGGACCCCGTTGGCCGTATTTTACACAGGCCTGTTCTACACAAATACTCATCGAATTGTTCCTGTGTAATTACCGTATATTTCCGCGTATAAGGTGACCT
The DNA here is from genome assembly GCA_964036315.1 of Acanthosepion esculentum. NCBI lineage: Eukaryota > Metazoa > Mollusca > Cephalopoda > Sepiida > Sepiidae > Acanthosepion > Acanthosepion esculentum. Next base: position 41,054,911 of record OZ038509.1, on the reverse strand, counting down.
TTAGATCAGACGAGGTAAAAAAAAAATATAGCAAATTTTCATGAATTTATACTATACCAGTACTATAAGACGACTGCTTATTGATTATAAAGATGATGTTATTGGAAATGTTGTTACTGTATCCTTAGAAATTCAAAATAAATGAACTAACAAAAAAAAAATCGATTCTATATCACGTTTTTCCAAGACACGTCCACTAAAAGGGAAACCATTGTTTTGTTTACGTTTCATTTCGAATACTGATTCTTCTTTTTGTATATCTAAACAGTTACAAACAGGCTTGGTGTACTAATGGCCATTTATACTCCATTGACAATCATAATAATGTACGAGTACATTTCATTTCCTACATTACTTTTCATTCAGTCTTATATTCATTATTGAAAGTTTAGCAAAAAATAAAGGTTGCTGTGAGAACGCAATCATAACTCGATGTTTACATTTTCTCAGTTGAGCTTGCATAGATACGAGTTGATTTCATTGATATGGAATTCTTGAAATAGGCAATTTATTATGAAGTTTTGCCAGTAAAGGTGGAAATGGTTTTATTACTTTTATTATCAGTTTATTTGATAATGTGAATCTTTTCATGTACGTTATTAATTATTGCACCGAGGCCGAGGTTAGCCGACCAACAAACATCACTTAGAATTTAAGGTTACTTTTTAAGAATTGTAGTACAAGACGACCCCCAATTTTAAGGGGTTTTGGGGAATTTAAAGGTCGTCTCATACGCGGAAATATATGGTAATTATTTTGTTATTTCTGGGGGAAAATTGCTTTGAAGCTCAATCTAGTTGACAAAGCACTTGCATTGTCCACCCAAGTAGGTGAGAGTTTCTTTACATCGCTACACTGTTTGGTGTAAAACTGAATTTGATTCGACTCTAGTCGGCATTAAACCAAGGAATAGGATTTTCAGTGTGAGACATAAAACAAATAAATATAGAATGGGTGATAGCGAAAAAATATAATATAGAAAATCTTATTATAACTGTGCTTGTCCCTCCCTTCGCACGACCGTTATGTCCTGCCAATAACTCATAAATAATGGACTATTTCGCTTTTGATAAACAAAAAACAGAGTCGCTACTTGGTTTCAGTGAGAAAATGAAAGAATGAAATGAAGGGAAGATAGAAGTGTTTAACGTCTCTTTCAGTGAAATGGAAAAAAATGTCAATTTTAAATCTTTACATTTGTACCCATTTGTTAAAATAACGACCAACATTTATGATTTTCTAAGCTTAACTTAGATGTAGCACAAGACCAGAAGTATGGGGTACTCGGTGAAGATCGAATTCACAATCCAGTCGTAATTAATCTAGCAAGACAAGTTTGCTAACCATTACACACGTCGAAGTGCCCCATCATTTACTGCAATCAGTTGACTGTTAAAGTTGTTAAGCTCAAATATTTAACAATACGATAGGGAAATTTCTACGGATATTTTATTGTTGGAGAACTCGCTGTGAGCTTAATCATTAACTGAAGAATTAACATTTAACATTCATTTGAAATAGGAAAACCGTGAATTTTTCATTATTACAGGAAGTCGATTTTCTCACCCCCACTTTCTCCAAACGAAGGATGGGGAATGACGGATCTCTGAGCACCCTACCCACACGTTTCCATTGCTTACGCGGGAGTTTCAAAAAAGGGTTTCTTCACATAGTTATATTGTTGCAAACCTGAATTTGATTCGACTCAGGTCTGTATTAAATCGATGAATAAGATTTTCATTGTGACAGAAATGTGTACAAAGAGGGGCGGCGAGAAAAATTTTTTTTTTTTTTTTAAAGACAAAGGCGGTGAAACATTGGTTGAATAAAGTCATGCTTTCACAAACTGATCATTTGCCGAATTTATTCTGATTAAGACAATTTTTTTTTTTTTAACAATTTTGAAAAGCCCCTCGCGGGCGACCCTGAGTCGTCTCGCGGGCAGAATGCAGCCCTCCGGCTGTATTTTGTGTAGGCCTGGTCTACACAGATCCTTTTCAATCGTTCGTGTCTACGTAAATTTCTTTTTTCTTTCTGGAAAGAAAAAAAAAAATTGTGTTGAAGTCCAAGCCCGCTGACAAAGCATTTGCACTGCCCACCCAAGTTAGTAAGAGTAGATTAGGTGCACACCCACTCCGCATGTTTTTCCCCAGTCTTTGTGATCTGTATGCATGAATAGTTCGCAACCGCATAACCCTCACTCATATTCACCGAGTACTGACTCAGTATTTAGTGAATGTGGGCGAGGGTTGTTTGGGGTGGGGAAACAAAGTGGGAAAAAAAACGAAAAAAACAAACGGACATTGAGTAAGCTAAGCAGGTTAAAGTTCGTGTTGTATAACGTTTTTTTTTTTTCCACAATATTGCATTTCACAATATGAATTGCTCGTCTAATCTTTTTATTTAATAATTTTTATTGTTTAAATAGGTGCAACATTGTATTATTTAATTAAAAATAAATAAATTTATTTTCTTACCGTCAATTTTTTTGTGCAATATTGGCCGTTAAAACCACTTAATAAAAACCTTGACCTTGTGTCACATCCAGTTGCGACGTGGGCGCCCTGGTAAATACCTATTTGCTGCTCTTTTATTGACTGATTTGTTTTTTTACAGTTTATCAACCCTTTGCAGGTTATTTAAAGCCAGAAAGAAAATATTTTGAGATTGTAAGAATTTTGAGAGGGGTGAGAAGATAAAATAATGTTTTTAGTGACACAAGAAGACTTACTACTTGCCTAGTGCTCGTAGTTTTCCGATAAAAAAATCGGACGAAGTTTATCCGCTTTTAAAATACTAAATGCCGGACCAGTATAGGGAAATGCGCGTTAGTTTAGGAAAATGTCGATAAGGTAAGCAAAATTAAGATAGAAAATTAAAAATGTCATTACTGGCTAGTGGATAAATATAGTCATATAGGAAATAATAATATTTGACTTTATTTGATTTATGGCAATAATGCATATTTTAATCGATATTTATCGTGAATACAGTGGGTGAATAATCACTGGAAAAATACGCAAGCTAGTGTTTTTAAATAAAATAGAAAATCTGACATCAAAATCAATCTCGATATTATAGTCTGATCATCTCTAGTTTTTAAAAGTATTCGAATATAGATTTTTTTATGAGATTAGTATAAAAATAAAATTAGTCACTAATAGTCCGTAATTGTTATTTTTTTCTTTTTTTTTTTGTTTAAAGAAAGGTTTCTATTTCTTATTTTGCTATACGCTTCCTTAGCAAATGAAAATATATTCCTACGTTTATTTTTAATTTAAAATATTGTTCGTAATTGTTCGGTTGAGCTCGTCATGTTACAGCGATTGACTACACCATACATGCAGATGTGTATGTTTGATATTAACGTTTTATTTAGTCGGTATAAGGGGTTTGAAAAGCCGCCCCTGTTCAAGAAAAACAAGCGAATGTCTACCGGCCTCTTAGAGATCGAAAGTTTTACTAAAGAAATATCGGAAGGCACATTACCTTTAGTAAAACTTCTCAAACACTTATAGTTATTATACCTATTAATAAATATAACTTTTTTTTGTAGTACATATAGCTGTTGGTAGAGTTTATCTTTGTGTTAAAAATGCCTAAATCTCCTAAAAAAAAAAAAAAAAAAGCATCTCTAATTGGAACGTTGATAAAACGGATTTTATATATAGACAGGCTACAGGCCATGCGTTTGTCGGTCATGTTCATTTCCCTTAGTTTTTCAACTAGGCTTCTTCATAAAAATTATCAAGGAAATCAGGAAACTAATTAAAAATGAAAACAAATCCTGGTATTACATAGAATATCAGACTACAGAACACCCAAACTTTACGGTCTCCCTAAAGATCCCCCCGACAAAACAGGTATCCCGATGCGCCCCATCATCTGAGGAATAGACAGTGCCTCCCGATAAACTGACAAAAAAAGCCATTATATATATATATATATATATATATATATATATATATATATATATATATATATATTATATATATAATATTCATATATACTCTATCTGTAAAAAGGAAGAAAATAAAATGAATGAAAAGACAAGAGGAAAAACTATTCTTAGTTGAAGAGTTTCGTTCGCGTCAGCTGAGAATAGGTTTCCTCTTGTGTATATAATATGTATGTGTGATATACACACACGCATGAAGACTACAGACAAGGTCTTTTAAAAATTCTTTTGTACTAATTTTATATTGCTTTCGTCTAACTGAATCAAGATTATATCACGTACAAAAAAACAAAAGAAAAATTAGCAAAGAAAAAATATCACTAAAAAAATCTTTCCTCTGGTCTTCAATAAAAAAAAAGAAAAAATGAATTATGAAAATTCAATAAGTTTACCATAGTTTTGGTACAAGGCTAAAAAAGCAAGGGTCATCTAATGAAAATCAAACTTGCCGTGAAACCAGGTTATTAACAATTAACTCAGGGCGAAGAACCAATATAGACCACATAAGCTTACAAATACATTTTCCCAGGTAGAAAAAAAAAAAAAAAAAAATTGAAATTGATAAATTTTTAAAGGTAAAGTTTGAAATGCCCGGTGAAATTAAAACTTTTTTTAATTGAGGTTTAATGAAAAAAAGGTAAATTATACAAATTTGAAACAACTTTAATAACAATTCTATAAATCTTCAAAGAAGAATTAAGTTGATGATCTAGATTACTTTCCTATGATGACATTATTCCGGTAATGAAAGAAAAGCCATAAGGTACGCTATATTAAAGTACCCCTACCCAATTTAAAAAAAAAAAACATTCACTAATGTTTCATAAAAAAAAAAAAGAAAAAAAAGTAACATTCAATTTTTTTTTAATTATATTTAATTTTGTCCACTGCGAAAAGAGTGCTGAGAAGTTTTCGGTCCGATCCACTTCCCCAATAAACTAAATAATTTGGAAGAGATTCTTGATTAGATCTACAACTGTTTCACCCCTCAAATCATCAATGTATTGTTTTTAGAGAGTGTATTAAAATAATTAGCTACTGCATTATTAAAAATGAAATATCAGGGCCGTAGCGTAGAGGGGGCTTGGTTTCCAATTTAAAAAAAAAAAAAATTTTATACAGGGTTTTATTTTAACAAAATACAATAAAGAAAGAAATACAAGAAAAGATTAAAAAAAAAAAAAAAAAGGATTAAAAAAAATCTATCAAAGCAAGAAGGTACCGGAAATTTTAAATGTTCTTTCCGCTAATCATGTTTGCGGCTTTGATAACTTAAGGCTAACTAAATTCTCCCCCCACTGCCACCAAACATTTTTTTGTCTCTGCTACGGCCCTGAATATTATAAAATAATGAAATTGCGATATTCTCCGACTTCTCTCCACACAAATGCAACTTCTTCCATGCCAACTTACAACTCATTCTAACTTGTTTTATTTTTCATTGGCAGCAATATTCAGAGAACTTAAAACGATTAATTGGTTACTTATTTTAGAGCATCATTTTACTTACAATTATTACCACGTGATGCAAACAATAGGCAGTGCATTATTAATTAAACAAATTAACCGTTTCGAATCAACAATGCCTTTTTTATTGTTACATATTGACAACTAAGAATGTTTTTTTTTACATTTACATAAATATCGAAGTAATCATTCTCAGTAAAGCGGTTAATCGAAATAAGTGCTGAGTAATTTGTTGCAATTTTTATTTTCGTAATTGTTTTTTTTTTTTACGCTGACAACAAAGACAACTATTCGGCCATATTGATTTTTTTGATTATTCAAATACATGGAATGTTTTTTGTTTTAAATTCTTTTCGAGCAACATTATTATTGGGTCGTATTTTACTAACCTCATCCGATTTGTTTTTTCTATCTCTAAACAAAGATCTTTTTGCTATATTTTTTCCTCTTGAAATCTAAAACAGCCAGGCTATAAGTAGAGAAGAAAGTCGGCGCCTTCTTGCCAGTATATCGTGTTAATTGGATTGTATCAAAATTTATTTTACATTTAAGATTGTCTACTTCATTTTTTGGCCTTTCTGAATTTATTCTTCATTTTTTGGGGGAGGGGGGCTTTCTGAATTTATTCTTCATTTTTTTTTTCTTCTATTCAAATTTGCATCCTTTCCAGACATTTTTTTATTGCACAATATTTGTTTTGCGATTTTCCCCATTCTTTTTATTATTTTTTCCAAATGTTTTTAAACCTTTTCTGTTTTCCTTTTTATTTTTTTTCCTTTACATGAATTTTTACCTTATTTCCGTTTTTCGCCCTTTTCGTGATTTTCTTCCTTCATTTTTTTTTTTGTCATTCCATTTCTTTTTTTTTTCTTTCCTTTCGTCAGTTTAAAATATATTTTTCATCATTTTAACCTTAAAGAAAAAAAAAATCAATACCAAATCCTCGGATTTAAATCAACACCTAATAACAATAAATAAATATTTTCCGAGAATGGTAATGGTTCGTTTGGTCAACTATAAAACAGAAAATTTTGAAAAATTCGTCCACGAATGAAACATCACGAAAATAAACAATACAGATCATTACAAACAAATTTTTAAAAAAATTTTTTTTTTTTTTTAAATAACTTTTGGAGTATTTCGAAAATGAATTTTATTTTAATAACTAAAAAAATATTTTCGGAGCTTCTTTCTAAATATGCCCTTTTATAAAATTCGTAAAATGTTCTACTCCGACCGACAAAATAATCTTTAAAAACAAAAAGATCGATTGCCACAACATTTAGATTTTAATTGAAATTATTATTTAATTGAAGTTATATGGTAAAAAAGTAAAGAAAAAGCCGTAAATATCGGTTCAGAAAAATTTACGCAACACATTTTTCGTCAATATTTTACAAAAATCAGCCACTGAATCATTTTCTTTGACAACGCAATTCTATGGTACCGAAAAAGCAAACGTACAATACTTCTCAATATGCCACAATAACTGGACTGGTGTTATATAGAACTTCATCACTTTGCGTTTTTGTTACTAATATCAGTTCTTCTATATCGTAGTGAGTGATGGAGAATTTCCTCACAGATGAAGCAACAGAGATGAGGTTCTGCAGAAAACTGCTGAGAATACCATGGACGGGGCATGTGAAAAACGAATAAGTTTTAAAGGAAAATGGAAACAAAAAGAACACTTGTGCTCAGAAGAGACGGTTGAAATCTCTAGGACCCATAATGAGGAAATAAGGCTTGGAAAAATTGATACTTGCAGGACATATTTAAAGAAAAAGCGGATTGAACAAAAGCAGCCAGTAACCTGTTTAAAGTCCTTGTGTTAATTGATGGCAGTAAAAAGTGAAAGGGATAGTAAAAAGATGAACATTACTTAAAGCTACAAAGGATAGGAAGTCGTGGAGAGTTATGATCACCGACGTCCGGATGGGACTTGGCACAAAGAAGATTCTACAGGACCAACTGAAGGAAATTAGAATACAAACATTGCATTGTGCCAAATTTTCAAGTGAGGAGGGTTTGTTAATCTTAAAACCCAGTATTTGAAATTTTTCTTTCTTAATCATTTCACTCCAAGCAAGACGGGAGTGTCATTAGTGCGCAGGGGGGTTACAGAGAGTGAAAGTGTGAGAAAAGACTGGGTATTTTGAGGAAAGGATAAAAGATGAACGGGGTTCAAGACGACAGAAGATGGCGATTGACGTTGCATTAAAATTTTTTGAATACTGTAGTTATCAGGGAAGCAAGTAAGCGGAAGGGAGTTCCACAGGTGGGAAGGGCGAGAAAAGAAACTCTTGGAATAGAAGTGGCGGTTACATTTAACTATTTCAAACAGTAAAAGGGTGGAACCTAGGTGCCAATCCAGATACCACGCTTAAATTCATGTAGTCGAGGCACTATGGAAAAAGCTTGTCAGAGCAGTTGCCATGAAAATATTTGTAGAAAAGACAGAGGGAAGCCATATCACGTCTGTGAGAAAGTAACTGAAGTCGAGATGTCAAGTCAGGATCGATTACATTTGTAGATCCTTCTTTGGATTTTGTCAAGACCCTCGAAATGAATAGCAGGAGCACCAGACCAGTATTCAATACACGGCCGAATGTAAATGCGCAAGACGGACTGACGAGAAAAACCTTCTGGCACAACACAATGAACCAACCCTTGACTTTTTATGATCACAAATACCGACAGCAGTTGTTTAGGGATTTGGTGAGGGCGACACCATTTTATTACTTCAGGCAACGAATTTTAATATTTTAAAGTTTTTCAACATTAAATTGTACAGAGAATTTAGGCTTCAAAG
>OZ038509.1:41014174-41036674 GCA_964036315.1 Acanthosepion esculentum | reverse complement strand
AGTCTTATGGAAAGAATAGAAATAATTGTAGATTTAGATTAGAATAATTGAGTTTTTTTTCTTTGTTAAGAAAATCTAATTTCGTAATTAATTAATCATACATAGGCAAAATATCTACAAGAAAATATGTTTTACAGTTTAATTCAAGCTGTCGCCATAATTCCGCACGCACACAGCTTTGTATTGAAAACGAATAGAGATGTGATTGTCGGAGTTTAGATTTTTATTTTCTTCCAGTTAAGAGATTCTTGCATAAAAGTCGACAATTTCCCGAAGAAGAGAGCGAGTTTTTGTTATGTTGATTTTATCGAGAGTTCATATTTTCCTTGCTGCGTAAAAATCGTATTTTCTTATGATTTTTGTCACTACCACCACATATACGATTTTTTTTTTATTAATCCGACAGATTTTTATCACTTTAAAAACGTAGATAATCGTAGAGTGCGATGGGTAAATTGTCGCCAATTTATATTTTTTATTTCGCGCATGCGTGTTTGTTTTTGATTTTGTCGCCTGCATCGTATAGTAGGGTCAGTTGGGAAGCCTCTGTAAGAAAAATAGCAACATGACGCAATTGACTGTCATAAATTTAGAAACAGCATGCTGTACTGTTTGGCATTCGGGTCGGAAGCTTCAATACGAACATTTCAGAATGTTTGTGCGTCAATCTGAAGACAGTGCAGAGCATTCGGAAAGAGTTTCACGAGTCTAATGGTGATTACGGACGTGTTTAAAGGGATCACTAGTGAAGGCAAAGTTATGCCTCTATTCGTCTTCCTACAGGGCCTCAGACTCCACACGGAGGCCTACATCAAGTGACTCGATGAGGTAGTGTTACCCTGGGTCAAAAGGGCGGCTGCTGGAAGACCCTATGTCTGGCAACAAGACTGCACCATGCCACACAAGGAGAAGAACACCCTCATAGCTGTCAGACAATTACTGCGACCACATCACCCCTTACATCTGGCCACCTAACTCCTCAGACTGTAACCCCCTTGATTATTATGTGTGAGGCGCAGTTGAGCGAGCGACCGAAAAAGTACTTGTAACACCAAAGATGAACTTGAGAGCAATGACCATGACAGCATTCACCAAACAAGGAAACCGCTCAGAAGAGATGCAGGAGATTCCGAAGTCGTCTGGAGGGCGTGGTTGAAGTCAATGGTTGAATAAATTTACTCTTTAGTATTTCAAGATATTTTTTGTCTAATTTTGGTAAATATATCTATTAAAATGAGATGTCAGTGTTATTTTCATTTTTGCGTTATTTTGACGACAATTTATCGATCGCACACTGTATTTGAGTAGGCGCTCCGTCTATTTATTAAACAGTATGTTTATTTATTTTTGTCTACCGACCTGAATGTTCGAGAAATCTTATGAAAGAAAACGTTTGTGCTCTCTGGCAAGCATAGAACCTGCGCCCCACAGAGCAGATGGATCTACCGTTTAGCTAGGTACGCCTTACCGACTTGGCCACGGAGAACAGTCGGTCAGACGAAGCCAAATTTCGTGCTTTCAAGTGAAATTTAAACATTACTTCCTCTGCCCCGAGGTACACAAATTTGATTCTTGCCGGTGGGCGCAAATTTTTATAAATTAAAATCAGTCAAATCATCTTCATGGCAATACTCGGCCACATGTTGCCCAAAGAACGGTACAGATATTGGATGAATTGGGCAAAGAAGCTGGCCCAAACCACTTTACTCACTAGAACCTCTCGCCAACTGATTACCACTTTTTCAAACATTTGGACAACTTCTTACAAGGAAAAGTTTCCAACGATTTAAAAAAAATCTTTTCACCCCAAGCAAGGAAATAAATAAAGAAACTGATACCTATTGAACTTACGGTTACAGCCAACCATTTCAACTGTACAATGATGAGTTCTTGCTGTCAATCTTTTATTATGCTTAAGTACATAAAGTCTAATTACCATGGAGGAAAGTTCATCAGTACAATTACCATGAAAGTATTTAAAAGAAAAGTTACAAGAAAGCTCTATTACGGCGGTCAGAAAGTTACTGAAGCCGAGATGCTAGATCGGGACCAATAACACTGCAGATTCTTTTAATTTATTACAGTCCAAAAGAAGATTTTATTGCCCCCTACAAACGTCTATACTTGTGGAATAACTACACTTGTATCTCGTCGGCTAATATGTAGGATTTATAAAATGTCTTACGGAGTAGGATCTGTCATTTGAAAAGTAATTGTTAAAAACCTGCATTATTTTTTTAACGAAATAATGCAAAGTTTGTTCTGTATCGCAAGAGAGATTTGAACTTCTTGTTTCAGAAATGTAAAGTTGTTGACTGGTGGGGAAAACGACATTGTAAATTACGAAAAACTGGAACACAGATCATTGAATATGAATCTATATTAAACAAAATATTTTTAAATTAAAAAAAATAATTATAAATATCTTAAAAATAAAACTGAGCCATGGACTGCAGCAACTTTGATTTCGATAATGTAATGGCAGAGAAAACAATGTGTGACACACAGGAATTCAATGACACATAAGAATAGAACGATATTTTGCAAAATCAGAGCAACATATTCTTTTTCTATGTGTCGTGCCTCTTCAGGACGTTGGCGATCAAGGCTCTCCACAATTTCCTGACCTTCGTAGCTCTTAATAAATTTTGTCTTTGTTATCTCTTTTTGTTCAGCCATCCATTTACTTAAGCTCTTTACTTAAAAACATAACGAAGTAATTAGACTCGTAACACTAAAGCAGGCGTGTTTGTTACACTCATTTCCACGAAATTATCCATCTGTTCTCCTCCCAGCTATGGGTTAAATAGCAGGTCGGACTTAGCTCTTCAGCTCAATATTGGCGTATAAGTGAAAGTAATGAACTCGACTGGAATTCGAATTCGGCTCTCTGATTTCTCAATCCGAGTTGTTATCCATTACAGTTACACCAAATTGCTTTCAACCCAAATGACCTGGATTTAACAGTTAGAATTGAAACTATTGTGAGTATCGTTAACGAATAAACATACAAGATGTTGCATGACTCAATCTATATATAAAATTCTGTGACTTTCGTCTATCCGTCCGTCCGTTCGTCACACTCTCTAAAATAGCCATACATCGACCAATGGAAACCAGATTCTATAGCGCAAACAGGTAAAGGGGTACAAAGTACGGATGGTTTTATTAAGGGGCGTAGCTTAGTACAATAAATTTTAATTCACTTTTTGGGGAAAAATTAAGTTTTATTATTTAACATACAAAATACTCCCACTATTTTAAAATCAATTTAATGATTAAAATAACAAATAATTATTTAATAAAAATGTAATATTGTTTTTGCATATCTTTTCTTTTTTATATATACAGTGTAACCCGGATATAAGAGAGTTGTCGGGACCGGGGAAGTCTCTTATATCCGGGTTTGGTCTATTTTGTTTTATTAACACAGGCTCTAATTTGGGACCAGAGAAAATCTTTTATATCCGGGTTACTATATATATATATATATATATATATACACACACACACACAAGAATTCATTTTTCAGTTCGCAAGAACTATAAACAAATCCCAAAGCCAAACGCCTCAAAAATTTGGAATTTGGCTCCAAAAAGACATTTGCGCATGGCCCGTTGTATGTTGCATGCTCAAGAGTAAGAAATCCTAAGAATTTATTCTTCTGTGTTAAGGAAAAAAAAAAGAAATTTTCTTAAAAAATATTGTTTATCATGAAGTCCCATAAATTAAAATAAATTAAACAAAATTATTAAACCGTGAAGTAGGGTTTTTGCTAAACAAATCAGTTTATTCGAATGCCATCGATTGGTTTGCGAAAGTGAACGAAACGTAGAGTTTGTAAGACTCGACAAATAAATGTTAGCGATAACTTCAACAATAATAAATACTGTAAGGATTTCAGCCCGCATGAGCGTCTTAAACCTTGTTCCGCCATCCATTTTTTGTTTACTCAAGTTCTTTTCTTTGTTTTTAACGAAATTTTTCTGTTTCTTAATACTCTGCTTAGCTTTTGGAAGGCATCTTTGCACTAATGAATTTATAACTAAAGTCGTGAAGTTAACACGCCCGTGATTAACTTTTTCGTTGGCAAGTGCATAATTTTATTATGTCGCATTAAAGTGAAATAACACAAGAATTTTCTATTGTTTTCAAACCTAGAAAAATATTTTCTTTTACGCTGAGGCACTTTTATAGATTGTTATTTTTGAAGAAAAATAAAAAACGTTTATTCCCCACCCTGTTTTCGTGATTATAACTTCATAAACTTCTTTTGAGTATATATATATATATATATATATATATATAACCGAGAGAGCAATTGTAAGAATTGTACGACAAAGTAAATTCTTTTGTTTCAAATGTTTTTTCTCTATTTACAATAATTTATAGTCGATCAAGGTAATCACACTCATCAATCCGCTGCCTATGATTAGAACGTATGTTCATAGGAACAGTCATCGCAAAGTGGGTCACAAGGTGTAGCGTTTGAGCCGTACGCATGGCCGCACTGAACTACGGTATTCGCTATTATTGTATTATTAATCCATGCCACTCATCTGATTAAACCTGTTCCTCAACCAACCCTTTGTTCTAGGGTTTCCTTACAGGATCAATAACCAGAACCATGAGCGTTATACGAACGTGGTGACAAGGATTCGGAACTCACGTTTGAAAAAAATAATAATTCTGACGTTATAAGGAGTTTTGAACTCACGTCAACCAAGGATTGGAAATGGACTCGTAATATGGGGTGACTTAGAAATCGTGTTAAAAACAGGTTGCTGCAGCAATAGCATCAACGACAGTTGCTGCAACAACATCAGCAGCAACAACAACAACGTGTAGCGCTTGAGCCGTACGCATTGCCGCACTGAACTACGGTATTCTCTATTTATGCATTATTAATCCATGTCTTTCATGTGATTAAATCCGTTCCTCAACCAACCTTTTGTTCTAGGGTTTCCTTACAGGATTATTAACCAGGACTACGAGCATTATACAAACTTATATATACACAAAAAGAAAAAAAATGTAAAGGGAAGAAATTGATAAGGGAAAAAAAACGAAGGAAGGAGTTAATGAAGGAAGAAAAAACAGATTTAGCAAAAACATGAACAATTTTATGACAGGCAAAGTAGATACAAAAGGTTGGTGTGGTTCGTTTGACAGCAATTGTTCTGATGAGCTGTTCTCCTCAGTGCCTCGTCTGCATGATTTTAAACGTGCTACTAAATTGACAACGAGATCTCACCGTTTTACTGCTAATAGGAGTAGATAGGTTCGCCTATCGCCCGTTTCACATACCTCTCCGGTTTTTTAAACAGAAGTAGAGTTTTATCCCTCGTTTCCTCTTTAGGATTGGGTTCCTGGTTCCTTCTAAAGTCTACTTCAACTCTGTACTAACATCTCCGCCTAAACTCTGAAAGAAAGCTGGTATTTAATCTAAATTAAATCTAAAAACCCACAGGAAAAAAAGAAAGGCAGAAAGGAAAGTGTTTTGTAGCAAGGTGTCGCCTTTGAGTCGCACGCATTGCCGCACTGAACTACGCTATTTTCTATTACTGTATTATTAATCCATGTCTCTCGTGTGAGTAAACCTGTTCTTCACTCAAATTTTGGTCCCAGTGTTTCCTTGCAGGATTATTAACCAGAACTACGAGTGTTATATAAACTTTATATAGCAATTAGCGTTCCCAGTCTCTTGGATATTTCACACATCTCTTGAAATCATTCGGCTTGGAAATAAAAACAACAAAAGAATGAGGCTCTATAAGTCTTTTCGCACCGTAAATTCACCCCACCCAGCGGGTGTAATGCTTAGCAACTCGTAACGAGAACTCGGCGAGTCGAGATCGAATTCCAGTCGCGTTCCTAACATTCACTTTCGCACACATACCCCTTCGAAAGATATGAAACCATCTCTTCTCCGTATCTATCCTCTCTCTCCTAGGTACGAGTTAACTAGTAGAGCAGATTGGACTGTTCAGACTTTGGTAGTAGTAACCAGTTTGAAAGAAGGACACCTCTGAATCCGAAACTGACGAAACAGTGGTTCTGGACACAGATGGCAATTCGTTTTATGCAGCTTTGAAATGGAAACACAAGGATAAAGAATATATTAAATTTATACCATTTATATCTTCGGTCTGATGAGACTTACAGGTTGAAATAAATCATGATTTATTACTGTATTTTCGTGATGTGTTAAGCTTTTCCTTAATGTATATCATATTGCTCTGTATTCTATACATTGAGCTCTCTACGGATCTATCTTTTTAATATTTTATATTAAAAGAACCACTTGGATTATCCTTTCCACTTACGGATCTGATATTATTAATATATATATATATATATATATATTTTTGTCATCCACAGAGACTGTTTCGCTGTTTCACAGATCATCAGTGTGACTAGACGTCCAGTTGAATTTGCGTCAGTCGGAACTTCTCCCACTAAGCCGTCGGCGCACGGCAGGAATGAAGGTGAATTTTAGCGTGTTTATTTTTAGATAAACACAGTGACTAACAGTGACTCAATTCTACCGATATATATATATATATATATATATATATATATATATATATATAGTAACGATGTCTTTTTCAATAATGCTTACAGTAATTCTGGTCTACTGCCGTTTTACCACTCAATTGCAGTACACTACATACAGACCGAAGTTTAAATTTGTCAAATTCAATAACTTATCTATTTTCTCCATCACTAGAAACAGATAATGGTTCTAGTGTGAGCAAAAATACCCTCTCTTCATACATTTTAATTTTGGAATAGACCATCGTGCATCCGTCACACTTAATATATAGTAGAAATACCAGTGAAAATTGTACTGTTTTTTTTTTCCTATTTTAATATTCTGATTAATTTTAAAATGGAAATTCCTTTTTCGCATCGTTAAATATTTGAGCTTAACTGTAACAAAATATTGCAATAAAAATCACAAATATGAATGCTGGTCGTTTTTTAAAGAAGTAAGGTGGTACAAATGAAAAGATTTGAAATTGACAACTTTCATTTCATTGAAACAGCCGTTAACACTTTTCTATCTTCTCTTCTTTCATTCATTTTCTTGAAACCAACTTATTGTATTTTTTGTTTTTTTTACGGCATATCAACATCAATGGCTTATTTAATGCCGACAACATTTTTTATTGTTGGTAATATCTTTTTCAAAAATGTATTGCAGCAATATTTCTTTTTGCTCAAAAATGTATTGGTAATATTTTTTCTTCAAGAATTTATAATAATCTTTCACAAAAATGTATTGCTAGTATTAAAACCTATTTTTACACTTTCATAGTCTTTTGACTTCAGTTTGGGGGGGGGGGATTAACTATTTGCCCATAGCTGGGGCCCTAACAGGTGCTACCACCCCGGGTCAGGGTGGACCTGGCAATAACAACAATTAAGAGGTGGTTCCACGTTCCTCAAAACCTCCAGATCAGAGTCCTTGCTGTTGGATGTAGTTTATCGTCTTACCCAGGATGGCCATCCTCTTTCCACGCGATCAAGATGGAATAGTCCATTGTTTATGTCGTGCGAACGAACTAAAGGTGTGAGGGCAAGCACATTTATAATAGGATAGGTAATGGAGGCACGGTGGAATAATGAATAGCGGCTCGGATTGAGAAATCGGAGAACCGAGTTCGAATTCCAGTCAGATCCATTACATTCATTTACCTTTCCCAAGGGTATTAGCACGTGTGAATCCTCTTCTTTTCCCCCCAGCTATGGGTAAATAGCAGGATCGAAAGATACATAATCGCCTAAGCGGGTATCACGCATGGCACGTAACTGACTGAATGGAGTAAAAAAAAGTTGGATTAGATAAATCTGTACTTGGATTTTCTTGATAATTTTTTTTATTCAATCCTCGGCAGATTCCTTGTTGAACTAAGTCAATTATATATCACGTGACCACAAATATGGCAGAGTTCAATATTTCATGCCACAAAGAAGTTGTCCAAACAAGGCGTTATTTTGTGCTTTGTGTTTCAGGAAGATGGCTCAGTTAAATGTAAACTAATATAGATTTAAATTGTTGTAGGTCAACAAAAATAAAACGATGGTGTTGGGAGAGAGAGGGTGGGGGCTTAATATGATAATTAGCAAATTAGTGATAACGATGATGATAATAATCATATAATTGATGTTTATTGTAGCAACCACAATGAAAAGCAACAATGGTGTGTCCCTGATGGAAAACACTCTCAATAATGACAAGGTATTAAATAACAACCCCGGGAAAGAAATAACACCACAGCCTCCACATACTTTTTTTAATGGCTTTTACAGGCCCTTGGAAAAAAAAAGCTAGGGAACTTAAATCGAGAGGATTTATTTCAACTTTGGGGAAGAAGTCTCATTATTGCAGTCAGCGATAAAAATAGAACGGAGGAGAGAGGGTGGAAGCGGAGAAGAGAGAGGGAGAGAGAGAAAGCAAAAGAGAGAAGAAGAGAGAGAGAGGGAGCAGACGAAGAGAGAAAGAAAGAGAAGGCAAAAGAGCTAGAGATCGGATGAGAGAAAGAAAGAGAAGGCAAAAGAGCTAGAGATCGGATGAGAGAAAGAAAGAGAAGGCAAAAGAGCTAGAGATCGGATGAGAGAAAGAAAGAGAAGGCAAAAGAGCTAGAGATCGGATGAGAGAAAGAAAGAGAAGGCAAAAGAGCTAGAGATCGGATGAGAGAAAGAAAGAGAAGGCAAAAGAGCTAGAGATCGGATGAGAGAAAGAAAGAAGGCAAAAGAGCTAGAGATCGGATGAGAGAAAGAAAGAGAAGGCAAAAGAGCTAGAGATCGGATGAGAGAAAGAAAGAGAAGGCAAAAGAGCTAGAGATCGGATGAGAGAAAGAAAGAGAAGGCAAAAGAGCTAGAGATCGGATGAGAGAAAGAAAGAGAAGGCAAAAGAGCTAGAGATCGGATGAGAGAAAGAAAGAGAAGGCAAAAGAGCTAGAGATCGGATGAGAGAAAGAAAGAGAAGGCAAAAGAGCTAGAGATCGGATGAGAGAAAGAAAGAGAAGGCAAAAGAGCTAGAGATCGGATGAGAGAAAGAAAGAGAAGGCAAAAGAGCTAGAGATCGGATGAGAGAAAGAAAGAGAAGGCAAAAGAGCTAGAGATCGGATGAGAGAAAGAAAGAGAAGGCAAAAGAGCTAGAGATCGGATGAGAGAAAGAAAGAGAAGGCAAAAGAGCTAGAGATCGGATGAGAGAAAGAAAGAGAAGGCAAAAGAGCTAGAGATCGGATGAGAGAAAGAAAGAGAAGGCAAAAGAGCTAGAGATCGGATGAGAGAAAAAGAGAAGGCAAAAGAGCTAGAGATCGGATGAGAGAAAAAGAGAAGGCAAAAGAGCTAGAGATCGGATGAGTGAGAGAGAACGAGTGCAAGAGAGAGAGAGTACAAAAGAGAGCGAATGGGATAGAGGGAGGGCAAAAGAGCGCGAATGGGAGAGAGGGAGGGCAAAAGAGCGCGAATGGGAGAGAGGGAGGGCAAAAGAGCGCGAATGGGAGAGAGGGAGGGCAAAAGAGCGCGAATGGGAGAGAGGGAGGGCAAAAGAGCGCGAATGGGAGAGAGGGAGGGCAAAAGAGCGCGAATGGGAGAGAGGGAGGGCAAAAGAGAGTGAATGGGAGAGAGGGAGTGCAAAAGAGAGCGAACGGGATAGAGATTAAGATGGAGTGCAAAGAGAGAGAGAGAGATTGAGATAGATGAGAGAGAGAGAGAGAGAGAGAGATAGAGAGAGAGAAACACCAATACCTGACTAAACAGTTTCATTAAAATTTTATTTTTCGCCATTATTTACTTTTCGTCATATGATTCACAAACACACCTGCTCTGCCCATGCTTAATTTTATTTACCAATCTTCTTCAATCAAATTTTCACTAAGAATGATGAGAGTGTATTTTCAAACATTTTTTAAGGATTACAGCTTTGAAGTGATTGTCAAAAATATTAAAATAAAAACATTTGAAATATGGAAGTTAAAAGGAAAAAGTGGACAGTCAATCTAAAATATATATTTTTTATTATTTAAAAAGAAAAAGAATAAATTTTTAAAGGGTTGTTTACCCTAAAAGATTTGTTTTTTTTACAAAAGAGAGAGAAATAATATTTATTTTTTTAATACCTGTTTTTTTCTAACTGCAATAAAGATTAATACATAATAAAGTTTTACGAGAGGATATTGAGAAATTCTTGTCCCGAACAAGAAGCCCTTTAAAATTAAAATTAAAAAGAAAAAAAATTATTTTGGGAAGGACTTCAAGCCGAAAAATTTCCAGCAGATCCTGGCACAGTACGTTTTTTTTCTTGTTCATCCAATAGAAGCCCGAAGAGCCTCTCAAAGTAGAGGATTATTGAATGAGGTTGTTGTACGGGCGTTAAGGATTGATTTGTGTTTTTTAAGGCTTATCAAATGTACGTGGGTTATTTAAAACAAACATTTTTAGAATTATAACAAAAATAAATAAAATATTATGTATTGCATTACTTTTAACTTTTTAATTAACATCGATTTTTCCGGATATAAATCCTTAATTTAACCCATAGCTAGGGGCAAAAAGGATAGATTCATACCTTTCCCAAGAGTCTTTACGCGTAAGTCAATGTAACGAATTCGACTGGAATTTAAACTGCCCTCCAATTCCTAATGTGTAATGGAGCCGATTCTATGATTATGTACTAGCCGCACATCCTCCAAATTGCAAGAAGACAATTTATTTGACGCTTGATACTTTAAAACCCTTTCTTCAATTATTTTGGGGAAAACGGTTCATTTTCAGTTTTTTTTAAATTTATTTTTAATATAGTAACTAAAAAACTGAGGCACCTTAAAGTACCCGATGGATAACACCTCTATCAGACGTATGAGGTGACAATCGGACTCGTTTCAAGCACAGAAAGGCATCCAAGAGTATTTACGCGTAAGTGAACATAAACCCGACTGGGATTGAAACTGCTCTCCGATATCCAATTCACAGCCGTTATCCATAACACTATTCCACACCCAAACTTACAGCACCTGGTATTCCCAAAGCGGTCGCCCATCTAGGTACTGACCAGGTTCGATATTGCTTAACTTTGATTATCGTACGATTATTTTTTGAAGAAAGAATAGTGTGAAGGTAGCAGCCATGTTGTCGAAAGAGAGAAAAAAGATTTCTTTTAAAAAGCTAAAAAGAAATTCAAGCTGTAATAAAAATGAGTGGGGAGGGAACCTTTAAGTTAATTATTTTTACCCTAGCAACTTGAAACTGATTTTTTTTTTTAGATGAAGAAAACAATCTTATATACGACAGATTTTTGTTGCAGATTCCCAAGAAAAAAAATGTATAAATTCACTCATGTTTAGGTTTTATTATAATTCTAATAATAGCCATTTAAAACAAAATATATTATCGAGGATGGAAGGTAGTTAAAATAATAGGGCTATTAAAAGAAAAACTCTCCTGACACCCCGTTTTTCTGTGGGCACGAGAGTCGAAGTTTGCCGAAATTACTTACAAATCAATAATAATTGCTAATACTTCGTGAAAGAAATTCAGTCAAACAAAACTTAATGTAGAAGCAAGTAAAAAGAGATGAAAAGGAAACTAGCCAAAAAAGTAATAATAATTACAAGAATTTATTTTAATTGTTATTTTAATTAATAATAATTAAAATAACGTTCCAAATTCAGCAGTTATGAATTAATTTAAATTACAATTTCACTTAGTTACAGTTTTACTTAGTTACGAAGGATAATATTTTATCCTTGTTTTAAAGAAAAAAGAAAATTAAAAACAAACAAGATCAAACACGTTTTTTTTTTTTTTGTTTCGGAGTCGAGTGTAATGATTGATGGGTGGGTTGCGTATACAAAATCGAGGTGCTATTCTCCAAGTGCTTGGAAATAATCTATTTCTGACGGAAATAGCGGCTGAGGAGAGATTTCAAAGAAAAAGGCGGGGAATAGGTTTTTTTATGGTCAAATTCCCAAAACTTTTCTGTAGTGCCTTGTTACGTGCAAGAGGGTGTAAAAAAGGTTCTAGGTGCCCGACCTAGAGTCATGAAACGTACAAGCTATTTCAGCTATTCACCCCCAACCCCACCCGGCAAAAAAAAAAAAAATAGAAAAAAAATCAATCCACTTGGTATATCGCTTTTCAAATTTCTTACTCTTGAAGGGAAAAAAAATAATAAAAATGAGAAAAACAAATTCCGCTGTTTAGTCACTAAAATACGGATTTTGATAGGTAGGTCGGGATCAGGCGAAAGGTTCTTCAGCACATCCACGTATATTTCTTTTCTTTTTATATGCCATGTCCTTTCAGGACGTAGGCAATCATGGCTCTCCACCTCCCTCTATCCGTTGCAGCTTTCAACAAGTTCCTTCCCTTTGCCACCTCCCCCAAACCACGTTCTGTCATCCACTTGTTTAAGTTCGCCAGGTATGTCACGCGTTATTTTCCCTCGTCTCTCGTTCCTTCTATTCGACCCGTGAGTATCAGGTTCTCCAGGCCCCCCTTCCTATGTCCCAGGAACTTCAGCTGCCTCTTCCTGATATTAAGTATAAGCCTCCTCCTAGTTTGCAACCTAAGATCTCATCGTTGCTCTCACGTTCGGTCCACGATATCCTTAGCATCCTTCTGTAGAACCACATCTCTGTCGCATCGAGTCTCTTCTTTATCTTTGAGGAAATCGTCCAACATTCGCTGCCGTAAAGAAGTTATAGGGTCAACCCACTTCTCCAAATCAAACCAAATAGATTTTTTAGAACCTCCCGTTGGTCGAGCCTCAGCACATCTCAAGTATTTATAGATCTATACAGTGAGGACATGGGGATAAACACTACATGGTAACTGTCAGATTCCTATATATATATATATATATATATATATATTATATATATATTAGATTAATTATTTATTTCAAGAAATTTAAAATCTCTAACCTTATAGTTAAAAATAATAATTCACCTAGAACAAAATTAAATAAGGCAAACATTATTTACGAATTTAAATGCCCATTAAGGAATTGCATTCCTGATCACTCAAAATTCGTAAATAATTATATAGGCCACACTACAACATGTTTGACACGCAGACTCACTCTACACCTTTCTGACCATAGCTCAATTAGATCCCATTTAAATATTTATGGAGACCTACCGGACCCTATTCGTAACATACTTGTTGACAACACAAATACAATAGCATCATCTACATGCAAAAAAAGGCTAAAAATAATGAAAGCCTTATTAATACAAACAAATAATATTAACTATGAACATGGACACAATATCTTCACCATGTTTTGAAAAATGAAAACACTATATAAATACATACATACAACAAACTATTTCTTATTTAACAGTTAAAATATTTCATCCTTGAAAATGACTAAATGTATAGTCGAAAGCGCTCAGATAAAAAAAAACATACGGACAGTTTTTATATAATTTGTCATCCGAAAAGAAAAAAAATTATTAGATTGCATGAGAAATTGTATAAAAAACTAAATAAAAGCATCTTGTCTGTCTGAATATGACAGAAATGTCCATGAAAGAAGGACTGTTGCCTAAATACACAAATATGTATATATATTTTTTTTTGAATTGGACATAGTCCGACAATTTATTTAAAGACATTTATGATATGTTTAACGTTCTTTTTTTTTTTTTTATACTTGTATCTATATAAAAAAAAAGAACGTTAATCATATCATAAATGTCTTTAAATATATATATATATATATATATATATATATATATTATTGTCATCTACAGACAGACTGTTTTGCTGTATCACAGCTCTTCAGTGTGGCTAGACGTCCGGTTGCCTCTTGCTAGGATCGAAACCTGACTGAATTGGCATCAGTCAGAAATTCTACCACTAAGCCGTCGGCGCATGGCAGGGATGAAGGTAAATTTTAGCGTATTTATTTTTAGATAAACACACAGTGACCGACAGGACTAAATTCGCTTTACTGAAGAGTCTTGCTATATCAACCTTAATAGTCACTGTTTACAAACCCACTTCCTTCCCCGGAGAGCTCAACAGAGATTAATTTTTCAGGGGCCGATATTATTGTCAACCGGACGTCTAGCCACACTGAAGAGCTGTGAAACAGCACTATTACCCATAAGTATAGCATACCTTAAAACTATATTTTAATCACATATATTACTGCAAACGTTATTATAGTGGATACTTCTTAATTTAAATAGACACTTTATTTTTACTTATTAACATTATTGTAAATTTCAAGAAATCTTAAATAGGTCCTAACACATTTTCTTTATTAAAATTTCTTGATGCTCAAGCCAATAGGTAGAATACACATTGGTTAATAAGTAAAAATAGGCAGTCTATTTCAAATACAAAGTATCTACTACAACCATGGACACTAAATACATACTCTATAATTATAATAACAATACAATGATGATGACATTATGTTATGTCGAAAGTACTCAGAATAAATACAATATGAGCCAACACAGTTTTTCCCTCTCGTCTTTTAATAACCACGCAAAAAAGCTTATCTGCGAATATGAAAGGATCCTATCAAGAATAAGACAGAACGTGTCTAAATTATTCTCCGAAACCTGGCTTTATATATATATATGTGTGTGTGTGTGTGTGTACCCCCACCACCACAAAAAAATGGTACCTAAGTTTTACAATTGATTTTAAAAATGAAAAATCTTTCTAGAAGCTTTTATTTTAGTTGTAATTCCAAGTTAATAGATTAAAATTTAATCTTTTTGATTAGCAAAATACTTTATTGTATTTCAAACTGAATTTAAATTGACTGAAATTTTTTTTTGTTTTTAAATTGCTAAAATCGGCCATATTAACAAATCTGTCAACACAATGTAATTCTGTTTATTAAAAACATCTTACAAAAATGAAATATAGTTTTGGAAAATTGGAGAAAGATTAATGATTTAAAGGTTAATTAATTTGAATTAAAACAAATATTACTTTTACTTAAAAAATGATTTTCTGCAATATTTTAAATGTGGGTGTTTTTATGAGGTGTTGAGACATTTATTGATAACCTGTTTGTGAGATTTATTTATACTTGAATACAATGTATTCACTCTTTTTTTTTTTTTAGATATTTTTTTAATTACCCAGTAATCTTAAAAATTTTAAATATTTGAAACATTCTAATATTTTATTGAATTCTAGGTACTTTGGCTTTATAGTCACACTTATGAAGACGTTTGTTGAGGAAATGTTAGAAAAATAGCAATAAATTTAAAATTTACTATAATCATCACTCTTATTTTCTGATAATGACATGTATGGACATCCGTATTTACAAAAATCAGCACATTTATACACACAAAACAAATTCAAAATGACTTTTAAAATAACAGGGATTTCTTAATTGTAGTAAACTTAACCATTTACAATGAGCAAATATAGTTTTTATTTAATAATATCACTGGACCCTGACAAAGTAATATAGAATTTTAAAAGATTTAAAAGTTTACAAATTATTCTAATTAAATTTTTAAAAAAAATAAGAATACTTGTAAATATACACTATTCAACAAAAAAATAATTTTTTCTTAAGAAAATAATGTCCATAATATATTTTATTCATAAAGGCAATTAACAGTTTTTCTAATTAAATAATGTTTTTGTTTTTTAGAATTTTTTGATTTGGAACAGATTTTCTGTAACTGCGGCCCTGTTTGACCAAAAAATTTGATGATTTGTACTGATAACTACTATAAATATTAACTGGTACAAAAAAGAATTTTTGGAAATTTCAGAAAATTAAAGAAGTGGGGTAACAAATGTAGTAAAAATATTTTTACCAACATTTTCTGAAAAAGATATGTTTAAAAAATATGTGAATTGTGAAACTTTCATTAAAATTAGACAATTATCTGATTTTTTTTTTAAAAGAATTTCCAAATCAATATGTTTTTCACTACGAAAAGACATTCAATTTTCCTTACTACTTTATGGCCACAACTTTGATGTAAGAAAAAAAAAAAAACATTAACCAAAATTTTTTAAGGTTCTAAAAAGGATTAAAAATATATTTTTAATAAAATAATTTAATAATCCAAAAACCATTTGGTCTTTCCTCTTAATAATAACAAAACAAATTTGATGATAAAACTTTGTTTTTAAGTTTTGTCCATTTTTTTCATCATGCATGCTTGATCTTTTTTTAGTGAATTTTTGGATATATATATATATATATATATATATATATATATATATATATATATATATGTATGTGTGTGTGTGTGTGTGTGTGCATAGTACAGGTAATAAATCTGCTGGTATATAATCTAAGTGGATCCTAGTAATATCAAATATTAAAACTGACCCACAAAAAGAGCTCAATGTATCTATTATAACAGAGGATATAAATTACACAACAAAATCCAAAATTAACTCATATACGGTGTGGGGGGGGGTATAGCTCTATTTCAACCAATGATAAATACGTTAGTCTTATTTGACCCCGGTGTATAGACTCTATATAGGGTGTGTGTGTGTGTATGTATATATATATATATATATATATATATATATATACACACACACACACACACATATATATATATATATATATAGGGTGTTGAATAAGACTGACATATCTCTCGTTGGTTGAAACAGATCTATAACCCCCCCCCCCCCATATGAAGTAATTTTAGATTTTGTTGTGTGTGTGTGTGTGTGTGTGTGTGTGTGTGTGTGTGTGTAAATATTGGTTCTATCGAAGCATAGACAGATTATATCGAGTGGCCAATTACAGTGATTCTTTAGTTACACGTATGCTTATCCCATTTTGAACAAGATCTAAAAAAAAAAAAAAAAAAAAATGTTATATTACATATGGCTCTATCCTCAGGATATTGAGCACTGTATGTCAAATCAGTGATAACCTGCATTTAATTGGATTTCAATTAAGCAATTATTTAGTGTGCATAAATAAATGCTAAGTTATATGTATATTTGCTTGAACACTACTAAATTAAGTGGCTTGACAAAGAAAAGAGAATATATTGGAAAATATTTATTTATTTATTACAATAATGTTTACCCCCCCCCCCCGTGCAAGAGCCACTCGAGGAACAGGGTCAGAGTAAGAGAGACAGTTTATGTGGAGAATATAACGGTTAATCCTAGACTTCAATAGGGAAAATTGTAGTGATAGTGGTCTTGGAAGTCGGTTCTACCAAGCAGTGGTCTGTAAGAAGCAGCTGCTCGATTGGAACTTACATCTCACCAATGGAATACAAATGAGGGTGGTTTGTCGGTCTTAGCCATGAAGGTAAGAACTGGTGGAACAAAGGCGTGTCGTTTGTCTTAACACTTTCCATGGAAATAGCCATAGAGCAGTGAGAGACTCGCGATTTGTCTGTGAGAAAGAGGCTGTAGGCTGGGAAGTTATTCATCACCCACAAGGACGCTTTTGAACTATCGAAGCTGGAAAGTGAAAACAAGACAGCTGCTGCCCATATATGGTGGCATTACAATCTTAACCTGTCCAAGACTAGGGTGAACAGTTTTCTTCCCCCCTCCTATCGGCACAGATTGCCACCTAACGTAACACTCTACCTCGAGTGGCTCCTGCACCTTGTATAGGGTGAACATTATAGTAAAAAAAAAAAGTACTCCATTTTCAGCCTACTGATCTGGCTCTTATAATGATAAAGAATAGCAGGAGTCGGGTACTTACTGGAGCGGTACAGGGATCTGACCATTTTCCCAGCATTAGACCGATTGAGGGTGCTTCATAACAAACACAAACAATTACAAAAATTGTACAAATATTTTCTTAAAAGTGGCTATATTACCTGAAAGTAAACATGTGTAAATAATAATACAGTAGTCCATCACTATTAGGTGAACCAGTTTATCGTAGTACCTGGTGTACTAGTGGGTGGGTGGTGGACTCCAAGATTTTGCTCTCTTGTACCCTCAATATCGCTAACTTTTTTAGAAATTTCACCCGATTTTACCAATTTCTGGGCCATCTTCTTCCCGATAGAACAAACACTGATCATCAGATGGGTCCTAATTTCCTGAATAGTTATATTTACGTGTAAATTTACATGCTTGATTCGCAAATCACAATAAAATTTTGATAAAATCTACCTTTTGATAAAAGCTCAAACATATTTGCGTCGTGGCAGCCGTTACTGGCATTGTTTGCATATATTTGCTGCAGGACAGACATCTCACTTGTCTCGACTATTGCACATATATTGATGCAAGCAATGCCAATAATAGCTGCCGTGCCATAGCCAACAATGACATGAAGGAGTCCAAACCTTTATTGTCGATAACTCTAAAACAGTAGGTTTATAAAAATTTCTTTGTTAATTTTGAATTAGGTATGTAAATTTAGAATAAAAAAATAACATTTATGAAAATTTTTATTAGATACTTAGCGCAGGGCTTAAAAAGAAAATTACCCAAAATTTCTTATGGAATCATTGGTATAAATTATTATGATTTTTTGAGGTTCTTTTTGAGCCATTACCTACAGTATATGTCGCAAAATAGGGTCCCAAAATCAGGGAGGTGTTCAACCTCCTATTATCGTCCTTCTCCCAGCTACTGTGATTCACTTGCAGTGTGTGTCAGCCATCTTGGACCTCAAGGTCTGTGCTATATCGGTGGAATACTGTATATAAAAGCTATAAATTCAAACAAAAATCTTATAAAAAAAAGGAACAGCCCAACATGCAAATTACGAATTGGAGATACCAAAATCAAACAAGTACAGCAATTTAAACATCTGAGAAGTGTTTTTAAAGAATATGGAATGTGCAACACCAAAATCTGAAGGTGCATTGGGATAGCAAAAGATGCCTTTCAAAAACTAAGCAAAGTATTATCAAACAGGTCAACTCAGCGAGAAAAAAAAGAAAAAAACTACTGAACTGTTACGTGATATCTATCCTCCTATATGCCATCGAATGCTGGACAATCTCCTCACGGAAATGTAGTTCTGCAGAAGGATGCTGAGAATGCCAAGGAATGAACATGTAAGCAACGACAAAGTTTTAGAGAAAGGGAAACAAAAAGAACACTTAACATCAGAAAGAAACAGTTGAAATTTTTAGGGCAAATAATGAGGAAAGATGGCTTGGAAAATTCGACACTCACAGGAGATATTGAAGGCAAAAGGGACAGAGGAAAACAGCACATAACCTACCTAATGAGAGATAATAAAAATTGATTCGTTTTCTATGGATTATGAACCCGTTGAAGGTTATTTAAAGCCAGAAACTATTTTTAGATTGCAAGAAATATTATGGAAATTATCGTTTAGTGCTAAAAGTCTTACTAACTACAGGGAGAAGAGGTGGATTCATGCCTTTCCCAATGGTATTTTTGCACATAAGTGACTATAACAAACACAACGTGAATTGGAACTCAGCTCTCTGGTTAACAATTCCAAGCCATTATCCATTACACCAGTGACACATCCAAGTTCACAGCAAGTGGTATTGCCAAGTGATCACCCATCTAGGTACTGATCAGGCTCAACGTTGCTTAACTTTGGTGATTGTACGGGAACCCGTGTTTCAATGTGATGTCTCTGTAAGCTGAGAGATAATAATAAAAAGACAAAATTTAAGAGCTACAAAGGACAGGAAATTGTGGAAAGCCATGACTGCCAACATCTTGAAGAGAGACAGGACATAAAAAGAAAATTAAACGAAAATCAGGCAATACATCATAGCCTATTAACAAAGTTAGCATACATTTTTAAGGGACATCCTGTGAAGGTGTGTGTAAGCTTTATTATGAATTGTTTACACAAGCATAATTTTTCTAAGAGTAGAATATGCTGTTAAATGGTGCTCCTCACTTTTTACCTGAATGATCTTTTTCCTCTCACCATTGCTGATTTGGGAAGATAGTTAGGCTGACACAAAACAATTTTTTAACATTTGTAGCTGAATAACTCAAAGTGTTTTTCAGTGATCCTTACGATTTTTAGATAATAAACATTTTGTGAGATATACAATTATGCAGTGACACCCGGTACACTGGGTGTTTCACAATTGTTGAAACAAAGCAATGGCTTCTCATATCTTTCTTGTTGACTTTATTCTCTTTCGCTGTTCAGATTATTGCTGGGAAATAGTTAACATTTTGATATATCCAACCAAATCTAGCGAAAACAGGCCTTGAACGATGGAGATCTTTTATGTGAAGACATATTAGGAAGCTAAGTCTTTCAAGAATGTTCAAGCGAGATTTTTTTTTTTTAAGCTTATCACCCCAAGCAAGGCTGGAAGCCACTAGCACGCAAGGGGTTACAGAAGGTTTGGAGGAAGAGCAGATAGGAGTGGTAAAGGAGAGGATGTGGAGAAAGATAGTGGATCGATCAAGGCAAGGGGGTTACAGAAGATTTGGAGTGAGAGCAGATAGGAATGAAAGGGGAAAGAATGTGGAGAAGGGAAGTGGATAGATCAAGGCAACTGGAGATGTCAATTGACGTTACACTTAAATAGTTGGAGAATTGTATTTGTCAGGGAAACAGGAATAAGGAAGGGAGTTCCAGAGGCGAGATGTGCGAGACATGAAGCTGTTGGAGTAGAAGAGACGTCTACATCTAACAGTTTCAACGGTGAAGGGGTGGGAACGGGATGCCAGCCTCGTAGAACGTTTAAATTCATGAGGCCTAGGAACCAGCGAAAGCAGCTCATCGGAGCAATTACTGTGAAAGTATTTGTAAAAAAGCCAGAGTGAGGCAACGTCGCGTCTGTGAGAGAGCGACTGCAGACGAGATGACACTTAAAACAGAACCTGTATATCTTCACTTGATTTGTATAGCGCATGACATACTTAAGTTAGGAACGATTTGGCACATGGCCCTTTCAAAACAATTGCCATGTCAAGTACTTCATTGATTGATGTAAGTAAATGCGTAAATGTCTTTAAGTGGGGGTGTATAAAAATTATATATATATATATATATATGCAGAAATATAGTCTTAAGGTGTGCTATATTTATGGGGTAAAGTGCTCAATATTAGAGATAGAGCGTGTGTAAATATAAAAGTGGACATGGAAGTCAGCACTTAGAGGCGACAGTCTGTTTCATGAAACAG
This sequence comes from Acanthosepion esculentum, assembly GCA_964036315.1. NCBI lineage: Eukaryota > Metazoa > Mollusca > Cephalopoda > Sepiida > Sepiidae > Acanthosepion > Acanthosepion esculentum. Next base: position 41,015,576 of record OZ038509.1, on the reverse strand, counting down.
CATGAAACAGCATGAAACAGACTGTCGCCTCTAAGTGCTGACTTCCATGTCCACTTTTATATATATATATATATATATATATATATATATATATATATATATATATATATTATAGTTAGTTGTAAACTTATGAGGTTATATAAAAAAAAAATTTTTTAAATGTTTTGGGCCAAAGCAGGAGAGAAAAAAAGACAACCAGAAGTTTTTAGTAAATCTCAAAGTATATATATATATATATATATATTCATACATGTTTCATTAAATAATACAGATAAGTGTTGTCTATATATCTGTATATATCTCCAGCTATAAGAACAAATGGAGTATAATTCCATTGTCCATAGTATTTAATTTTAAAAAAGGGCATGTACATATATCTATGAAATGAGTATATTTTGGTAGCATATTTTCATTAAGACAGGTTTCGTTAAATAATTTAGACATGTTCTGTCTACTTATTCTCAATAGGATCCTTTCAAATTTGCGGATAAGTTCTTTTGTGCGGTTATTAAAAGACGAGAGGAAAACACTGTGTTAGTTCATATTATATTTGTTTCTGAGTACTTTCAAAATTGCATAATGTCATCAACAGGGTATTGTTAATTGAAAACAAAAAAAAAACAAAAAAAACAAAAAAAAAAAAAAAAAAAAACCCCTCTGTTTTTAAAAATTTTCCCCAAATCATGGAATTATCCAATTTAAACAAAATTTTCAGTACTTCATTAGTAAATGACTTGCATATTCAGTATGCTACTTTAGTTGGAAACGTTTTAAAAATTTGGTGGTGGTGGGGGAATCAAATTTATTTTTAACAGTGATATAAAGAAAATTCCCTGAAGATGTTACTTTAGTAAAGACATTTTTTTTGCCATATCAAGTGTTCACATACTGAAAGTTTGTCATGAATCTTACCAAAATAATTTTTTTTGCTTGCATTATTTAAAATTAGATTGTACAAGAGAAAATATAATTCACACTGAATATTTACTTTTAAAAGTTTACTTGTAATTTTTCAGTGCAATTTTGAAATGCATCTTGTCGCTGTTTGTAACAAGAGTTTCTTTTTTTTAAAATAAAGATGAAGAATCAAAATTTGTAAAGTTTAATGCCATTTTCAAGCATGAACCTTTAAAAGAATTCTTTTTCCTTTTTGCAACTGTTACATTACTTTTTGTATGGAAGTTCAAAAAGGAAATATTGTGGGTTACCACCACCTTTGACTGACTACTCTTCCCTATCATAAAAAGTAATATGATATTAATCTAATACTAATGTAATATCCATTGATATGGTTGTTTTTTTTACTTTATTTTACCACATTTTTAGGAATTTCTGTTTGTTTAGTAAATACTGTTTATTTTTAATATTTTTTTTTCAATCTAGCAGTAGCAGTTTCAGTGTT
>OZ038509.1:40989174-41009174 GCA_964036315.1 Acanthosepion esculentum | reverse complement strand
GTGAATATAACGTATATTCCAACAGGAATTGAAACATGGCTCTCTGATTAACTATCTCGAGTCATTATCTGTTACACTACCCATGCAAGTTTACAGAACCTGGTATTCGTAAGTGATCAACCATCTAGGTACTGACAAGGATCGACATTAATTAACTTTGTACGGGAACCAATGTTGAGCAAGATTTAGGAAACATAATAAAAATAGAAAATTTATTAAGTGCTACAAAGGACAGGAAATTGTGGAGAGCCATGATCATCCAAATCCTGATAGAAGAAGTATGATCTTGTGTAAAGGGTTGGCACAACAGGGATTAGAGATAGCAAAAAAAAAAAAATTTTTTTTTTTACTAAGACTAAGCGCTACAAAGGACAGGAAATTGTGGAGAGCCATGATAGTTTACGTTCTGAAGAGCCATAGAAGAAAAATTCCCTTGGGAAAGATTTATTTCTACCCTCAGCCTTGAATTCATGTAGGGCAGCCAGAGTTCTCGGTAAAGCAACTCAGCGGACGGTAACTCTGAATTCAAAACAAAGAAAGCAACAGGCTTTACCAAGTACAATTGTGGCAATTTAAAATGGACAGCTGTTAAAGAAAAGGAAATTGGAGAGAGCCATTATCACTCCTATCTTGAAGAACCATATATTATTTAAGTCTGACGAAGCTCTTAATGAGTGACACTCACCCATAATGGTTTTTCAAGACTAAAATGCCAGATTTGAAATCTGAGAGTTTTCTCAGATTGAGGAGTTTGCCTGAAAAATTAATTGCTTCTTTATTGCTTATGACTAAAGCGTAAATTGAGAGTTAGTCACACTTTAACAGAATATGCTATGCTTTTTGTAACCCCCCCCCATCTCTGCAAACAACAGCTATGGGGTCTGGGTAGGTAGCTGTTGCTCTTCTAACTGTTGCTGCCTAAACCCAGCCACATATTCAGTGGAGCGTTGCACTTTGTTAATGTAACAATGGTAATTGTTTGGTTGAATGAACAAATACCTGCCTTTCAGCTTTCCATGAAGTTTAACTTCATGTTCATGAAGACCGATACGTATAATAGGTGATTTTCTCAGCCTAGCTGAGATGTGGCACATGGCGGAAAGTATGGTGCACTCAGTGAGGAACAAACTAATGATTCAGTTATAAGTGATCTAGATGGACAAGCTTGTTAACCATTACACCATGTTGGAGTACACAATGATTTTCTAAGTGTAGATTAGATGTGGCACAAAGTCGACAGTGTGGAGCACCCAGTGAGGATCGAACTCCCTATTCAATCATAATTAATCTCACAAGAGAAGCTTGCTAACCTTTACACCAAAAGTAATTTTCTAAGCGTAGATTAAATGTGGCACAAGAGCGAAAGTGTGGAGCACCCAGTGGGGATCAAAGTCACTATTCAATCATAATTGATCTAGCGAGACAAGCTTGTTAACCATTACACCATGTTGGGGTACACAATGATTTTCTAAGTGTAGATTAGATGTGGCACAAGGTCGAAAGTGTGGAGCACCCAGTGGGAATCAAAGTCACTATTCAATCGTAATTGATCTAGCGAGACAAGCTTGCTAACCATTAAACCATGTTGGAGTGCCCTTTATTTACTAAGTGAAGCTTAGATATGGTACAAGGCCGAAGGTATAAAGTACCCAGTGAGGATCAAACTCACTATTCAGTTGTAATTTTTTTTAATTGTAAATATTGTATATTAAAAGGCAACAATCCTTCTTTTATACAGGTTTTATTGAATGTGACAAGTTTTTTTTATTCAATGTATATAGCCACCTTACAGTTTTTCTTTTATGAGGACTTCTTCTATGTGCCATGTTTCTTCAGAACATGGGTGAACATGATTCTCCACGACATCCTTTTGATTCCTAGCTCTTAGTAAAGTTTGTCCTTTTGCTATCTCTACTAATCCCTGTTCTGACAAGCATTTACACAAGCTCGTTAGGTAGGCTGTGCACTGTTTTTTTTTTTTTTATCAGTGTTCTGTCTTGATTTCATACATCCTACTGACTGGCAAGTCTTTTGTCCTAAATTGTTCATCATGATTATTTTCACTAAGTATTTTCAGATAATTCATTAGCCATTTTCAAGGTGTTAGTATATTTTTGTGTTTGTATTCTGTGTTGTATAGAAATAGTAATAATTCAATGTTGGGGTGCCTTCAGAACACTCCTATTACAATCTGACTAGTTTCAAAGCAACTAATGTTGAGTGGATGTTGGTATTGTTTTATAAAAAGTGGTTAAATTTTCTTTAACTATCTTTCACAGATATTTTTAAAATGACAGTATTATCGACAATGATTTTTCTTATGGGAGCAAGAGTTTGGCATGAGTGTTTAAGTGTTTCCTTATCAAACTAACATCCAGAGCCAGATTTAGATAAAAAGAGCACCTAGGCTATTCCACTTGTGACGACCTAGGCTATTCCACTTGTGACGACCTAGGCTATTCCACTTGTGACGACCTAGGCTATTCCACTTGTGACGACCTAGGCTATTCCACTTGTGACGACCTAGGCTATTCCACTTGTGACGACCTAGGCTATTCCACTTGTGACGACCTAGGCTATTCCACTTGTGACGACCTAGGCTATTCCACTTGTGACGACCTAGGCTATTCCACTTGTGACGACCTAGGCTATTCCACTTGTGACGACCTAGGCTATTCCACTTGTGACGACCTAGGCTATTCCACTTGTGACGACCTAGGCTATTCCACTTGTGACGACCTAGGCTATTCCACTTGTGACGACCTAGGCTATTCCACTTGTGACGACCTAGGCTATTCCACTTGTGACGACCTAGGCTATTCCACTTGTGACGACCTAGGCTATTCCACTTGTGACGACCTAGGCTATTCCACTTGTGACGACCTAGGCTATTCCACTTGTGACTCCTCCAAATTTCACAATCTCACTAGTAGAGGAAAATGAAAGTGTGTTAAATTAATTTGATTGAGTAAGGCCGAGGATGATGATGGGTGTTTAAAATTACTGAAGGGTTATTTAGAGCATACAATGCATTATAACAGCAGGTATATGACAGTATCAGACCTATACACCTCTGCTGGAGGCCCCTGAGATTTTGAAGCCCTAGGCTTCAACCTGCTGATCTTATAGGTAAATTTGGCACTGCTAAGATCACTCAAGTGGGTAGTAAGGCACCTACTTAAAAAGCTTGTCATGTAACCAATGTATTTATTTGATGGTTTTTCTTTATTACAAGAATTGCAACTCTTATATAGTATACAGAAAAACTTACTATAGTAAATACTAAGTTTTACATGTTTGCTAGGGTCTTCAGATGAAATGTCGTTTTATTATGTGTCATTCATCATGACTGTAAATTTATGGATTTGATTGTAGTTAAAGATGTCAATGTTGTGCTGCATTGTAATTTTATTGTTGGAGTAATTTAATATCTATAGGAATAATCTTATATTTAATAAGAGTTGTGTGTGTGTGTATATATATATATATATTAGTTTTGCACATTGAGGAATCAGAGATTGGGTTTTTGCTAACAATATGATTTCCACTGGAAAATACACCATCTACAAAAACAGCTGTCAGTGAGTAATTCCCATTTCTCTATTTATTCATTGGTTCATTGATAAAGGACACAGACGTGTCTGAAAATTCCAAACTTTAAACCTTACTCTCTATGCTTCAGTTCTATCATATGGTTAATAATTAACATTTAATAAATGTTTATTGTACTAATTATATTGGTACCCTTTCATTTGTCCTTGTTTTACTAACTAACCTATTTTATATATATATATATATATATATATATATATATATATTTCTTCTTATATTTATATATTTACTTACATTTTACTTATAGTGACAGAGGGACAGTGCACCCAGTATGGACTGAACTTCCAATTACTACTACCCCTATTACTAAGTTTAAATTAGTCTGACACAAGATCAAATTACAGAGTACTTGTTAGACTGAATCTCACTAGAAATGAAGATCAATATCGCTAGGCAATGGTTTAGCTATCACATTATAGTAAACAACACACACACACACATATATATATATATATATATATATATATATATATATATATATATATATATATATATATATATATATACACACACACACACACACACTGAATATTTAGACAGCAACCTTTCATTGATGGGAGGCAAAAATTGTCCCAAGTGCTTTTCAGCCATACTTTGGCCATTTTCAATATCTCTTCATGTTTAAGAAATATTTTTGTCTTGTTTTAAATACTAGTATGTGCATTTATTCTGAGCTTTTGCATGTTGAGCGTGTCCGGAATTTGAGCGAGCATCTTTCTATTTATATATAATAAAAAGACTTAAACACTAATATTCCATGGTCATAATTTATTCCATTGGAATCGTAAGAACGATCCAATTCATCAGACCTACAAATTCAAAAAGAAAACAGAAAAAACAACTCCGGGAATAAAAAATAAAATTTAGTGAAAGTGTATGTATGAGAGTGTGGGATGAATGCTAGAGTAAACGAAAGCTATAGGGAGGGGTAACAGACGAGAGAAGGACAGGAAGGTCTAAAGATGAAAAGGGGATTAAAATTTAACAGAGAGAAGTTTTAAAGAGGGGAGTCAAAGACACAGCCTGTCGCCTGTGAACACTTCAGTGTTCCCTTTTATATTTATATTAACATACGCTCTATTGAGCACTTTATCCCATGAATATAGCACTCCTTCAAACTATATATATATACATATATATACATATATATATATATATATAATAAAAAGACTTAAACACTAATATTCCATGGTCATAATTTATTCCATTGGAATCGTAAATACGATCCAATTCATCAGACCTACAAATTCAAAAAGAAAACAGAAAAAACATCTCCAGGAATAAAAAATAAAATTTAGTGAGAGTATGTATGAGAGTGTGGGGCAAATGCTAGAGTGAATGAAAGCCAAAGGGAGGGGTAACAGACAAGAGATAATAGGAAGGTCTAAAGATGAAGGGGGGATTAAAATTTAAGAAGTTTTAAAAAGAGGGAGGCAAAGATGGTTTAAGCAAGAAAAATATGCATATTTTCAAAAGTCTGATACATTAAAGATACACCGGAAGAGTGTATCCATTTTTTGGTGACATACACACACAATAGACGATGAATTGGATCGTATTTACGATTCCAATGGAATAAATTATGACCATGGAATATTAGTGTTTAAGTCTTTTTATTATATCCTTACTCTGTCTTAGACATTGAGTTCTACCTGGATTCTATCCTCTTGGAATTACTTTTTATACATATATGTATGTGTATGTATATATATATTTATATTTTAGATATATGATTGCATATGTATGTGTATATTTACCACTAATATTATCAATATTATATATATATATATATATATATATATATATATATATATATATATATATATATATATATATATATATATATTTTGAATTGGACAAAGTCCGACAATTTATTTAAAGACATTTATGATATGTTTAACGTTCTTTTTATAGATACAAGTATTTAAGCAAATGTTGTTTTATAATAAACAGCATTCAGGCCGGTAAATGTTATTTAATACTGTTTATTATAAAACAGAACATTTGCTTAAATACTTGTATCTATAAAAAGAACGTTAAACATATCATAAATGTATATATATATATATATATATATATATATATATATATATATATTGGAGAAACCACAAGAAGTCTAAAGAAAAGCTTATATGAAAACAAAAAGAGACATTATAAAAAACAACACAGTTGCTCACTGTAATAAGGCTGACCACAATTTTGACATAAAAATGCTGCTCTAATTAAAAGAAAAAATAATTCATTAAGATGAAAATGTTTAGAAAGTGCTTCAAGTGGTAGTTAATGCACAGTAAATTTGCGTCCAGATTCTTACATTTCACCATTTTTGGCAGATCTTCTGTTATCACAATGCGGGATGTTTAATAACAAAAATGAAAAGAAAAAGAATCAAAATGCGATTGGCTGGATTATATACTCAAAACACATAAAAAGAAAACACCCAAAACCTTTTTCTAAATTTAAAATTACCAGTGTCTCATGTTAGTGCACATCAGTGCAAACAAATCTTGTCCAATGAAGTCCTAAGGACTACAAAAACTTTTTCCACTTCGTCATACATCTTTCCTCCAAAACTGTTCTTAATATACAAAAATGAATATATTGTTATCCCATAAAATTTGAAAAAATATAGCCAGTAAATTGCTGATACCCACTGAAGAGTGGATGGACAGGTCTGTCTACGAAACTCTCGAGTCAGGATACCGAAGTTAACATCAATCAGCTAAGTTAAAAAATTTTTCTCACATTAATCATTATATATATATATATATATATATATATATATATATATATGTTTTTGAATTGGACATAGTCCGACAATTTATGTTTATATAAACAGAGCATTTGCTTAAATACTTGTATCTATAAAAAGAACGTTAAACATATCAAAAATGTCTAATATATATATATATATATATATATATACACACACACACAAAAAAAATTTGCCTTTCTCTCTGCTGGGTGTCAATAGCCTAGGGGCTAGAATTTTTGACTGATGTCAAATCAATCAGGTTTCAGTCCCGGCTTGAAACAATCAGATGTCTAGCTACACTGATGAGCTGTGCTACAGTGAAACAGTGTCTGTGGATGGCGATATTAGCTCCTGAAAAATAATCTGGATTGAGTTCTCTAGGTCACTGGTGTGTTTAAGAAAAAATACTACATAATACGCAAAAATTCGCCTTTCCCTCTGCTGGGAGTCGATAGCCAAGGGGTTAGAATCTCCGACTGATGCCAAATTGGTTGTGTTTCGGTCCTGGTTTGAAATTATATACGTGCATCAAAGGCAAAAACACATGAAAGTATTACTGTGCTTAATGTCAAAAGGAAAACAATACTAATTCATAGTGTAAAATATTAAAAAAAGTAACAAACTTTATATACATGTCCCAAATTATCCTGCTACTGAGAGTTTCATGCTTAGGACACAATTTTTATATATCATTTCAACCGAAGCCAATAAAGCCACTAAGACAAGTGTTTACTGAATATGGAATAACATGAGAAAAAGAAAAACATTATTAAGTGAAGAACAATAAAAGAACAGGGATTAAGAAAACAGAGAATAATGATTGATATTGCATTCAAATTTTTGAAGATCAAAGTTAACTGGAAAGCAAGAAGCCTGAAGAGAGTTCCGCAAGTGATAAGTGAGAGAGAAGAAATGATTAACATAGAACATATATCTAGCCATTTCAACTGTAAAATGATGAGACCTATCTGCCAATCTTGTACTGTGCTTAAAATCATAAAGTCTAGGATACTAAAGAGGAAGGTTTGTCAAAACAATTACTATGAAAATACTTAGAGAAAACGCACAGGGAGGCTGCATTATAGCAGTGAGAAAGTGACTGGAGCTGAGATGTCAGATCAGGTCCAATAACACTGCAGATTCTTCTTTGGATTTTATCAAGAATCTCTAAATATATAGCAGAAGTACCAGACCAGATGTGGCAGCAATATTCAAAGCAAGGATGAATGGTAGACTTATAAATATGTAAGTTTATTCTATGGATTTTATCAAGAATCTCTAAATATATAGCAGAAGCACCAGACCAGATGTGGCAGCAATATTCAATGTATGGACAAATGGCAGATTTATAAAGATGTTAAGATGGTTTCTGGCAAGGGGGGAAACATTGTAGTTATGGACAGTGTGACATAGAAATGAACTACTTACTACAACACACACCTGAAAAAGGCCAGAGGGTACAATGGTCGAAAAGTTGTGGCCATAACAACAAAGATGAGGATATTAGTCTCAATGTAAATAATGATAACTCTTCAACCCAGAAATTCAGACAATGTTTTCAACTGTTAAGGAAGTTGTCAAAACTGTTCACGAGCACCATTTGTTCCCCTCAATCCACCCTCTATTGTCAACAAAAGAAAGCTTCTGATTTCCTCCACCCTTTTCTTACACCCTCCAACACTGTCTACTCCAACCCTAACTGGAGCCACCCACTGATATTCCAGCTCTTACATCACCGAAATAACCCAGTCACTCAGGACATCGTGCATGGGCTTTGATCTGTTGTGTCAACATTGTGATGACATATGTTTCCACATTTGATTAAACTTGTTATTGACACTTTTCATTTAGTTGATTATTCTGCTGTACATGGGGGCTGGGAGAGATCACATTGAAAGACAACCTCTCTACTAGATGAACATTAAAAGAAAGAAAGAAATCTGTCTCCAGAGGGAGAAAGTGGTGTTTTCATTATTATCAATATTATATTCCAAAAGGTTTGCTTTGTTATTGATTAAATACTTTTTTAATAATAAATAATACCTCACCTGACACTTTAGTGCACACTATATATATATACATACATACATACACACACAGACAAGTATGTTTAGGCAGCATTCCCTCTTTTATACAAGTTTCATTGAAGACAAGGCATTGCAATTAAACTTTTTATTATATTTTCCTTACATTCGTATAGGTGATTTCTTTTCTTGACAGCGTGTAAAACTGCCCAAATGATCGGCCGATCCAAGCCCTTTCAACTTATCTATTAGCCATTATCAAGGATTCTTTTTTGTTTAACTAAATATGTAGATTTCTTTTTTCTTGTGTGTGTGTGTGTGTGTGTGTGTGTATATATATAAAATAAATAAATAAATTTTTTTCACTTGTGCCTGGATAAATTTAAAATTCATCTATTGCAAAATTGTTTGGTCTGAAGAGACGAGATCTGATTGATCTTGTGAAATAAATTATTACCATGGGTTTCTAAAGTCTCCATTTTCATTATATATATATATATATATATATATATATTTGTGTATTTAAGCAGCAAATTCTCTTTTAGGCATGTCTGATTAAATAAATTACAGGGATTATGTTTGTTAATTTTTAACAAAATCCATACTCATGAATAACCTTCTGTGTATTGATAAAGGATCAGAGAAATGTTCTATATATATATATATATATATATATATATATACACACATACATACATACATACATACATACATACATATATATATATATATATATATATATATATTAATTTATTGCTTAAACATTATTTTTAATGGATACCCATATTTAAGTTGAGGCTCCTTTTTTTTATTCATTAAACAGTATATTTATTCATTTCCATCTACTGGCACAAATATTTGAGAAATCTTATTAAAAAAAATATGCGCTCTCCATTCAAATACGACTTCCCTTCTTACAGGCTGTATATTTTTCTAACAAGATTTCTTGAATATTTAAGCTGGCAGATGGAAATAAATAAATAAAAAACAGAATCTACTCATATATGAGTATCCATTAAAAATAACATTTAAGAAATAAATTAAAATGTGTCAGATCAATAAATGAAAAATCTATTCTTAAAAATAATAAGACAGACAACAACAGTGCGCATATATATATATATATATATAAATATAAATTTTCAAGCATATATTGTTAAATATAAGAGACAACAAATGTCTATGTTTGATCATGAGCTATTCTAAACTTTGTATAGCTGCTTTAATTTTGGGAGAAAATAAAATATATATATATGTTCGGCAGAATTGAGTCACTGTGTGTTTATTTAAATCTAAAAATAAACACGCTAAAATTCACCTTCATCCCTGCCGTGAGCCAACGGCTTAGTGGTAGAAGTTCCGACTGACGGCAATTCAGTCGGGTTTCGATCCTAGCTAGAGGCAACCGGATGTCTAGCCACACTGATGAGCTGTGAAACAGCGAAACAGTGTCTGTGTATGACAAAAATATATATATGCAATTTTTTATATATTATATATGTGCGGTACTTACTGGAAAGCGCTCAATATTAGTGATAGAGCTAATATATTTAGTTGGATTGATACGAGTTCGTGACCCTGGGTGTCATGCTATTTTCAATCATCAGACAATATATATATATATATATATATATATATATATATATATATATAACGTATTTTGTTGAATATGATAGACAAATTTTAACAACATTCTTACATTTGGTGGGAGTAAGGGAGTGAAAAATTGTCCATTTTCTTTTGTCCTCTTTTTTTAAAGATTTTTAGGGGAGTTTGTTTTTGGGTGTTGTCAATGCTAAACATGTGCACCAACTAAAAATAACATGCGTGTGTGTGCATATATATATATATATATATATATATATATATATATATATATATGCTCTGACTGAAGTACTTCCCACATAATGGTAAGATATTAGTAGCAATGGTGTTTTCATTTAGCTATTGTCTTGTCTTACTATGAGGGAGGCATTTCTGCTACGCCCTGTATACAAAATTGTGTAATGTTTTCTTATTTTCCCAAGCCTTCTAGTAATTTCTGTCTGAATTTCGGGGATAAGGAACTATCTCAACTGACATTCAGACTGATGTTGTCAGTTTTGTCATTGTTATCATGTTTCAACCATTGTACTCTCTGGCCTTCTTCAGGTGCCTCACTATCTGGGTAACCTTTAGAGAATTTTGAACAAAACCTTTCATTTAATCTACAGAAGATGGTTTTCCTCCTGTTGCCCATCTTTGGGGTTATGTCATTATTTTTTTTTTTTTTTTTTTTTTTTTAAATGAATGCAACTTCTGAGAGTTGTGGGTCATTTGATGTGGTCGGAATACCTTACAAAGTGGCGGTCTTTCATCTAGGTATTTGTATTCATTAGCGGCACCAGAATCAAGCAAAAAATCCCCTGGTGAAGTCAGTTGTTGACTCAATCTCAAGTATGCAACTACTCCTCAGAAACAAAACTCCTTTTTGAACGAGTGTATCATGCTTTTATGCACCTGACCCAGCCAATAAAAATGGCTACAAGCAACACCACCACTTCCGGCCACACAAAGTTCTGCCCGATTCACCTTCAGTCCAAAGCTTGCCAATTCGCCGCCTCCACACTCCATTGCCAAAACATACAAGCGACACTGGTCGTTTTGGGTTGCTGAGGTAAGTTTCTGCTACACGTTCGCTGACTTGAAATGTAAACTATACCATAGAAACCCACCAACTCCCGGCAAGTTTTTTTTTTTTTTTTTTTGAAGTATTAATAATTTCTTGCTGGTAAGCCTTTGTTTTGTTTTTTTTCTTTACTATCAAACCTAGTTGATCTGTTTAATTTATTTCTCTTTATCTTATTATGTCAGATACATGATATATATATATATATATATATATATATATATATATATATCTCTCAGTTATTACTTGCACTGGTTTTAATAAGTCTGTAGTCCATGGGATAGAACTCACAATTAGTATGCCACTAAATTCATGACAATGCTTTAATCTACTAATATCACAAGATTTATTTGCCTATTTTAGTTGGCAGCTTATCAATCCTGAAGTTATTTTCTTCACCTCTGCTTAAAATGGCTACAACATCTCTCGAGCATGTAGTGTTTTTTTTGTTTGTTTTTTTTTTTAAATGTCTGCCAGTATAAAAGAGTTTCTTTATATATACTACTGTTAATCAATACTTTATTGTGACACAACATCTGTGATTAGGATAACACAATTGAAGAAAATGCTAAATGATTTTATTTTTAAAAAAATGGTTACTGAGACATTAAGTTTATAAGTCCCCAAAAATTCATACACTGATGTAAATGACCCAGTGGATAAACATGCTGGTTGAATCCAGTGACCTGACCCAAAGTGTTATGAGTTCAATGGTAAACAAAACTTGGAGAGTTGAGTTAAAGAAATAATCAAGACATCAAGGCATGTAGAACTAGAACAATCTACCCCAGTGGATGAAATAAAGGGTTCAGTTTGAAATTCCAATCACCTGAAGAAGGCCAGAGTGTACAATGGCTGAAATGTTGTGAATACAGCGATAAAGATGAGAGCAACAGTATAGTGTAAATGATTTTATTAATGACCAGTAAAGTGGAGTCTTCATGATGGCCACCCACATGATGAAAAGAAATAAAATAAGTAAATAAATTAAAACTTTTGGGATCAAGTGACACTTTACTGGATGCTGAAAATTTCCATTCACTGGCTTATATAAACAGTCACATTTGGGATTTGGAGCCGTTTTAGACCACCTGTTTGCGAGAGATGAAGTGGGGGGGCACTAACCCTCATGATAGTTCTAGGCTGCCTGTTATAGAGTGAACACTGTAGAGAAAAGGTTTCTAAGTGATAAAGCTATGAGCAGGGAGGTTGTAGGAGAACCAGAGTTCTTACTGGAAATTCTGATCTGTTTTTCTGTTAGACCAACATCAAAGAAGTCCCCCTAGGTGTCAAAAACCTACCCCACTTCCCTACCAGACCGTGCAAGTGAATAAATGAAACAAACAGGATTTATGTTTTTTACATTTCTCACCATGGCATTTTCACCTTTCCTTTCTCTTGCAAACATACCGCAGACCTTTGTCAGTTTTTGTGCACACCATGTTAATGAGAACAGAGACACAATATGGAGTTATGGATCTGATCAGAGAAAAGCTGATAGAGCAACTTCTTGCATGCTTAAACTATTCATTTTATAGCTGACAGTATAAAAGAGTTTCCTTTCATATACAGCTTATAGCTGACAGTATAAAAGAGTTTCCTTTCATATACAGCTGTGTTAGTTAGCAACCGTTTCAAATCTCTTCACTTTTTACCAACACATGACTGGATTTGAAATGCATGTACCACTCAAAAAAAACTGACTGGCATAAAGGATATTTGCTGAGTATGTCAGTTATAGTAAAAATGGACACAGTTTAGTTTGGCCAGAGTTACCAATTTAGCTCTTTTGGACCTAAATCGAGCCCATTTCAAGTGCATTTCGTTTTTGCAAATCAGCATCGAGCCCTTTTTGTAACCGAGCTCTTTCAGCCCCAAATCGAGCTCATTTCAAATGCATTTAGTTTTTGCAAATCAGCATCGAGCTCTCTTTTCTTATTAACATTTACCATTTCATAAATAAGAAATAAAAAGTAAATTATTAATTTACATTTCACTGAGAAATAAGTAGATCGAGTTCCAGAATTGGTAACCGAATTATACATTGGCAAAATCATTTTGGGGAAAGATGGTAGACTGGTTCTCCATGGTTTTGATTTCAAAATCAGACTTCTTTGAGAGTTATCTAAAGAGTCCAGTGTGTCTTGTTATTCTAATCAGAGCTGGAGGGAATAAAAATGGATTCAAGAAGACTTGAGAATACACTATTCCTTGGTCTTGTACTCTGGTAGGTACACATTATAGACACATCATTCTTACACAGCTGCTCAGCTCTTGGATCGGCTGGGCTGAACAATTGTCAAATAAGAATTTTTCAGTTTTCTAGTATGCCTAACAGTCTGTGTAATTCTCTTTATTAAAAAATTTAAAAAATAAAAATATACTTTTCTGAAACTTTATTCAAGGAATATTAGCTGATATCAAATATAATTAATCTGATTTGGAACAAATATTATTTAAGCTTAAAATATCACAGAAATGCATTTTTTAATACATTGGTAGCCGTTTAGTTAATCTGTTAATGTGTGGTTTGATGACAGATTGATGTTTATCTAATGTTCTATGGGGCTTTTATCCATAAAAAAATAATTAAAGAGTGCTTTTTATATATAACTTTTAAGTACTCAGTAATCTTAAAAGTTTAGAAAAATATTCTTTGTAATCTAATTTTTTATTGAATTTTAGGTACTTTGGCTTTAAATTTACTATAGTCATCACTCTTATTTTCTGATAATGTCATGTACGAACATCCATATCTACAAAAATCAGATTGTTTATACACATACAAAAACAATTCAAAATATACATGGTCTGTGAATTGTAATAAGCTTTATGATTAGTAAATATAATTTTACTTAATAACAATATTTCCTAACATTTATACTACTGAAACTGAATTTTAAAAGATTTAAAAAAAAAAAAAAATGAAAACATCTTGTAAAAATTCATTATTCATTGGAAAAAAATTTTTTTGAAGACAATAGTATCTTTAATATATCATTTATAAAAGCAATTAAAAATTTCTCTAATAATGTCTTAGTTTCATTGCATTTTTCATTTTACAGTTCAGAGCAGATATTTGGTAAAATGGGGTCCGATTTAGTGAAAATAAATTGATGATTTAAATTCTCCAAGGAGTTCTGCTTTTAGCTAATGTTGACATTACAAATTATCTCATTGAATTTCTTTAAGTTAATTTAAAAATTAAGTGGGGTGTAACAAAAAATATATATTTTTACCAAGCATTTCTTAAAAAAAAAAAAAAAAAAAAAAAAAACATTCTAAAATAATTCATTGATTTGTAAAAAAGTCCTGAAAGTTTGATTAAAATATGACTATTATTTGATTATTGCAAGAATTTTCAAATCAATGTGTCTTTCAATGCAAAAGAAAAAAAAGTAAAAAAAAAAGAAAAAATAAACCCCTAAAATTTGGAATACCCCAGCCCATAGGATGAGAAAATTCGTTAATTGCAAGAAGATGATGCCCCTGCTGACAGGAGTTGCTTAACTGCACAAAGTATATCAATTCTCAACACCTTTTCAAATTTCAAAGTTAGAAACAATACAGACAGGTATTGAAACCCCCCCCCCCCAAAAAAAAGACAACACTGATTGGCAGCGTTACTTGCAATCTACTCAAAAAAAATTACAAGATTATTTATGTACAAATACATAGCAGCTGATCTGTTATTTTAAAATACTGTAAGAATAAAATAGTTGTGTGGCCTTAAAAAAACAAAAACAAAAAAAAAAACAAACAAAAACAAAGTTGAATGTAGATGCATTCAAAACCTTAAAAAAAAAAAAAAAAAAAAAAAAAAAAAAGAATGGTAAAAATTAAATGTAGGTTTTTATCAACTAAATTAGATATAACCAACAATTATTAATTTGGCAACCCTAAATTGCTCACCAGAAAATGAGGCCCCTGCTGACAGGAGTTGCTTAACTGCAGAAAGTATATTTTTTTTAAATCAGATTTAAATCAATTTTACAAAAATATTTAAAGCAAAACATTTAGAATTTTTTTTTTGTTTTTATGTTATTTCATGAAGATAGAAAAGTGTTAAAATACTTCAATCAAAAATTTATTAACTGAATATTTTTTTTTTTACTATAAAATAAAATTCTAAGCATTAACATTTTTTAATTGAACATGAGCAGTGTTTACATTCATGAATTTTAAATAGAAAGACCAGGTTTGCTGCTTTATCTGTATTCTCAGTTTGGAATAAAACAGTTGTTTAATTTTATCTGAACAAACAAAAAAACAAAACCCAAACAAAAAACAAGAAATAAACCCAAACAAAAAACAAGAAATAAACCCAAACAAAAAACAAGAAATAAACCCAAACAAAAAACAAGAAATAAACCCAAACAAAAAACAAGAAATAAACCCAAACAAAAAACAATAAAAGTTGAATGTAGATGCACCCAAAACCTTAAAAATGGTGAAAATTAAATGTAGATTTTTATTAACTAAACCGTCAGCAAGATATAACCAAAAATGAAAAAGTGTACAAAAAAAAAAAAAAAAAAAAAAAAAAAAAAAAAAAAACCCTGCATAAAACATCTTCAGAAATTTTTTATTATCCCCAAATTTTCATTTGGAGATAATATTTTATAAACTACACTTCCCAAGATTGATCGATTTGTTTTTTATGGTTTATAAAACTTTTGCAGTTTATCTCACATTTAACACACTGCATTATTCACCACTTTACTTTCCACTGCATCGTTTTTCAAGGCTCCTCTACTGCACTACTTAATTTCAGTTACGGTCATTTTCTGTTGCCATAGCAGGATATGACAACACAACCACAAAATTCAAACGTGCCATCATTCATTCATCCGAGTCATTTGCAGTGACAGGATAACATTTTTCTTTGCAAACAAAATCACCTCCAGTATATCAAAGGCTAAAGCCAGCAAATATTTTCAGATTATAAGAATTTTTTTTCAGATAATGATTTTCTAATATAAGCCCTACTATTTAACTCATAGCAGGGGGAGAAGAGGTGGATCCATACTTTTCACCAGGGTATTTGTACATTAGTGAATATAACAAACCTAAATAGAATATCTGATTTCTCATTCTGAGCCATTATTCATTACACCACCTGCACATCCAAGCTTAGAACACCTGCTATTCCCCAAGCAGTCACACATCTAGTTTCGACAATGCTTAACTTTGGTGATCAGACCAGAGTCAGTGATTCAGCATATGGCCTCAGTGTACAGTTCTCAGGAAGATTGCAGTTTAATACTGGGGGAATATAATTGCTTTAGATAGAGATTAGGGTGGGGAAGTTTCTGTTCACTAATTTTCCTTGTGAAATTAGACAGATGTTGTGACTTACAAAGATGCGTATATACAAATTCTCATCTGGAGATAAGCATTCCCTTTGACACCCAATTATCAAATTCATATATAGGATAAATAGCCACTACTCTATCCCATAGGTTAACCTGGCACATCATAAATGTTGAAATCAATGCATACATTAATAAACATTTATCATTTGATAAGAAGATCTCCATCAAGATAAGACAGACTTGCAAATAACACAGGTATAAAGGATATTAAATGCAAAAAAATTTCAACAAATATTAGAAGCCCTAATCATAAAATCAAAAAATTACGAAGCTAAAGAAATTCTTCAACATTGGAATTGTGGTTTGAAATATTATTCAACTGACAATACATTAAGCCAATAAAGAATCTCATTTGTCTGTGAGACCAAAAGTACAAAAGCTATCATGAGCTTTAAAATCTACTCGAGTCGGAGAAAGACATGTTTACGAAAGTCTGGATCTTGAGAATGACCAGAAGCATAGTTGAAAGCACTCTACCACTAACATCTGGATAAGATTTATACTCATTGAACCCAAACTAGTGTATAAACTAGTCATATATATATATATATATATATATATAAAAATATATAAAAATGAAATCTTGTTCGTCATTCTTAATGGAACAAGTACCAATGAAAAACTTAAATACTGTGTGTGTGTGTATATATATATATATATGATAAAAATATAGTTTTATGGTATGCTATATTATGGGTAAAAGTGTTCAATACTAGAGGGAGGGAGGGAGGACAAAAAGTTGACACTGAGTGGTGACAAACTGTTTCTTGCTTGAATGCAATCTTCATGCCTTTTTCTCGCCCATATATATTAAATCCACACACAAGGAGGTGCTGACAAATTCTTGTCCTAAGTTACATGCTTTTTGTAATAAAAAAGAAATTATTTGGTCAGTATAACTTTATCCTCAAAGACTCACTCATTTACTAATATAAATATATATATATTTAAATAAAAATAAAAACAGACCACTTTAAGGTTCCATGTAATAAATTATTTCATCAGAGCCCTTTTGTTTTTTTTTCGTTTCAACCTTTGGAAGTAAAGTCTGATGATCCGCAGTTCTTTTAAAAGGGCTGTGGTGAAATAATTTATTACATGGAACCTTAAAGTGGTCTGTTTTTATTTTTATTTAAATTATAAGCTCCGATTTACATTGAGCTCTCTGGATTTTATCCTCCTTGGGTCTACCCATACGGATTACCTAGATTTTCGTAAACTATACATATATATATATCTCGGATGCGAAAGTAATATATAAATTCTAACGTTCGCAGCGTTAATTCAAAAAAGAGCTCGATACAGGTAGTAGAGCGATAATTATTTATTTATTATAATTTTGTCTATATGATGAAATTATAATAAATATATATATATATATATATATATATATTACATGCACACAGTATATCTGGTTAGCAATTCTTTGTCTTTTCATGTTTTGTTGAATATGACCAAGAACATTTTACATTCAGTTTTTCTTACAATTTTTCAGTTTCTGAAGGCTGCGTAGATGAATTGTCCCAAGCACTTTCAGCTAATTCATTAGCTATTTTCAAGGAAATTTTTGTCTGATTTTAATCCCCAATTTTCATGGTAAAAGACTGTTAGTGACTGTTTCATTTCATTTCCTATACTGTGCCATGTGAGAGTTGTAGGAATAATTTCATTTTTTGTAGTAGCAAAAAAAAAAAAAAAAAAAAAAAAAAAAAAAAAAGAGACCCATTACCCAAAACATAAAAAGTCAATGCTCTGGAAGACAGGAAGATATTATAGAAAGCATGGTTTCTAACAACAGAAAAGTTGTTTTCTATCATAGAGAAAGCAATCCAATGTTATTTTTCAACAAAACAATGCTCCAGTCCACATTAAAAAGACCAGTAAAATAAATAACAGGTGAACAAAGCCTAGCAAACTCACACTTTGGCCAGGTCAGAGTTCAAACTTTGATCCTATATAAAATATTAGGACTCACAAAAAAAATCCCAAATAACCCAGGGGGTGGGGACATTCCTCAACTACTCATCAATTATTTGAAGCCATTAACATTAAAAGGAACGGCATTGACACGGCTTTCTGCAAAAAGCTGGCTGTAATTTACGCAGAAGGTGAAAGAAATAAAAAGAAAAAAAAGAAAATAAAAAGAAATCCCATTAGCTGCATGATCTGTTTATTTAATTCTTGCTTATTTCTTGATAAAAATGCTTCATATTTTGCCATTTGGGACTTGGCCTATTTTTTTTTTTTTTCCTTCTTTTACCCAGGTGTGTATATAAAAACACAGACGTTATAAATCAGTTTCCCAGCCCAATATCAACTTCTAAGTAATAAGATATGTTGCTGGTATTGGCATTGCTTCATACCAATTTGTGTATATGCCTCATGGTAACCATAATGGAATATCTCTCATAAGTAGGGGAGATTAGGATGCTAATACAATGCTTTATATTTTTCTTAAGTGTCAGTTAGTTTTGGTGATATTTTTACATTCAACAACATTAAAAATCAAAATTCTTTCCTCCACATAACAACAGAGTTAATTAGAGAGATAAAAATCCTAAATTATTGATGTCCAAAATATAAATAAAATGTGACTGTAAAATTACTTAAATAAAACCATCATTTCTTGACAATATTGGTAAAGTAGAACAAGTGTCACACAGGGCTATAGAGATGCTGATTCGCTTGAAAATATATATACCAGTTTCTCTGTTAATGTGCAAACAGATGTATATTATATTTATACTATTTACACTCAGACTATTGTCCTTATCTTTGCTGTTGTTATCACATGTTTCAGCCATTGCCCCCCTCTGGCCTTCCACATGTGTATACTGATCTGGGTAACCTACAGGAAAAAGATGTATAATATGCAAAAATAAACTAATTAGTTTGTACCGTAACTAAATTTTATTGCTTGAACTCAGAAATAAATTAATCTCAATAAAGAGACAACATGACTGAAAAATAATTTTATATATATATATGTGTGTGTGTGTGTACATATATATATATATATATATATATATATATATATATATATATTATTATTTATATATTATACATGCAGTAGAAAGCGCTCAATATCAGAGATAGAGCTAACATATTTGGTTGGATTGAAAATTGTGTGTGTAAAAATTTCCGATAGAGCACACACACACACACACACAAAAAAAAAAAAAAACACAGAATACAAGACAATATGAATAAAAACGAAAGAAAAACTTATTTTAGCCGATGAATCTATCAAGGTAATCATTTTATCTGTCATGATAAAGTCCATCAAAGGACAAAATGTATCATCTAAGGGAAGTTTTCCTTTTGTTTTTTTTTATATATATATATATATATATATATATATACATACATACACCTGTGTAATGTGCGAGGTTTATTTTAAATACATTAAATGGATAAATAGTTTGGTAGCCAGTGCCAGCAGTACATATGCTAATTTTAAATCTTGTGTATAACGCAAGCCCCCTTAAAATTAGGTCTTCAAAAGTCGCATGATATGCGAGTACAGTGTGTGTGTGTGTATATATATATATATATATATATATATA